>CM055818.1:8691745-8737003 GCA_029582265.1 Zoroaster sp. YZ-2022
TGTTTTTGGGGAAATGAAATTAAAATGGTAGGCCTAGCCTAAGGCCTAATGTCACGTATGTTGTGAAAGAACTTAAGAATACATGAACATCCCGTTTTAAGTCGCTCTAAAATCATCTGGTTTGCTATTAAATGTTACCTGTTCGAGGATGAATAACAGTGAAGTAATTTAAAATTGTTGGTCTGCAGAAGATGTTATATATTTCGTATTTATCATCGATCAATGAAGTCGATCATCTGACTTTTAATCATTCAACATCACACGGTATAATACGGCACAGTACGTCTAGTCGTGAAGTACATAAACATGAACATGTCTGATTTCTGACCACACGTTTACCACCCTTACAATGCAGTGGAAATAACTAGCTAACCAGACTATTATAAAACTTTGGAACGGTGAGTTGGTGACTTACTAAGGGAAGTGTAGTTGGTGTCAACATATTACGTATTTTGTCAAAATATAGAATGACATCATCGCAATTAAGTCCACGTGGTCTTGACTGTAATCGTGAAAAATGGGCGTTGGACCATTTGGCCAAAAAAAAGAAAAAAGAGAATCTCCGGTTTCTGGTCGCCGCGCGCGTCGCCTCAGACCCGCGGGTCGGCATTATTATTATTTTTGTTTGCTATGAAACGATGTCCAATTGCAGCCACAATTGCTTGATCGATTGGAATTCTGCCATACTGCTTTAAACGACTTTTCCACATAGGGGTATGAACGTTTGTCCGATTTGCAGAGGCCTCTCTTAGCCACCATATTTTGTATATGAAATTTGGTCCCCGCGTATACAATGTATCACGTATTTCTGTTGGCAAAAAAATAATAATAAAAACATCGGCTTCACCGCACCGATTTGGAAGCCGACCGATGACCAGAAACCGGAGACTTTTTTTTATTTTGCCTGATCTTGTCGAATCATATTCAGATCAAAGATTTAAAAAAAACTTTTCAGGTTTCAAAGGCCACCTTCAACTATATCCTGGATAACATAAAACGTGACTATAATTTCCCAGAGTTGAGACTTGGAATATGTTTGTATCGTATTGGCAGAGGTGATTACAACTGTACAATAGCGGGAATCGTTGGAGTTGGTGTTTTTCTGTCTCAGCCATTGTACAAGAAGTTTCCGAGCCTCAATTTTGATTATGATTCATTTGTTCCTCAAACGCTTTTGCGCATGCGTATTCCCAAAAAGAGTCACCCGAGTTTGTCACCACACCGTGCAACTGCCGTGTAGCACGGCAGAGCTTACCGTGCTACACGGCAGAATCGGACTTAATTCAACAGTTGCGCTAAACGTCGCGGCTTTTTGCCGAATTTAATTCAACATTTTGAGTTCGACACGGCAAAGTGCAACGTTTAGCGCAGGCCTATAGAGTACTGAACATTTGCCGAGTTGTTTGTTATCGGTTGTTTTACTTTGTAATACATGTTGTTGTTGTTGTAGTAGGGTATGTGGCACTTATGGCAATCGATGTGCCCTTTGTTGCCATTAACGATAGGTTGTTTTCTAATCTTAACAAGGTTGGGGTTGGTAGGGAGGGGTGTAAGTGATCCTCAGATCATAATGTGCCCACAAGTGTCCTAGGGGTCGAGTCGTGTACCTTGCAGTTTAGAGCCAGGCTCCGCCGGTTTGGTTTGCAGGCTCACCAACACCTCCCAGGTGATGACGTGTGACACAGTGACCCGCCAATCACCCGTAGCCCCTCCCACCTGATTTTTGCAATACTCAGTTAATCATAAAGAGGCATATTATTTAGATTTCAACGTTACAATTTTGGATATATTTAATGATTTCATAACAGTTTTCTTTTTTCCCCAGAAGTTGTGTTAATGTTACTGTTTGAGGTAATTTGAGATTTTCCATAAGGGTTCTGCGTTGTGTGTGTATAATTTGGGCAGGTTAAAAGAAAGTGAGAGATGTTGTCGAGGACAGCGCATGTATCACATAATCCATTGGGATGTTTGCCTTATTGTAACGAAAGTTGTTTAAATTTTTACAGATGCCTATTCTTATTCTATGTACTATTATTTCTTGGTATCGTTTAAGGCCCATGTGGTGAATTTGATTATGGGGTCATATTTAATATTATTAGTGAGATCTTGTTTTGGTATTGTATTTTTCCAGTTGATTTTAAGCTGTTCTTTGATGTTATGTTTTATTTCGGAGTTTGAAAAGGGGATATTGTGATCTACAGTGTATGTTATTTTTTGTATGTGGCTAGTTTGCTATTTGATCTACTTTTTCATTTCCTGGAATTCCGCAATGGCCAGGAATCCATTAAAAAATGACATAGTTATTTTGATTTTGTATGTTAATTAGTGTGTGTCGTATATCACATATTATTTTGTTTTCGGGGTTATGTTTTGAAATTGCTTGTATTGCGCTAAGGCAGTCACTGAAAATACATGTTTGAAGCGGTTTAACGTCTTCGACCCATTGTAGGGCAAAGAAAATAGCGAGGAGTTCTGCAGAGAAAATTGATATGCCATTGTTTAGACGATAGTTTTTTGAGTATTTTAATTGCGGAATAAATAGTCCACAGCCGACCGTGTTAAAGTTTGGGTTATGTGAGCCATCTGTATAAATCTGTAGAAAATTCTGCCATTTTGTGTTTATGATTTCAATAATAACACTGCATTTTATCGTGTGGGTTGGTTAGGGTTGGTTAGGGTTGTTACCGGGAAAACATTTCTGTGGAGATGATGGGTTTATTGTATTGCCAGAAGGGAAAGGATTATTATGGGGTAAAAGCAGTAAAGAGGTTGAGTGACTCTGGCTTCAAATGGGTTTTATGAGCGGTGTTAAGCCATTTCTCTGCAAAATAATGTTTTGCCTGTTGTCTTTGTGATGTATTTGTTTGTAATACATAGTATTAGTACTCACGGATACTCATTATATTCCCCCCCCCCCCTTGAGCGACTTTAGAGATTGTCCATTTTTGATTTGGGGAGGAAAACAGAGTAAAGTTGTCTCGTTCATATTAGTTTTAATTTTGTGTCGGTATAAAATTCTACCCAACAAATTTTTGCTCCCCACTCTGAAAATCCACTGATGATGTCAGTCGGCAAAATTGGCTTCCACACCCCCAAAGAAAATGCCTTCGCTACGCCCCTGCTCAAGTGCTCATGGCTGGACTGAAAACATTTTGGCTGCTGACCAATCAGTTTAAGAGAGACTGGGTGGACCCATACAGCGATTTAAAAAAAAAAAGGAATTGAGGTAGTTGCCCCATAAAATGCCGTTGTAATTGTTTATAGTAAAACGTTTACTCGTACCACTCCACAAAAGGTCCCAAGCCAGTGTGGAATTCGTTGGAGATTTCTTAGAAAAATATTCATAATTTACTTTTTATCCAAACGTAAACCAAAGGCTCAATTACTATAATCAATGTTTAATAATGGAATAAGACGCCTTGTGAATATGGGCTATATTGTATTGTCGCCGGTGTAGGCGTGAACTTGTATTGTTATGTGATCCTTGGTATAATATAATTCGGTCGGGTCGTTGACAGATATTTTTTATAGAGGCATGGAATGGCGACAAATTCTATGTTCTGTTGTTGTATTCTGAAATGCTGAAATGATATGAAGGCGAAGACATGTAATTGGATCGTCAACAGAAAAAAGTGTGGTCTAACAAATTAATTCAAGTATAAAGTACAAAGAACAATAATAGGATCACTTAATTACACAATTAATTATCTGCCAAAATCTAGGGCAGTGTCCGCCATCTTGAATATATCATAAAACCATGCAAACTAAGTAAAGATAACTGCTTAAACAATAAAGTACTTGTGAATCTCCTTAGCATTATCAATTGTGAAATAGTACCGTATAAAATAAGTCTGTCTTAAGGACATTCAATGTTACCGTATAGCTATATGTCATTCTTTTGCTTACTAATTCATTCTAAATACATCAATAAGTAACGAATTAGGTAGCAAATAATAACTAAATAAGAAAGTATTAATGCTAACGAAAGTGTAAATCTGAGTTTAGATAAATGATATTCTTGAAATATAAGTTGAAAGTACAAAAAAGTTACCTGAAATGATATGAAAACAGTGTGAAGGTGGAAGCGCGGGATAGAAATACTGCAATCGTAGAGGGCGCTTCCTTAATTTGAATAATAATGCAGTGAGTAAAGAAATTATTACGTAGTAAAGGTTAAGTATGAGCTACGAAATAAACAGAGGGTGTTAAATTCTAAGTTAATAATTTCTAGAGGTCACAGTTAGCAAATGTCTTTCACACTATATATATAACCTTTGTCTAAACTTACTTTGTCCATAACATTTTCTATAATACTGGCCTCTTCTTCCAACAAGACTTATACTTACAAGGGCCTCCATCCACATTCATATTACCCTTTTTTAAATTTTCACATTTCACATTTGTTTAAACGTGGGTTCAGTACTATATACGACCCTTAAATCGACCTGGTCGTCTCGGTAATATATGGTCAATAGAGATAAGATAATTTATACACCCGTGTTTGGCTCAAGACACCCAAAAATAGAAGTTAAAAAGCGAACGAATTTTGAAAGATAACATCGTTATTAAACGAAAGAAAACAAATTATGAAATTCGGATGTCGGAAACTATATATAAAAGCGATATTTAAAACGCGCTTGATTCTGATTGACAGCCGCGCTGGCCTGAGACTACTTCCAGTAGTCAAAGTGAATGAAAGTGGGATAAGACTCAATTTGGAACGTGACTGTCGCCATCATGGTTTACAGTGGGATGCCGCTTTGTTGGCATGGCAACACCATGCACGAATGAACTTAGCCAGGCAATGAACTTTTATCAGGCAACATGGTTCCCATATGAACAATCATGGATAGATTGTGATGACTTTGAACCCAAATGAAGGTACAGTACTTGTGTACACTTTCTAGCCTAGTATCGACCAGGAATATTGTGGGAATTAGTCTGGCAACATCCCGCATCGTACGCGTAGCTTTCATTCCGAAGACTGACGATCGTCGTGAGTCGGTGTTTCTTGGTCTAGGTCAGTATTAATATTTTGTTCACGTTTTCCTAATGTCTTTGTTCATAAACCTATTTTCGTCTAAAATCATCTTCCCAATAAGATTTAAAAAAAAATCCAGCACTAACCTATATTTTCTGTTAGTGCTTGGATATGGAAGGTTCCTTCTTGTACGCTTGAATATAAGGCCAAACAAAATTGTTGAGTTGCCTCCAGTGAAAATATTATTTGAAGGGGTCGGTCGGGATTTTTTTTCCTTGGCTGTCATTTTAAGATTGAAATGCATTGGAACTGAAACCACATACCATGTTTTCATTTGTATACCTATCAGCAAGGAATTTTGCTTCAGAATAAAAAGTATCCCAAGCATTTTTGTTGTACTTTTCGCTTCGCTGTGATTGACACAGCAAATTCATCCATATTGCGTGCAATGCTCAACATGCAACATGCATGTGAGTAGCCATTCGATTGGAAAACGTGTAGATTTGAGTCGCAATCGTTGGCACACAGTGTGTGCGAAGGCAGTGCACCATGTGTGAGGGCCGGGGCGATTCGATTTGAAAACATGTAGATTGAGTCTTGGGTACCAGTAAATTTACCGGTAAAAAAAGTGGAAAATTTCACAAATCAAACGTATTATGTTTTATACAAAGAAAATTGGTAAGTTTCATTAATAAATAGGCCTATGAATGACGGGAAAAAAAAGAAAAAAAAACCCGACCCAAGATTTCAGCACTGTTGGGTCGGTCGGTGGAGGGCAACTCAACATCTTTTTTGGGGGGCCTAAGTGCAGGCCTGCACCGGGTTCACTATGCCCCTTAGGGCCTATTGCTCTTCACAAAAAGCGTATTGTCGAACTTTGCTTGCAAGATTAAGTACACGCATATGAACAACTTGCGCGCATTTGCTCTTTGACTTCCGCAACGCAGCCTACAACACGGGAAATGTGCCACTAAATGATGCAACATTAACAAATTTTCCTTTGTATTTGAAATGTAGTTGACTGTTTCTAACCCCCTCGCCCGGCATTTTAAAGTGTAACATTTCCCCATCAGAATGATTATCTTTTCAAACTTAATTACACTGGGGAAAATAGGGCTTTTTTGTTTTTAAAAAGGGGAGTAAATGCTAAAAATCTGCATTTCCTATGGAGGTCAACACGAATTTGACTGTTTTTCCCGATGGTTTGCTCAATAAATGGAATGTCAAAGCAGATTGCGTAACGTTACAGATTTACCTCGCACGGCAGAAGAATCCGTAGAAAATTCTCTTTCCATTCATGTAAGAAGGATTTTGATTAGCCAAGAGGAAAGAGGGCTTTTCATGTCCAATCATTGAACGTCTCTCTTCTTGGAGTAGTGACCCTGATAATTTATGCAAGGATCTCCATAGTCTGGTTTCACACGCACTCACTTATGCACGTAAAGTGTGATGGTTGCAGTGGGTACTAGATTGTGCCACAAGAAACGTAGGAGACTCGTTTCTCTGAAGTCCACAATCATTAGATTTTGACGATTTCTCACATCAACAAAGGAAAAATAATTGTAGAATATATTTATAGGTAGGTTTTCTTAAGTCCATATTAAAATCCCTCTTTAAAGAAAATTGAGCCAACTTCGATGAAAAAAACAAGTTTGATGTACTTGCTGATCGGATCACACCATTACTTTTTTGGGCCATCTTTACTTTGATTTTGTGGAAGAATGTGAATAACTAAAGTTGCTGAAGTTGAACATTTTAAAACTCTGAATTCTTGAGCTGCATAAGTCAGTTGCTGTAACGGGATATGGCGACACAAAACAAAGACAAAGTTAAAATTGTTTTGTATTCATATCAACTGATGAAATAACAATAACAAATAAATTAAGACAAAAAAGACTGTTTAAGTTATGAGTTTAAATTCAACTTTAAAAGATTATCTTACTCGCACGGATACATTAAGAAGCTCTTGCAATGAAACCAAACTTGTTATTTTAAAAACTGCAGACTGAAGGAAATATTCATTTATGTATTTCAAGTGGTAGTGATGTGAAGATTAAAGTACTTTTCTTCTATGAATAAGTACAAGTAGAAGAGGTCTCCCACCCAGTATATGGTATAAGTAAGGTTTTTTATATTCCAACCCTAAAGTTTGGTTAAATGTTTTATACTTTGAATAGGTACTGAATCCATCCAACAGGGCTTATGTACTCCATCTACACTACTATTACCATGAAAATAATGTATTTAAGGTAATTATTGTGTGATCCACATGCTCTGGCACATGAACTTCATTATTATTCATAATTCAAATTTAGCCTGCAAAGGTAGCTCAGGTACCTTTGAGTGCCTCATACCAAAAATAATCAATGGGTCCGTGCTGGCTCGTAAGCTTTTCAACCACCTGGACTTTCCTGGGAATGACAACAAAAGATGCAAGGTTTTTAATTTCCTTATCAATGTAAAATTATGTTTGGATTTTCGGAAATTCCCAGGACGGTAGGCAAACTCATGTTGTCACGGAAAACATCACATAAATAATACGTTCCAGTGCGTGTGGGGTACTTGACTATAATGGTCTATTGAGAATACTGAGACCATACAAGTTCTTTCCTGAAGCAGACTTGATTCACAACCACAACGCTTTCAATTCAATCTTAAAGATATATTATCACCCGTGTTAATGGCTAGTTTAACAGCACCAACTATCGCAGATTTTAGTTTTCATTGGAAACATTGCTATTTCACTTGAGAAAGAGAAAACGCTTTAAAATACTACACATTTCTCAAAATAATTGTGAGAAGCACTGTTTTACGGTTAAAAAAATACCAATTAAATTCATGGTGGGTCCTGTCATTAGTTAACTTTGACACTGTTTTACTGTAAAACCAAGCTTATGATGAATATTTAGTGAAATATTTCATTTCGAAGTATTTGTTTTCCTTTCTAAAGCAAATTATCAATGAAAACAAAATGCGGAAATTACATCTATATACATTCTGTGTATGGGTTCATCGTATAGTTGTAATACAAAGTTCTAATCCCCTCGCCCGGCATTTTAAAGTGTAACATTTCCCCATCAGAATGATTATCTTTTCAAACTTAATTACACTGGGGAAAATAGGGCTTTTTTGTTTTTAAAAAGGGGAGTAAATGCTAAAAATCTGCATTTCCTATGGAGGTCAACACGAATTTGACTGTTTTCCCCGATGGTTTGCTCAATAAATGGAATGTCAAAGCAGATTGCGTAACGTTACAGATTTACCTCGCACGGCAGAAGAATCCGTAGAAAATTCTCTTTCCATTCATGTAAGAAGGATTTTGATTAGCCAAGAGGAAAGAGGGGCTTTTTCATGTCCAATCATTGAACGTCTCTCTTCTTGGAGTAGTGACCTTGATAATTTATGCAAGGATCTCCATAGTCTGGTTTCACACGCACTCACTTATGCACGTAAAGTGTGATCGGTTGCAGTGGGTACTAGATTGTGCCACAAGAAACGTAGGAGACTCTCTGAAGTCTACAATCATTAGATTTTGACGATTTCTCACATCAACAAAGGAAAAAAATTGTAGAATATATTTATAGGTAGGTTTTCTTAAGTCCATATTAAATCCCTCTTTTAAAGAAAATTGAGCCAACTTCGATGAAAAAACCAAGTTTGATGTACTTGCTGATCGGATCACACCATTACTTTTTTGGGCCATCTTTACTTTGATTTTGTGGAAGAATGTGAATAACTAAAGTTGCTGAATTTGAACATTTTAAAACTCTGAATTCTTGAGTTGTATTTTGTATTGATGTGCATGTACATGTACTTATTAATTATATTGTGCGTGTAATACTTTCTCACATCCACCGCCATCCCCATTATATGATGGTCTAGTCCACTGACCTATTGTTTTCAATAAACATCCGTGCTATGTGCACTCATTAGTATAGGGTCATGTGCATCCTTCTGGCCGTTCCACAGAGCATCTTATCTTTTCTGCGCGAAATCCGGTCAAAGTTCTTCATATGGCATGTTGGGGAAATTGTTCCATGGCGAAAACTGAAACAACCAACATGACCTGCCCGCATGCTGTGTGCTGGTTGACACGCTTGCGAGCGGTACCGGTGCCGGCAGTGTTGTGTGCAGTGGTTTAGGTTGTCTAGTGTGTGCTGGTGTATTATCGATTTTCATCTCTGATGAATATAATTATTGAGACCGAACCTCTTTATTGATATACACACTTTTATCAGGCAACATGGTTACCATATGAACATACATTAATCATGGATGATTGTGATGACGTTGAACCCAAATGAATGTATAGTACTTGTGTACACTTTCTAGCCTAGTATCGACCAGGAATATTGTGGGAATTAGTCTGGCAACATCCCGCATCGTAGCTTTCATTCCGAAGACTGACGATCGTCGTGAGTCGGTGTTTCTTGGTCTAGGTCAGTACTATTAATATTTTGTTCACGTTTTCCTAATGTCTTTGTTAGTAAACCTATTTTCGTCTAAAATCATCTTCCCAATTTTTTTTAAAATCCAGCACTAACCTATATTTTCTATTAGTGCTTGGATATGGAAGGTCCCTTCTTGTATAAGTGCAGGCCTGCACCGGGTTCACCGTATGCCCCTATAGTAGGGTTTTCAGGTGAAAAATTATTCCTAAACCAATATGCTAAATATTTATATAAAATTAAAGGTCTTGATGAAAGAAATACAATGGTTTTTAAATCAAGAAAATCGGACGAGTAGTTTTTGAGGAATCCTGTTTTATTTAATCAAGTATACAGCATTCGACGAAGCGCGACTGTCCATACACTGTGTACATCCGTAATGACACCAAAACCGTTGAATCAGCCTACACACACCGTGATACACACGCACACAGCGTTCGTGCTCGTTTCCCTCATAAGAGCTTTTGAAAGGGTGTAAAAAATACACTCTCCGCTCAAAACTAAACAAAATTACGGCTCAAAACTTTCACATATGATAGAAAAGAGGTGTAAAATGCATTCAGACACTGCTCCTACCTTTCAAGTTGAAGATTTCACCTCGAAAAAACGGTGTTTACTTTTTATCTCTTCGTAACTTCGGTTGTAGAGTAGTTATGGAGATCGAGCAAGCATGGGCATGTAAAGGAGCCCTTTGACTCAATAGAGAAACCGTGTTCATGTCAATCACAATGTACTCGGGCGCGGAGACAGCTCCGAAGTGGATGCCCTCAGCAGAGCGGCAAATTTTACGCACCGAATGCGCCCGATCTCAGAACACTTCGCGAAAGGCTGGGCGGGACGAGAGTGGTTCATTCATAAAAACCTAGGCTTTCGCACGTACTTCCGATTGCTATTTTATGTACATTGTTGGATAGCTGAAACTATAAGCTTTCCAATGAGCTATTACAAGTAAGATTTTGACAGGTAAATTTTTTGGATTTAAAATGTTGATGTTTTTTGTTGCGGGCGATGCGCTGTACGTGTGGCGGGCTTCGGTCAAGCATGTACATGTACAAACTGAAAACCCTACCGTACCTATAGGGCCTATTGCTATTCACAAAAGCGTATCGTCTCAAAACAGACGCTTTGCTTGCAAGTACGAGTATGTTGGAAATGTCACAAGGTCAAGGCAACATGCAGGTGCAAGTATTACAAACATAGGACCTATGATCCATCACTGATTCTTATGTGACCCGTTCCCAGCAGCCTAAACGATGAAACGTGCACACTATACCGTGTTCATCCAATAACCAAGATATTGAATGAATTAACCAATATATTGATTAGATTAATCACAGAGGTAGAAATATATCGCATTTTTCGTAGCCTATTTGTTTCCAACGTGCTCATCAAACAAAGTTAAGGACCACTGTTTATTTTTATCATATTTTCTTTATAGCACATATTAAGGACCAGAAAATTCCTACATATGAATGTCCTGTATGACCTCCAAGACACAGTAATCGATTTCACATGTGGTTTGTTTAAATTGTTGCATAACTTCTTTCTAAACTTGTCACAACCTGAAATTGGGTGTTTTTGGTGTGTCAACTTTTTCACAATTTTCACAATTTTAGCCTGAATGTCTTGTCATCAATGTCAGTAGCAGTATGGCCTCCCCAGCTGCAATAACAGCCTGACACCGCTGTCTCATTGAGTTTATCAGACGATTAACATCCCTGACATTAATCGCATCCCATGCAGCCTCAAGGCCACACCAAGCTGCTGCAACCCATTTGGCTGCACATCAAGCGCTTCAATACTCCTCCCCATCATGTCCCAGACATGTTCTATCGGATTCAAGTCCGGGGATTTCGCTGGCCAGTCCATACGCTCAATTCCATGATCCGCCAGGTACTGTGTCACCACCCTTGCTGTGTGGGGACGGGCGTTGTCGTCCATGAAAATGAAATTTTCCCCAGCGTTTTCTGCAAACGGAACCACAAAGGTTCCACGATTTCATCTCTGTACCTCACACCTGTAATTGCTCCCCTTGGGACCACGTAGAGACGAGTGCGGTGACCGTAGCTGATTCCGCCCCACACCATGATGCTGCCTCCACCATAGCGGTCATGTTCAGCGATACAGGCATCTGCAAATCTCTCTCCCTGTTGTCTCCAGACTCTAACACGTCCATCATTGTGGTCCGCGCTGAATCTGCTCTCATCTGAGAACAGAACACGGCGCCATTGTACTGTTGGGTCCATCCCACATGGTCACGAGCCCAGTTGAGACGGATTCTTCTGTGAGCAGGGGTTAATGGGATGCATTGCAGTGGTCTCCTGGCATGCATGTCGGCTCTGTGAAGTCGGTTACGGATGGTTTGATTCGAAACAGTCACCCCAGTTGCAGCAGCGAATTGGTGATTGAGTCTGCGAGCACTACTGAAGCGGTTGCGACGACAAAGAGTCACTAAGTAGCGGTCATTCCTCGCAGTTGTTGCTGATGGGCGGCCAGTACGGGTCTCTCTGAGTATCGCCCTGTCTCCCGGTGTCGTTGGTTAGCGCGACTGATGACACTGTGAGACACACCCATCATCTCAGCTACTCGTCGATGGCTGAAGCCAGCGTCCAGCATCCCTATGGCTCGTGCAACCTCTACTTCACTCAAGTGGCGTCTAGGCATCTCTCTTGTCAGAATACTGCCTGAGCTTGGTGGGAAATGCAAGGAAAAGCACTTGCATGGACTTTTGTACCACTTTATGTGGTCAGCTGACACAACAAAAACACCCATTTTCAGGTTGTGACAAGTTTAGAAAGAAGTTATGCAACAATTGAAACAAACCACATGTGAAATCGATTACTGTGTCTTGGAGGTCATACAGGACATTCATATGTAGGCATTTTCTGGTCCTTAATATGTGCTATAAAGAAAATATGTTAAAAATAAAAAGTGGTCCTTAACTTTGTTTGATGAGTATAATAGTAAATTGTACTAAATTACGAAGTTTCGTGTTTGTCCATCAAAAATTCTGAATGCATTGTCAATATTTTATCGTTAACTTTCAGTATACAAAGTAAGCAGTTTTGCCACATTACCAGAACAACCAATCTAGATACGATGTTAGGCCTTATACTTTAACCAAGATATTGGTTAGATCAACCAAGAATATTAGATTACAGTTAAGTAAGCACGGGCTCAGTGACAAACTTTAATGAGCTATAAGACATCATCACTCATTTACATAAGCTAATTACAGCCCACAGTGCTAGTGGTTTGGGAAGTAATGAATATTCATTTAATGATCACGCGTGAAGATGCACGCGGGGCACAACTGGCCCATTAGAATGCAGTCGATCAACTTCAGTGGTCTGTGAATATTATATAGGTACATATAGTAAAATTATGTAAATTTCATTCAAACTTCGTTTGAATATTCACTAAGGTCTACAGCATCTAACTGCGCAGTTACTTTATGAATGAACTACATGAGTGAACGGCAAATAAACCGCCCACTGGAGGCCATGTGGGTGGAGCCTCTTGATAATTGTGAATACAATCATGTATTGTTAATGTTCGCGTGTGACAGAGCTCAGTGTGCTGCGCTGAAGTGCAAATGTTGTTTTGAATTCGACGGGTACATGTGTACAAATTTTCCACAAGCAGAAATATTGGCTTTCTACAGCAAGTAGACAAACTAAATTTGCATGGGGTACATACAGTTAATATGTTCAGTACCTATTTCTTTTGGGATTTTGGGTTTCATAAAATAGAAGGTATATGCATTTGGTCTATACTTGTCTGTGTGCGTAGTGCAGTGTGTATTTCAACGCTGGTGTTTGTATGAGAGATGTCTGTTTACTTATTGTAATGAACCAAAAAGAATATTCTGGGTACATTTATCATGATCAGTCGAACACTAGGCTAATTAACAATTGGTTGTTTTAACCTGTCTGTTTTAGAGTGTATACACAGTCTATATGCTTTTGGTTATTTTCAAGTAGTAACAAAAATATCTGATTGACTTGAAAGCATTATGACAAAGGCTGGGTGATCGATGGTAGCGAGAGTTTATCAAATTTGCAGCTAGAGGTGCCCTCATTTTAGACAAATAGGTTTATATTGTGACTTCAAAATCACAATTAATATATTTTCATCACTTGTTGTATAATTATAAAGGTACCGGCATTGGCACACTTGCAAATAAAACGGATTGTTGATATAAAAAAATCGTCCCAGTGCGCAATCAAAACTACGGTTATGGCAGAATCAAAGTTACAGAGTTTGTTTCACGACCCAGACTACTACGTCAAGGCGTTCAAGATCTACGCAGCTCTATCGGCAAAGTTCAAAGTTTTAGCTACGTGGGGCGATAATGTTTTCAGCGAGGCAGTTGTAGAACATCTCCCATTCAAACTGAACGAAAATGAAGAGCTTAGGGTTCTTGGAGTTGGCAGTGGGTCTGGTACGTATATCAATTCCTTCAGTTTCAGATACTGAATATACAGCGGTATTGAACATGAATTTAAGTAAGATTTTATGCTGTGCATGGTGGAAAACAGTAGGTTTGCGGTTAAACCATGTTAAATTCTCAGAACCAACAATTATTACAACTTCTAATATTGTTGTATGGTACTACTACAAACCTATACTCTAGCTACTTTGTACTTCTAGTCGTCCACCATGAAAAGCTTCAAATCCTACCCATGCATCTATATACGAGTTGTAAATTTAACATGTAATGTAAATTGTTTGTGTTTTTTCTTGTATAAATTATCGAAGAATTTGTGAAATTTATCAAATGTGTAAACACAACATTTTCTTTTGAACACAAAAATGGAAAAATCTACAGTCAAATAAGCTTGGGCGATGTCATTATTTTTCATCCACGATATATCGTCAAACATACATCGCGATTTTTGATAGTATCGCGATTATTTTCTTTTTCATTCACGCATGATTGCTTTATAACCGACAACCACAGGTATGCATTCAATTCCCAACGCTTAATCCGTCTGAATAGATTTCTTTGAGTGGTGGTATATTGAAAGAGAAATGACAGAGTTCTGGGTCTGGACCCTGTATGGCGGCTCCTTTGTGATCTGACAGTCAGCTAACCATGGAAGTTAGTTTCCATGGAATTTCTGAATTGACTCACAATTGCGATTTTTGTTTAATCGCGATATATTTGTTTTAAATCGCGATTTGCCAATATCTCGATAACTTGAAAAAGTTCTCCATATCGTAATCGGAAAAAAAGTATCGTGATATTCGATAGTATCGTGTTATCGCCCAAGCTTACAGTCAAATTCAGTAACTATGACTGAAAAGATGTTTGAACTTGAACTATATATATATATATATATATAGTTCAAGTTCAAACATCTTTTCAGTCATATTTACTGAATTTGACTGTAAGCTTGGGCGATAACACGATACTATCGAATATCAAGATAGCTCCCTCACCCAGTGTATATATATATATATATATATATATATATATACACTGGGTGAGGGAGCTATCTTCATGCAGAGTGCTCGATGCTATGCAGAGCGTAGTATAGGAATGAAGACTTGCTGGAACGGTAAGTATACTACGCTCCTGTCACCAGTCGAGCACTCTATACGCCTATCTGCAAATACTTACCGTTCCAGCAAGTCTTCATTCCTATATATATATATATTCCTATATATATATATATATATATATATATATATATATATATATATATGTATGTATATATATATATATATATATATATATATATATATATATATATATATATATATATACATATATATATATATATATATATATATATATATATATATATATATATATATATATATATATATATATATATATATATATATATATATATATATATATATATACTTGTAGTAAAACTAGTGGAACGCGGTATAGTTGTAACTCCGAGTTTCACGCGTTATGCGATCATCAGACAACTGATAGTCACCAAGTGATTACTCCTATATATATATAGGCCTACACGTGCACGTACAGGTTACTCGCTCAATGATGCGTGGTAATTACCTATTGTTTGCGGGCCTTGTGTGTAAGCTTGTTTGTTGGCGGTTTGTGGTTTGTTGACGCGGTACTGTTCCTCGTCACGTGTCATCGCTTTTGAAGTTGCAGAGGTAGAACTTGTTTTCATGGCGGCATTTTGATATGAGTTCGGGTCGTTTGTTCAGGAGTATCCTCTTGTCGGCGTTTATGATGGAGAGCTCTGTGAGGCAAAGGTTGCACCGTTTCGATTCGCTGTTGTATGCTTGAGATCTACAGGCTACCGACCAGTTGATGGTGAATGGTTTCTTGTTCCTTTTCAATTGCCAAATGTGCTTGGAGAGTTCCGTGCTGTTCTGGTACTTCTCATGCCTGACAGACTGTGTGTGGTTGCCGTATCTTAGTTTGAATGGAGGCGCGGTGAGACCTATGTACAGATGAGAGTTGTTTGGTTGCTTAACTTCGGCATTGTAGATGATGTTGCTGGCCTGGCAGTTTCCTTGTAGAGGGCATAGGTCTTTCTTGCGGCAGTTGCAGTCCTTACGGTCGGTCCCTTTGTCGTTCGATGAGACTTGTTTGTTGTGTGCCTTGATGATACTGGCGATATTGGGCATGCAGCTGTAACTGATCTTGACCGTGTTCCTGTTGAATATCTTGTTCAGTTTGGAGTTCCTCGGGAAGTGCTTGCCGATGAGTTTCAGGAATATACCGCCAATGTTTGTTGTCACGTTTTTGCTGAAAGGAGGGTTGAACCAGATGACGTTGCGCTGCCTGTTCCGTTTTTCCTTAGTAGGTTGGCTATCGATGTAGGTCAGGCCTTCCGTGTATCCGCTGGATCTTAGTGCGTCCTCGTAAGCTAGGGAGGCTTTCTTGAAGATGTCTTCATCGTGCGAGATGCCCGATATGCCCGATATGCCCGATATGCGTCGGCTGATGGAGGCGGGTAGGTTCTTGATGATGTTAGGCGGGTGGTTAGACTGCTTGTGGATGTACATGGGTCGGTCGTTTGGTTTCCGGAAGGGGTAGTGCTTGCCGTTGCTCAGATTGAAGGTGATGTCGAGAAAGTTCGTGATCTTTAGGTTACCGTCGATTGTGATGCTTAGGCCGAGTTCCTTGAATAACTTTGTTATGTCCTTCCTGATTCGGTCGGCTCTGCTGCCAGTGATGTTTTTGAAGACTGCCAAGCCGTCGTCCCTGTAGAGTCCAATTCCTTCTTTCCCATACCGTTTTGATAAGGTGTCCAGGATGTAGAGGCCTACCAACTCGCATACCTCAGCCCCGTCGTAGCTGCCCATTGTTACGTCGAAGAGGTCATTGTTGCCTTTTTTCCTCCATGGCGTGCCTTTGTCGAATAGTAGAGACTTCCTGGCGTGCATGATAATCTTGGTATCTTGTTGGGAGATGTGAGCGTGTTTTTTAGCGAAGGCTATGGCTTTTCTCAGCAGGCTTTCCGATATGGAGGGGTAGAAATCAACAATGTCAAAACTGATGAATGTGTGCTTGTCCTTTTCCTTGATGTTCTTGAACCACTCTATCACTGACGTCGAGTTCCTCCACTGGTTGACCGCTATGGCAGCTCTTACGGCGTTGTTGATTCTGTCCAAGATTTTTTTGCTGACAATTCCTGTTTCGCTCTTTGCGGGGTTGATGAGTCGGCACGGTAGGTTGTTTTCGAAGTTGTCCTTGTGGTCTTTGAGGGTTATGAATGCTTGTTTCATTGCCATGGTCTCCATTCGGTCGTCTATTTCGAGTTCTGCAGCGATGGTTTGTGCCTCGGCGTTGATGCTGTTAAGAGTCGTCATGTTGGTGGTTTGGTAGTTCTTGGTGATGTTTTCTCTGAGCAGCTTTTCATACAGGGTGCGGTCGGTCTCGTACAGGTTTTTTGTCTTGTCACCCAGTATATATACATATATATACATATATATACATATATATATATATATATATACACATATATATATATATATATATATACATATATATATATATATATATATATATATATATATATATATATATATATATATTATATATATATATATATATATATGGTACATAATGTGTATCATAAAGTACACAGGAGTCAAGCTACGGGTGACAGTACTTCAATGGACAAGGTTATATGTATATTGTATAATGTATTTAATCGTTGATGTCATTACATGTTAATAAATTATTACCGTTGTGCAAAGCTACAGCAGTCGTAATAAATGCAGTAGGATCTACCAAAGTAAATTGGCTATATTTCAAACCATAATATTGGTTAAAATGACCAACTCTACATTGGTTAGAATTTTAACCAAAATTTACTGGTTAAAAAGGTAAACAAATTTAGATTAGTTAATTTGACCAAGATCTTGGTTGCACACATATCTACCAACAACAATGGTTAAAATTAAACATTATATTGGTTATTTTAACCAATCTGTTTTAAGAGTGTAACTGAATATGAAATAATATCTCAAGATGGTTGATACGTGTACCAACTTTACCCCAATTACGTTTGTATTTCACATTTGTTAATATAATAATCTGGTAATTACCAACGTTTTACCTTCCTTGTAATAGGTGAGATGGACTCTAAGATGTTGACCAAACTCATGCAGAGATACCCACGCATCAACAACATTGTAGTTGAACCCGCTGAGGATCAGATGGTCCAGTACAAGGCACTGGCTCAATCCAGAGCTCATGAACTACAAGGTGTTAGCTTTGACTGGCGGCAGCAAACAATCGATCAGTACAAAGAGGCTGGAGATACGACGACGTTTCATTTTATCAGTGCAATCCACTCTATCTACTACGCGGATGATGTGGACAGTTCCTTGATGTATCTGTATGATCGTTTGGAACCCGGTGGCACAATGCTTGTTATAACTGTCTCAGGTATACTTTGTTTTTCTAAAGATGATCACAGTTTTTAGTGAATAAATAGAAATACGGCTTTTTTGTTTTTTGTCTCCGGCCACCATCAGTTTTCACCAGGGTCTACTCGATTATTGTCGAATAGTCAAACCCAAAATAATTGAAGTATCCGTAAACCTGTTCTAAAAAGGTGTATGGATAAATATGTCAAAACTCTTTTGGTTTGAATTCCCAACTTCTGTCTGCATCTGTCACTTTTTCTCATTTAACAAAAAATAACAACACTCACATCTGAAAGAATGTTGAATTTTACAGAGGCTGTTGTTCCTTTCTTCCCTTAGACGACAGCGGGTTTTGGAGGCTATGGAATCGATTCTCAAGTTTCCAAGATCGACTTATGCACTTCATCAACTCAGCCAACGTTCGTAGCTCCTTCGACCGCCGAAACATTCCCTACACCCAGCGTCACCAAAGATCCCGATTGGAAATCACCAAGTGCTTTGACGAAGCATCTGAAGAAGGTAGACTTTTGGTGGACTTCCTCATCCACGTGGTGAAATTCAAGGAGACGGCAACAGAAGACCAACAGAAGCAGGTGATGGAGTATCTTGCCAGCAGCCATTGCTCGGAGAAGGACGGGGACGAGGTCCTGTTTAATAATGACTGGGACGCAGTCATTGCCAGCAAGCCTTCTGAATAACTTGGGAATTTCAAAATATAAACTAGTCTCACAGTGACATCACAAAGCAGGGAGGAAACAGAATGACTTGGGAACCAAACATCTGAGGATTAAAATCAGAACGGGACAATTTAGTTCGATCTTAAAAGGAAACAAAAACCTGATCAGCTTGAGCTCACCAAATCCTGTAAAATTTCAAAGCACTGTATCTTAATACTTACTCAGAAGTAAGAACATACACATATTCAGGGTTTTCCCTTAACTTTTTTTTTCACTCGCCGGCCGGGCTAGTAAACCAAACTTTTCACTAGCCCGCAAGCCTTTTCACTCGCTCGTATGTTTTTTTTAAATACTTTTAATCAAATCACTGTTTTTAGTAATTTAGGCATTTTGCATCAGAACGTGCATTATAAACAACAGTTGTCAGTTACCTTATTATTATGTGCATATTTGTTTCTGAGGCAATACTAATGTTTCTTTAATTAATAACGGATTCTATTCTAATAACAGAGGAAAAGATCAGGCACATTAGTGTACAGTAATGCTTTTGCTTTAATTCTGAAATGAAGAAGGCTCATTTCATATTTTATTTCTAACCAACTGAACACAACAATAATGAAAACATTAAAAAATCAGGGCACCAAGGCAATGTTTAATATTTTCAAAGGGCATCACGGCAATGATAAAAAAACGTAAAGGGCACCAAGGCAATCTTTAATTTTTTTTTTTTTAAAACAATGAAAATTTAACACACTCCAATTCAGCACATAAAGTTTCCTTTATCTGTCTCCGTTTGGGTTTTATTGCATGTAGGCCTACATGAAACTCAGTATTGCAACACTTACAGTTTATGTCACCAATTAAAAACAAATAAAAAACACAATGTTAACCCGAAAAAAAACATCAAGTTTTATGCATTTGGATGTGGCAGTATTAATTTCACTCTTTTTTATTTGCTAGTCGACCCTTTGACAGCATGTTGACGACCACCAAAAGCCCTGGCCATAATGTACATGTACATCGTACAGCGACACGACGATCGATGCGCCGATGCTATTATCCGATGCACACGCACGCACACGCTGCATGCATGTCTAGGTACAGACTCGGCATGTATTATTTACGTTGCATGCGCCCCAACGCCGCGCCATGCTATCTTTAGCTGGTACCCGCGAATGCCTGGCGTAGTGTATGTTGTGGATACTGTTAACACCAACCAAAGTATTAGCAAGGGCCAAGTTCGTACAACGACCAAGCGTGGTAACCGCTATATTGCCTGGTAACCGCTATATCATTTTGGTCATGAGTACCAGGTAATTTTGACTACTTAGTATTTTGTTCCCAAATGGTCGTTGCGTGAACTTGGTCTTAGCAGCGCAGCCACCGGTCCGCAATCGAGCGTGGCGGCGATATATTTTTTTCCGTGAGAATGTACACTAGCGGGATGCCGCGCTTCGCGCGGCACCCGCTAGGTGTGGGTGATGTGTGAGTATTAAATGTTGCGGGTTTTGTGCCGACTTCTTTGCTGGTTTATGTAATGTAATATGGGGTAACGGGGTCTAATTTGCAGGGGGCACTCAAGGGTCATCATTTTCTAGAATGAGCTTGGTGATTGGTTAATTTTTGAGCGGGGGGGGGCATGTAAAAAGTCAAAGTGACATAACACAACAGCGCCCTCGGGTTTTTAACATGGTAGGACAGTGAATATTGAATAAATAAATGTACTGAAAAGAAATACATGTACACAGAAAACGGGTATCCTAGTATTTTCGTACAGTTCAGACACAGATATGTGCACAAAATGTCTCTTTTGGAAATTGATTGCATGGCCCCTTCAAGTCATGAAAAAAGGGGGAAATAAATATGAATAACATTAAATTTGCAGATGAAATCTGCACTGTTTCCTGAGGCCCCCACCCCCTTAATATAAAATAGGACGCAGTTTGAGTTTAAATTGTTGCCATGGCGCTGTAGGTTTTAAAGCCTGTTTAAAATATTCAAAATTGGGAGAAAAGATTCCCAAAATTGTTTTGTGTGAGAAATGTCCTGAAACCTAAGTGCATAAGCTGTTGTGATTGTCAGATCTGAAATCGTTTTATATTACCTCAAAGTTGAAAGACTGATGGTATCTACACTGGCAATTGTGAAATCATTTTGGGCTTTTCTAACAGTTCAAGTTCTACTTCTATGTATGTAAAATCAAAGGTCAGAGTCCCTATTTCATCGGTTGAAAATTGTTTTCACAAATCAGCAAGCTGAGGAATACAGAACTGCTATAAAAATATATATTATAACATAGGGCCTATATTATAATATATCTTATAATATATATTATATGAATCTGGGACTGAGAAATAATTTAAATTGTGTTAAACTTTACTTTGAAAATGCAGTGAACTCTCCAAAAAGACATGAATCTGGGACTGAGAAATAATTAACATTGTGTTAAGAAATTATTTGAAAGTGCACTGAACTCTCCATAGACTTTGTACACAATCGAGGACATGGCGTCTGGATACTACAGGCTTTCAAAAGTATTACATGGGTACTGAGGTTAATTGATGTTTGGTATTTATTATCAAATATCAAACAACAAAAGGGTTTTGTAAATGTTGATCATGTTGATTAAAATTGTTTATTGATGTTTGGAGATAGCTGTGATAATCGTAGCTCTTGGTCACGTCCTAAGACCTAGGACTAAAAGAGCTGCGCGAAATAAATGCATCAACAAAGAGTCGAGTCGACACACCGACGTCATTACCGACCAATCAGGAGGTCCGTCTGAAACAGAGAATCAGACATTTCGCAACGCGGCAGTTCGGTACTGTTCGTGGTATGTGGCACCCGGCCTCCTCGACCAACGCTCACCGAAAGCCGCGGAGTAACCCAACCAATGTTGCTCATGTTAAAATTGTTTATTGATGTTTGGAGATAGCTGTGATAATCGTAGCTCTTGGTCACGTCCCTAAGACCTAGGACTAAAAGAGCTACGCGAAATAAATGCATCAACAAAGAGTCGAGTCGACACACCGACGTCATTACCGACCAATCAGGAGGTCCGTCTGAAACAGAGAATCAGACATTTCGCAACGCGGCAGTTCGGTACTGTTCGTGGTATGTGGCACCCGGCCTCCTCGACCAACGCTCACCGAAAGCCGCGGAGTAACCCAACCAATGTTGCTAATGTTGATTAAAAATGTTTACGGATGTTTGGTATTTTATTGTTTTATTATCAAACAACAAAAACGACAAACATTCCAAACGTGTGTTGTAAATGTTGATGAAAATTGTCTTTTGAGCACAAAGGTCACGTGTAGGTACGGAGTTCATTGATGAAAAATAAGAACAATCAGGGGGTCCGTCTGAAACAGCCAACCAGACATCTCGAACCACAGCAGTCAGGGAGTGTTCGCCTCATCTGGCACCCCGCCCGACCCCTCGATCACCGAGGATAGCCGCGAAGTCACCCGACCAAGCTTAACGATCATTGCGGGTGTCCGGCTGCCGTTGCACGCAATCCACGCAATCGCGGGTAGACGTCGGAACACCAACAACGCAGACCCCAACCCACGGGTACCCCGAAATTGACCCCAGCAGGGTGCGGGCGTCAGTTGACGCGAAACATGGCGGCGCCCTGAAAGAAACATGGCGGCGCCCTGAAAAAAACATGGCGGCGCCCTGAAAAAAACATGGCGGCGCCCTGAAACAAAGATGGCGGCGCCCCGTGTTTGCACTAACAAAGATGGCGACTTAACGATCATTATAGTATGGATGTACGTAGTAAATACTATGTGTAAACAAGTGGGCACAATGGCAATGCAGGGAAAAAGCACTGCAACTCATTGCCGTAAAAAGTGGCAGAGGGTGAGGGCATTGACGGCAATTGCCATCGATGCCGTCGTGTAATTTCAGGGCTGATATAATACTTTTAATAGGCCTATCGGTGACAATATTTTGACTCGCCCAGCGGGCTAGTGAAGGAAGGGTTTTGACTCGCCCGCCGCCGTTTTCACTCGCATTTGGCGAGCGGGCGACCGCTAAGGTCGAACCCTGCATATTATGTCTCAGACGTGTGTTTAATAAGGATAAAAGGGATGGTCTTGCATTTCATCCAAATGAGATAAAATAACAGGGGCCTATACAAAAAAATTAATTGATTTGTCAAAATGTACTTTTGATTGATTTTGAGTATTAAAATGCTCTTTTTCTGGAGTACCGAAATATAATTATTTGAAAGGTATTTGTGACTTTGCAAAGGAAAAGGTTAAAGAAAACATTTGTTATCATTTAGATTGAAAATTACTAAACAAGTTTTTAACTAGGTCCTTACATATTTTACAATCGGCCCTTCTACGCTTTAAAAAAATATTATCTTTTAATTGCATTCAAACTGCTGTGAACTTGTCAGCGCAGTCGGTCAACACTTTTCATAGGTAATGGTTCGTTAAAAAGCTATCAAATTTACCGAGGTCCATTTTCTGAGAAAAATATTTTTCTAAACGATCGATTTAAGTAGATTGTCACAGAGAAACCTTCTTACCTTCCTTTTTTGTGAATAATTAATTGATTTCTAACCTTGTATATGAATATGTATAAGTTGGGCCAGTTCCCAAACAATGCCGTAGTTGACCGACATAGTATGAGGAAATAGCAATAGGTTTACAGCACACAGTAATCAGTTTTTAATTTCTAAACTCTCATCCCTTAGAAACCAAGCCATCGATAAAATCATCATCAATAAAAATCTCTAATAATTCACGTAATTTTCATTAATTTACTTCAATTAACATCCCCAAACGTATCCAGCAAATTATCAATAAAGGTCCATCTTTCATCCCCACTAACCCTTCCGAAGACTCTGAATCTGCTAAACTTACACTACATAAATCAATCCTACTCTCTCTAAAAAAAACCTCGCATCCAAAGAAATATCTCATTCGCATACCTACAAACCATACACAGATTACCATTTTAATTTCAGACTTATTTAGATATTCCTTTAAGCAGGTTTGAAGATAAATTTACAGAATTTAACTTCCCCTGGCCTATTATTAATAGTTCTAACCAATTTATCGACCAAATTAAGACTTTAGACATTAATTATTTCGATGAAATTTCTCTCATTTCTTTTGACTTTGAAAGTCTTTACACTAATATTACTCCGTATGACATCCATGATACTCTTTTTAAAGTTACTTCAATCTGTAATTACCCTTTTGAATTTTTAAATTATTTTTTCAAATTTTATAATTTTTCAGTAGGTAATTTTCTTTTTAAACAAAATATTGGTGTTTAAATGGG
This sequence comes from Zoroaster sp. YZ-2022, assembly GCA_029582265.1. Classification (NCBI taxonomy): domain Eukaryota; kingdom Metazoa; phylum Echinodermata; class Asteroidea; order Forcipulatida; family Zoroasteridae; genus Zoroaster; species Zoroaster sp. YZ-2022. Next base: position 8,716,024 of record CM055818.1, read on the forward strand.
CAGCTATCACTCTGCACAAATTGCTAACTTAATGTTGGCTTACAGAGAATTTCCACCAGTTGGGATTGTGCTGTTGGTTTGGCAGTTTTGGGCGGAATAGCACATTAGGCTTCCCACCCACTTTTGGTGCAGCAGTTCTGGCAATTAACAGTTACTGCAGTCCTAGAAAATTAAACTTAATAATATGGAGATTTTAGTCCTCCGTTATTTACATGTTATCAAGTGCAGTGCCGCAATCTCCCTCGGGCTAGTCCAGACCGCAGCTTCCTAGGTGGGACGCGAACACTTGATTACAGTTGGGTATTGGTTGATTCATATTGTATTGATTCATATGATATGCTGTGTATTAGCATATGTTAATCATGTGCATTATACTGTTTGTTATTGTGAACATTTTAATGTATGTTTTAATAACTATCCCCATTGGGGGTTAGTGGTGCCAGGTCTGGGTATACAGAGTCTTGGGTACGCTGTATAGGTGGTCCCAGCTGGTTTTTTCTCTGAGGTCTTGGGTATCTCAGGGTGTTTGTTTGTCTTTATCAAATGCTGTTTAATGACAATTCCGGTTTGCCCATAGTTTGGTATTCCGGTGGTTGATGGTGTCAACCTCTTGAATAAAAAAGCTTGAAAGCTGTGGCCAAGTGGCATTCAAATGAATTTGTAGTTGGTGCTATTTATTGTGAGTTTGAGTATAACTTTAGTCTTAACGAATTTAATCTTTCTTAGTCTAACGTAATGTTATAAGTTTTTGATAATTTAACTTTAATTCCTAAATTGTGATTAATCACTTGGCTTAATTAAACTATTTCACGTATACATATATCAATACACTTCAACGTCTGCTCATTTTGGTTATCTTTTAATGTACTTTAATAACTTAGTAATGACCTCTAATATTTTTAGTTTCAATTCATATATCAATACACTTCAACGTCTGCTCATTTTGGTTATCTTTTAATGTACTTTAATAGCTTAGTAATGACCTCTAATATTTTTAGTTTCAATTTATTGTCAACCTTTTCCCTTACATCTTATTATCCTTCGCTTACCTTTTCACCCTCAATATGCTGGCATGCACGGCTTCCTCATGTCCCGTTATATTGATGTTTATTGGTTCACTATCCACCATTTTGCCCTTGTTCTACTTCCGTCTTGTTATAGTTTGTCTCTACATTTCATTATTCTTCTTTCATCGTCATCGATTCACATTGGTTCCACTCAAGTTTTTGCCTGTTTTTTGTGATTATCATATAATGTCCTTTTCTTATGACTATTGCCCTTTTGGTCGCTCGTCTTGGTTTTATATATTTATATTTTTGTTTTAAACTTTTAGCCATTGCTATAAAGCTTCAGCCGGCACATCTTGTTCATTACTATACTTGGCATGTCATATTATAATTTATTAACCGCACGTACGTATACATGTACCATCATATCATGTGGTTATGTACGCACAGTCAATACAGCATCCTTTTAATGTTTTCAATAGTTACTGCGCGCGCGCCCTCTATACGCTGTTCATCGTCACTATACCAGCTGGCAGTCACCATTCTTCTATTAACCTTCATTTAATGCTTGTTTAGTTTTCATTTACCAACGTTAATTGGTACCCGCTCTTACACTCTTATTTTCTTTTTTCATGTAACCTTCGTCAACATTTGTATTACATTTACTATTAATACAATTGTATCAATTTTGTTTCGCAACTCTCTTTACTTCAAAATAAACATCAATTTTATTTTTGTTTTCTTGACCCCATGTCATTATTTTTCATGTTATTCATAAATAAATCCCTACTACTTAAATAATATTTTATTTTATTATCATTTTCATCATAATTAAAAAAATAAATAAACCTTAGAACACACAACCCTTTTTACCCTTCTTAATCAGATTTTACAACTTATAATAATAAATCATACAACACATCCAACATTAAATATTCATATCCACAACCCTCTATATTTTTGGTATAATTTTTCTTCCTTTCGTGCCGAGTTTGACAAAGTCTGAATCTTTATAATCAGTCGTCACTCTCATTCTACGCACTTCTTGGAATAGTTCTTGGAATAATCCATTTGTCCACGGTGATAGAATTAACGTTTTTGCATATCGTGAGATATGTTTAGGGCTAAATAAACCTTATGTTTATTTATAATCAAAACAATGTTTGGTGACCAGTCAACAGATAACCAATGCTTTCTTGGGCAAAGATTGGAATTTAAGCACTTTTAGTGTCGCTGTGACAATGTGTTCCTGCTGTAATTTCACAAAACAGTGCCCTCGTGTGTCAACGGTAAGCATTTCAATTAAAAATAAATTTCACAACAAAGTGCAACACTGAGAGCCTTTTGGTGTTGACGCATGTAGGATTCAACTCCCTGCCTTTGGGGGTTTGTGGCTTCCCCACCTAAGACTGTACCATGTTGAAATCGAGTATTCCTGCCAAACATAAGGAAAAACGGGTTGGCACCAGTTGTTGAATGAATCGAGCCATTGTAGGCAAACACAAGTGTTTGCAGGTGAGTAGTCCACCTCATTTTCTTCTTATCAGGTAAGGAAACTAACATATTATGCATTGTTCTTTTTAACCTTTCACATTGTCTGTTGCCGGCCGGATAATAGGGAGTGGTATGCTGACGCAGAGGACAACCAAACGGAAGGAAGACATGCTTCACCAAGGCCCTTGCTACTGTACAGGCTTTCTGGTCCTTTGTTGGTGGTAAAGCCCATACATATTTGGTGAAGACGTCTGTTACCACCAAAACATTTTCATAGCCATCAGTTGAAGGTTCGAGGACCGTGTAATCCATTGCAATGGTTTCCATAGGAGCACCTAGTGGCAGATAACGTTCCTAAGGGTGGCTGAGTCTTTCGATCGAACAGGCGGTTTACTCAAGGCACACCGTTTGCATATTGTCCATCACTCCTTTACAGTCGCCTCCATGTTGTACCAGAAGAGTCGTGGCCAGAGAAGGTGGAAAGGGCGTTTGGCTCCAAAATGTCCAGCTTTATCATGATAACTAGTAAGCGCTTCCTTCTGAAGAGCCGAGGGAAGTACCAATTGAAAGTGTATCTGATGATCAGAAGGGGATGTCACCTTCCTGTGAAGAAACCCATCTCTCAGAGAAACACGCCTCCAATCACGTAGAATGGCTAGGACCTCTCGGGTACAAGTGGCTCTTTCCTCGGAATTTGGCCTTTCACCTCTCTCGACAAACATTGTCACCTTCAGCAATACCTCATCCTTTCGCTGGAGCTCTCTCAACTGCTCTGTTGTGTGACCAGGCAAGCATGGAGTCCCTCCAAGACGGCAAGCGTTAATATGGTGACAACACGACAAAGGTCAGCTCCCGGTGTTTGGTGCCATAGACAAGTGGTTAAGGCGGAACTCATCATGGCGGTGACTTCAGCAGGTGGGTTGTCAGCATCAGCTGGTGGGTTGCCGACATCAGCTGGTGGGTTGTTGACTTGGTCATTGGGTCCATCTCGTCGGGAAAGAATGTCGGGTACTTGGTTGTTCTTTCCTGGCCTGCATATCAATTCAAAATCAAACGAGCTTAGCTGCTGAACCCATCGCATCTCATGGCAGTTCAAGTTAGCTTTGTCGAGGTACGTCAGTGGGTGATGATCTGTGATAACTGTACATCGGGGACCAAGGAGATAATCCTTTGATCGCCAACAGTTCGAGTTTAAATGAACTATAGTGGCCATTTCGCTCTGTCTGTCTCAATGCTCGGGAGGCATAAGCAACAACTCGGTGCTTTCCGCCGCTGTCTAGCTGGAATAAAACAGCCCCAAGGCCAGTGCCACATGCGTCAGTCTCAACACGGAAGGGCTTACTGAAGTTTGCGTATGACAGGACTGGTGCTCTTGTGAGACAATCAATCAGAGTGTTGAATGCAGCCTTCCCTGCATTATCAAGGGAAACCTGGACAGTCCGAGACCGTTTCTGCTTCTTCTTGGTTTCTGTGTCACATCGTAGGTACCGAAACAGCGGCTCCGCAACTGAAGCATAACCCTTGATGAATCTGCGGAAGAAACCGGTAAATCCCAAGAAGGCACGAATCTTTCACTGTAGTTGGTTCTGGCCAGTTCCGGACCGCTCTTACTTTTTCAGGGTCAACTGCAACACCATTACTGGACACAAGATGTCCCAAGTACTTCACCTCCCGTCAGCACTTAGCTGGCTTCAGCTTGAGACCGTGCTGACCAAGTCTGGAAAACACTCTGTCAAGATAAACCAAATGGGAGTCAAAATCGGCTGCATAGACTATGATGTCATCTAAATAAATGAGAACATTGTCAAAACATTGGTCGCCAAGACACTGCTGCATCAGGCGTTGAATAGGCCAAATGGTAGTCTAGTAAATTCGTAGAGACCGAAAAGCACGACGAAGGCCGTCTTCTCTACATCCTCCTGGTGCATGGCAACCTGATAGTAACCACTGGTAAGGTCTAACACGCTGAAAAACTGGGCTCCCCCAAGTGCTTGAAGAGACTCCTCGATACGAGGGAGTGGAAAGGAGTCACGATGCATAATCCTATTAAGTTGGCGGTAGTCCACACATAACCGGATACTGTTGTCCTTCTTCCGGACCACTACCACCGGGGATGCCCATAGACTTTTACTTTCTTATCTCACAATCCCCTCCTCCAGGAGAGTCTTTATATTGAGAAGGTGGGAGTGGACGATGACGCTGTCGAATTGGATGAGCAAATCCGGTGTCTATCCGATGTGCTATGGTGTCTGTAAAACCAAAATCACGTTCATGGCTGGAAAGAACATTCTGATGTTTCTCGAGGAGTGTTTTTATCTTTGTAATTTGCCCAGGATCCAAAAGTGTCTCGTCCATGTCAACGCGTATTGGTTTCTGGTCTGCCTGGTCGTCCACAACAACCTTGTTAATCCCAACATCTGGCAAGTTATTTGCAGTTTATATATCAGCTTCATCGTCGCATACTGGAGAACCGAGGAAGAGAGTCCCAAGATGTGCTGACTTGGGGATCACAACTTCAGTATTGCTTTCGTTGAACACGGTCACCAGAGAGCGCCCAGCATCTACCTAAAAATGGAGCCAGACTGACACCAGATGGGAACACCCCCGTTCTAGAACAGCCTCGTATGAATCACCGGTGGGCCCTGAAAGTCATCTGCCTTAAATCACAACAGCTTGGCGGGCTGAAATCACCAATGAACCTCCACCGAGGTACGCCTTTCCAATCTCACCACTCTCTACGTTCCAAATGTCATCTTTTGCCCTACTGTCTTGAGCGCCTTCTGCCAGACAACACCAGGGGATGGCCAGTCTATCTTTGTCATGAAGGAATGACCTTCCAAACTCATCAACAGCTCTTCCCAGCATCGTTGTAGTACATTCATTCCGAGGATTCCTTGTACGTTTCCTCTACCTGCTGATGATAGGGTAGAATGTTCCTCTCGGATAACCAGAACCACACGCACTTCGATGACCTGGTTTACTGCACACATATCCGTTTCAAAACACCCAATGTATGGGATGGCTGCTCCATTTGCTGACACCAGAGTGAACGGCTTTGGAATGTCTTGCAGTTTGAAGCCTCTTGGTTCCAGGACATCACGAAAAAATCTCTCGCTTACAGTGGTGACTTGGGAGCCTGGATCCAAAAGACACCTCACAGGTATATCACAAAATATCACCACTACAGAAAAAACATTCTCCCACTGCCTTTGATATGAACTCTTCATTCATCCCCGCTGATGTACTAGCCACGCCTACTTCTGATGTATGGCTTGTTACTGGATTTGGACCCTGGGGTGTTGTTGAACCAAAGGACGTCTGTGGTGTTGTGTGCTGGTCGGCCTGTTATAGCATTGCTCCTGCTGGTGCTACCTGGAGGGGTGCCCTTTGATGAGAAGGGTAGTAAATCTCAGATTGCTCAAATCTTTGACGGGATGATTGTCTTCTTGATGGTCATTCCCTCGCAAAATGGCCTGGTGTACCGCAGTTGTAACAGTTGCCTGCCCGATGTGGCTGACTGCTGTAATGGTCTCTTGTCCCAAATGACTGCGGTGGTCTTGCTACCTGTCTCACTGCCTCAACCACACGGTTGGACATCTCCCGGAACACTTGAAGTAAATCTTCTGAACGTGGAGCATTACCGTCTCCGAGACGGAGAGCTGAATTGAAGATGTCCGAGGGGCCTTTAGATTTGTCCCTGGCTTTCGCCCGTCTTTCACGTTTTATGGCGTATTCCCGGAGTTCCCGAAATGCCTTCACAGTCCCTTGTTCAAACCTATCACAGCATGTGTTTCGGATATATGAGTCACCAAGTCCTTCAATGAACTGCTCCGCCAACGTGGTGTCTGGACATGAGTATAGCTTTTCATCGTGGCGTGTAAGCCTCAAAAAACGCCTTTCAATGTCTACTGTATAGTCTCGGATACTTTCTCCATGCTTCTGCCGTCTCTCCAAAAACAATCGTTGGAGTTCTCCAGTCGCAAGTCTGTCCCCATATGATTCGAGAAGGAAATCTAGGACCTCCTTGATCTTTTTCTCTTCTGACAGCATGGCTTTAACCTCTGCTTTAGGGCCTCCGCGCAAGTAGTCAAGAAGAAAGGGGCCCTGCTGATCGTGTGGTATGGAGTAACGCTGGAACGCATTACGGATATTAGTTATGAACTCCCGTACCTCTCCGACTTTTCCATCAAAGGGGGTATTTTCCTTTCCGGTGCCATCACAAGTTGTGTTTGGGGCTTCGACAGAAGCTTCACCAATAGTGACTGTATGTCCAGAAGTGTATCATCTATAGCTGTAACTAATTCGTGGAATAGGCCTATCTCATTTCAAAGTTTGTGTTTTTCTTTCGAAAAGGATATTATCAATGTTCCAATGAAATCTAAAAATTTGCCGGTAAAATACGGGCTGCAGTAAAACCTTTTTCCAGAAACAAAATCCAAATCGAAACAACTTTTTTTAAGTGGTTCAAACCAACAAACGGCTTGCAAGTTGTGGATTTAAAAGATACATTTTACGATAGTGAACTGCGTTATACCCACCTGATGGCCAGATATACCACATCTGACTATGCCTTGGTGTGACATGAGGTCTTCTGCACTACTAAGTCTTTCCGTTTTTTCACCCATATTTTCATCAAAATTATCAGGGGTTAGCATTGCCGTATTTTCACACGAATTATCAGCCAAAATCATAAGGGACAAGCATTGCCGTATTTCCACTCATATTTTCATCAAAATCACAAGGGGGTAAGCATTGCCGTATTTTCACTCATAATTTCATCAAAATCACAATGGGGTAACCATTGCCGTATTTTCCTCACAATCATCGGGAGTAATTCTTGCCGTATTTTCAACCAAAATCATAAAAACCATAAGGGGTAAGCCTTACCGTATTTTCACCCATATCAAAATCAACGGAAGACAACCAGCAATAAAAAACACCCACAATCCAGATTGGTCCCCACAATCAACATGCATACTACTATAAGACAAATTAGTAAATGTTGCTAAATATTCTTGACTCTACTGTGATAGTCCTATTATAAAACTCCAGTGTTCTGAAACTCCGCTGCTGGTAAGCCGAAATAACAGTGTCCTTGTAGTGAACAAGCAAACGAGCAATAAATTTGACTGTTCTTATAAGCCGAGGATATTAACCGAAGATTAAGTCTATCCACACAATCAGTTGTCGAACCAAGTCAATTCAGAAAACTGTAGGTGTTCACTGTACACTTGCATTTACACAGAATAAAAAATGAAGTCCATTGTTCACAGGCGAGGTTTACGCACCAATCGCTAACTGCTCCGGAAATTGGTCAGAGATGGTCATTACTGTTACATGTATCTACTCGTGCAAATGATGAAATCCCTACGCCTCTTGGAACTAGTTGATGTCTGACGAAAACCATCTCAATTTCAACAACAGCAACAGCGAAACATCATGAAACATCTGAGAAACCATCCTGCCGACTACGCCAGTTGTAAGGGGGTTTGGGTCCGGGACTCATTATGTAGCGTGGGGGGGGGGGGGGGGGTCCAAAGCGGTGTCAATTGAAATTCAATGAGTTATGCAAACAGATGCTTTCTGATCTCTCCGCCAAATGTAGACGATTTATTTGTGACCTAACCTGCACAATTCATCTGATGAAGATTGTGCAGGCGGAGGGGAATACAGAAAAATATATTAGAACCAGCAAATACAGTCATTGTACACCAAGTTGTATAACATAATCCATCTTTGTGTTGCATAATTCCAGGTAAATCATTTGCCTTAAGAAAATACTGCTACTCTTTACATCTATCAATTCAGGGTCATTAAACTTCTCCTTACGGGTACAACAATACTAAGGGTCTCACCTCTTAATATCAACAAAAAATCTCAATTAACACTAGGCTCAGTTACATGGGATGCATCAATGGCACAGCAGCACTGGGCAACGGGGATATGACACACAAGATACGTCGCTGGGCCCAAGTTCACTTAAACAATCTTCACACAGAAATACACACTCATTCCCCCGTTGTTCAGCAGAACCAATGCCACACATACACCCATAACAACGAAACATTAACTTTATGAAGCCCCATTGGTGCCACTTGACTAGTGCATATTTCACTTTATGTGATGTATTTCACAGCACCGCCACTTATATCTTGCGGCCGCAACTTAGTATCTTGCGGCCGCAACTTAGTATCTTGCGGCCACAACTTAATTATCTTGCGGCAGCAACTTGCGGTCGCAACTTAATTATCTTGCGGCCGCAACTTATTCAACTTGCTTTTCCAAGGTACAGTAGGCCTACAGTGTATGAGCGATCGCCTTGACAGTGCATCCGTGCTCGCCTGTTCATGTAAGGTTCGTTCACCGCAAGCCAGCTCAAAAGCCCGGCTTTTTCCTTCGACATTCGTCATTAAGTTGTCTTTGCGAAAGGTAGGTTTGGTTTTCAAACTTTTTTCTGTATATTTACAACCCCTTTTCATGGGCGGATCCAGAACATTTTTAGGGGGGCTGAGAATCAAAAACAATTATTTTTCAGTAGGGCCTACTACAAAAATTACAATGAAATAATCAAAGGGAGAGAAAAACAAAGCACAGTGAGGGAATGGGAGTGCGTTCTCCCCTCCCCTCCCCCCCCCTCTCTCTCTCTTTCTCTCCCTTTTTTAAATTTATTTTTTAAATTTATTTTTTTAAATTTTTTTAAATTTATTTTATTTTATTTACGATTTTAGGGGGGCTCTACAGCCCCCTTAGCCCCCCCCCCCCGGATCCGCCAATGCTTTTTGTGTTTTCACTAGCTGAAACAGCATTATTTCCACTTTTCGACCCTCATAGTCATAGTACACCATATCACTTAGCACCTCTGGCAACATGAGGGACTCAATAATCATGTTTAATTGTTCATGCCCTAAATAAGAAAACTAATTAATTAAATTTCGCTTCAAACCCCTACCCCAGATCCCTCCCCACCCTCTCCAAGTCCGGTATAACTCCATGGTTTGGGCTATGGTTTGGGTCAGATACTGACATCAACCACACGTTGGAAAGACCGCGGTAGCAGTTGCCCTGTTAATGTTTAAAAATAGACTATTGTTTCCATATCCGGTGGGAACTACATCGTAGTCAACAAACTATTTCTTGCAGAGCAGTTGAACCGCTTGTATATTATGCAAGAGCACATACACGGCCGGCATAGGCCCAGTTATGTCTCAGCTAGTGTAGAGTAGTACGTAGCCTACTGTCTGAGAGAGGGTGGTGAAGCTGTTACTGCAGATTGCCAATGGTAACAAAATAATTGACTGTACAGATGTCGTGTCAGTGTTGTTTTATTGTTTTAAATGGCTCTTTTGGCAAGCAGTGCTCCGTGATTTTTCATTGCTCATTGCCTTATTTGTACTTGTCTGTATATCAGTCAGAAACAATTGCACCACCATAAGAAATCCATCACTTCTTGTACATGTTGTATCGATCAGATTAACTTGCTACACACTAGCGCGCTGACTGTAGTGTTAGCACCCACACGTCCATTGTCCGGGGATTATCCACGCTACTGTTTACCCTCCCCTTGCACCATCGCGTGTAATAACTGGAACATATCATATTTTTCCATATATTTATGCAATCTTTCCCATAGATCAAATATCAATGTACTGGAAGTCTACTACCTCTTGTGCAATCTTTCCCATAGACTAGGTCAAACTGTACCCAAAATCTGACCCTCTACCCTCCGTTTTACATTATATCCCATAGAATAGGTCAACGTGGGGCAAACATCTTACTTTTCCTGTTCCTATTTCATTTTTCCATATTTTCTATGCTACTTCCGATACACTTTGACCTTTCATGGTCATCTGAGGGAAAGGTCAAAGTGTTCTTCTGAGTCTCCCTACACTACTACTGTAGGCTTTTCAGATAACCTTTGCTGTGTTAATTGTTGCGCCTCGGAATAGGCATGCCTAGATAGACGGCGCATTATAAATGCATTATTATTATTATTATTATTATTATTATTATTATTATTATTATTATTATTATTATTATTATTATTATTATTATTATTATTATTATTATTATTATAACTAAAATTTGTTTCTTATTTTTTGACCCTTGATTTGTAAAGTGTCAATTGACACTTTACACATGTATTTTTGCAGGATATGGCTTTCGTGGAATATCTCAGAAAGAGAAGAATTCAAGAAGATATTAGGGCTGTGCGTTTTCGGATATTTTTGGAACCGGATACCCGAAATCAGGAAAGTTCGGATACCCGGATACCCGTTTTCATTCTTGTTGAAAACATGCCTCCTTTGGTGTACAAATACATGTAAACGTTAACAAAATTGACCTTTATAATACAGAGGATACCATATTTAATTCGATCTTTATTAAAGTATAACATCTTGGTGACAAAATATTGTATTTACGGAAAGTTATTTCTGAAATAAAACCGTAAAAATTGCTACAAAAGTGTCTTTAATAACCCAATTTACAAAAGAAAGCCCAATTGATCACACGCGCGCACGCATGGCCGGTGCATCACGCAGCTACAGCGGCCTCACACGTGACTGTGTCAGGGAGTACGAGTGACTCCCATCATCAGAAGACAATAATCACTGGTACGTGCGTGATCAGAGCGCATGCGTATAGCAAATTGACTTTAATGTTCATGTCACAAAACACGTGTTGAATAATGTCATTGGTCAAAGTCGTGGGCGGAACTAACCCGTTGTGGGAAAACGATTCATGTGCCAGTTGCGCCTTGCCGCGCCCCTGCCTTCTAAATAAGGATATCCCGTACGCCATGTTGGCTTTGGATAAGGACATGATTTTGCGTACTAAAATAATATTTGATATTATGAATCTAACAAACTGCAAAAAATTTACGAATTTAAAATCAGAACTTGAATATTAATATGTTTCTATCACAATGAACTTTAGTTAAATGTCAATAAACCTGTGTGTCAATAAACCTTGTTTCTTGAAATAATGAATTTTACCAATTTGGGCCCCTTTTTCTCAAAATGGGACCAAACTTGACTATTCCCTGTTGAACGTGGCACCGTGTTGATCGGTCAGTCAAGAAATGAGTCTAAAATTTAGGATGCGCACTCATCAAAAAATAACTTAACAAAATGTATCGGTGTAAGTTTTGTCTACTTTTTAATTAGTATTCAGCCAATTTGTCCCCTCCATCAATGTTTGACGATCCATAATTCGCAGCTCATCATAAGCAACCGCATTTCGTCCGTCATAAACGTCTTTTCAACTGATAGGAGATTAGGTGATTGTAAAAATATGCTGCCCAATTGAAAGGATCAAACCCGCAACCAATAATACCTTTCAAATCCGACTGATGGATCCTACTGTTGGTTTCAAAGACAATGACCGACTTAACACATCCTTTTTATGTCTTTCTTTTGAAACAAATTGTCACCTTGTCGGCAAATGTAATACTCAAGAGAGCTCGGTATCGGAGGGTAAATAAATGTAAATGTTGGTGATATGCTGAGGGATGGTCAGTGGCACATCAAAATAATTACACAACAAAACCAATTTCAACACTACTTTTTTATTAGGACAACAATTAATGTGGACGTCCCCTATAATAAAATCCCCTCTATTAACACATCATGGTGCACACTCCAGTGCAGACATAAAGCAGCAGTTATTGTCCCACTAATCCAATTACTGTGAACAATAGGCAAACATTCCATCCTGAGCAGCTAGTTTGATACTTGTTTGTAGCATGCCGCAGCCAGGCTATTTGAGTCTTAATGATAGGATACAATGTATCAGTTGGACAAAAGTGTATGGAAAATGTCCGTAAAATACTACAAAGGCGTTATCTTGAATAAAATTGCTCCTAAAAGTGTAAACAGTACATTGTTCAATAGTCAAAGATTTCTGTTCACACCGCTGAAATGGTAAGTCCCAATTTTAAAAAGTCGTTTACGGGTACTCGGAACCGAAAAACGGAACCGGGTAATGACAGTTTCGGTCGGGTATCCGTATACCCGGATACCCAGCACAGCCCTAGAAGATATAATCAAAAGGACGGAGAAAGAGAAGGTAAATCATATCAATATAGCAGAGCCTGTCAGGCCAAATAATATTAATAAAAATACCAGTTGATCATCCTCAAGAACATCCCTTTTTTAAGCGGCATCCCTCTTTTTAAATTTTAGTTTATTTGGTATAAAGTAAGTTCACATATATTCCGAGGGCTGTTTCAGTTAATTTTGAACTAAAAATCTGGCTGCCTTTTTGGATCTAAAAGCTGCCGGCCATCACATCCTTTATTTTATGTTGGGACGATCAGCTGTTTTATTTTTGTTTTATTTGGCCGAAATAGGTCATTGTCATTAACCATCATTTCCATTAATTAGATAACCAACAAATCATTCCAGGTTAATGTGCAGAATACATGGGCATGTTCTGGGGGAGGGGAGGGGGTGTTGCAGGACATCCCCTAAAACTGTTCATGTGGGGGTAGTTGACCTAAGAATAGTTCTAATTAATTTGATGACACACGAACGGTGAGTTTGAGCCTATTTACAAGTAGGTCTATTTTCAAAAAATAAATTTCCCTATCAAAATCATAGAACACCCAGACTTAGTCCATGAGCCAGGTGGTGAAATTTAACATGTTGGTACCTATTCGAAGGGGGGGGGGGACTAATTTTAATATCACTTTTATTGCTACAAATATTCCAAAATAAATATACCAATTATCTCTGTGAAAAAAATGCACAAAAGCCCATCAGTCCAATTATTATGTCCAAAAGCCACCCTGTGCAAAAAAAAAATTGCTTGATGTATGTAAACCGTAGAAATACACTCAGCACAACTACTTCACACATCAGAGAGGGGCTCTTTTCAAAATTACCATGTTGAGTAAATCTGTTTTTATTAAAAGGCCTGTGAGTGCCTGGTTATTTTTCATTTTGGAAGCCTGTGACATTTTTGAGAAAACTGCATTAGAATCAGCAACCACACAGGTCAACTGTAACTCTATCTCATAAGCACAAATAATCATCTTTGTGATTTTAGTTGAAATTAGTTTACAAACACCCCATACATGTAGGCCTATTCATGTAGGCGTTTGATGACATGGGGAGAAAATAATTATCTTGCAATTCAACTAAAATCAGAAAATAAATGTATGGTTATTGGATAGACAAGATTTTAAGCTAGGCAACTTTTCAGTGTTAAATTTTAGTTTTGAGAAATTATTCAATCTTAAACCAATTTCAAATTTGTATTTGCAGGTGGATGCTGAGGCAGTTACATGTATGAGCACTGACGAACTAAAAGGGTACCTCTGTCACGAGGGTGACAGAGTGGCAGTAAGGGCGTATGCTCAAAGGGTCTTGAATATTCAAGATGTCCAGAAACCAGAAGCCCAACAAGGTAATACTTCTGCTTGTCCGAAGACGCCTGTACATGAACCAGAAAATGTACCAGAGATAAAGAGTATGGAAAGAAGTGACGTGGATGACAAGAAGGCGTCAATAATGAGGAAACTGGCAGAGAAGATTGGTTTCTCATCAGGAGGGTGCTCTAGCCAGCAGACATCAGACAAAGGGACAGCATCGAAATCAAAAGGAACAAAAAAGGCATCAATTAAGTTTGAAATAAGTCAGAAATCTGCACCTGCAGCCAAACAGCATACCAAAATGGATATTGGCTTTTCTGTTTATGACAGAAGATGGTGAGCTGGATTCTTGTGTCAGTCTATTTGAATCTACTGTCCGTAACATCTTGGACGATCATGCTCCGCAAAAAACTCGAACTGTTAAACTACAATCTGAATCCCCCTGGTTCAATGATGATATTAGTGCTGCTAGGAAAAGCCGTCGTCAACTTGAGCGAAAATGGCGTGACAATGGGAAACTTGGAGTACATCGGCAAGAATACTGTAACCAACGTGATATTGTGAAGAACATGATTAACCAGGCAAATATAACTCACTACTCATCTCTTGTGGAAGAGAGCTCTGGCGATCAGAAAAAACACTTTAACATTAATAATAATAATAATAATAATAAAGATTTGTAGCGCGCACATATCCACCCTGCTGGGCGCTCAAGGCGCGGAAACAAAGAAAAAAACATGAATACAAACAATATACAATGATAGCATAGGGAAAAATTATGTACTGAGATACATGTACCTACAATGGAATTACAAATATACATCATCTTTGAAGAATTGTGACATAAGATGGTGAAAAGCTGCTTCATAAACCCAAATATCCAGTGCTTCCATCTACACACTCCAATCAGGACCTCGCAAATGCATTTCAAACTTTTTTGTCACAAAAATTGAGTGTCGTGGCCGAGCGGTCTAGCTTACCGGGCTCAAGTTCTGGTGTTAGCAGCAGAATGTGGGTTCGAAACCCGGCCGTGACACTTGTGTCCTTGAGCAAGACACTTAACCATAATTGCTTCTCTCCACCCAGGGGTTAAATGGGTACCTGTGAGAGCAGAGTTGGTTGATTAGCCCTATATGCGCTGTAATGGCAGCAATTGAGCTGTATACTCCCCAGGGAGCTGAGATGGTTTCAGGAATGATTTATGAGCCTTATGAGCCTCATGGGCAGGGGTAATAATATAATGCGCCTTGAGCACCACTCAGTTGGTGGATACGTGCGCTATATAAGTCCACACATTATTATTATTATTATTATTATTATTATTATTATTATTATTATTATATCCGTCGTTCTTTTCCCCCAGTACATGCCATTCTATCACAAACACCGTCACGCAAGGATCCACAATGTAGACTGTCTATGTTTGAGCCTACTAGTGTTACGGAGATCAAGAAACTCATCATGAAATCGCCATCAAAATCATGTGAACTTGATCCAGTACCAACTTCGCTAATAAAACAAAATATTGATGTGTTTGCTAAGTATATCACAATTATTGTAAACAGATCTCTTTCTTCCGGTTGTTTCCCTGATAGCCAGAAGGTTGCTCATGTTAAACCACTCCTGAAGAAATCCAATTTGGACAAGGAAGTTTTCAAGAATTACCGACCGGTAGCGAATTTAAAGTACCTTTGAAAACAATCGAGCGAGTTGTTTCATCACGGATCTCTGACCATGTTCGTGCTAATAACCTGTCGGACACATTTCAGTCAGCCTATAAACCATTTCATGGAACGGAAACTACTCTTCTTCGCGTCAACAATGACATTTTATCTGTCATGGATGATGGAAAATCACTGCATTAGTTTTGTTAGACTTAAGCGTTGCTTTTGACACGGTCGATCACAAAATCCTTCTCTCTCGCCTTCAATATCATCTTGGAATACATGACACAGCCCTGGATTGGTGTAGGTCCTACCTTTTAAATAGGCCCCAGCATGTTTGTATTGGTAACGCTATCTCCGAGCCTGTTATTCTTGACTATTCTGTACCCCAAGGCACCGTACTCGGCCCACAGTGGTTTACTGTTTATACCTTTCAGTTCGTGATATCATTTTGAAGTATAATTTAAATTAGGCATGTCTACGCTGATGACACGCAGCTTTACATTACTTTTAAATCTTCTCAAGAACCTGCCGATTCCTGCATTACAACACTGGAGAAATGTATTCAAGAGATTTGAAGTTGGATGAGACAAACCTTCCTGAAATTGAACGACGAAAAAACAGAGTTTGTTCTATCTGGATCACGTCAGCAATTGTCTAAAGTTTCTCTTCCATTTATTACAATTGGTGACTCGCAGATAACCCCCTCATCACAAGCACGTAATTTGGGTGTTATATTTGACTCGACAACGACTTTAAAACCTCATATCTCCAACATTGTTCGCATATCATCATTTCATATCAGAAATATTAGCCGAATAAGGAAATACTTGAATAAAAGTGCTGCTGAACAAATTATACATGAGTTTGTCACATCACGGCTCAATAACGGGAATGCTCTCCTCTACAGAATCAAATATCTCGTCTTCAGCACATACAAAACACAGCAGCTCGTGTTGTGACTTTGTCCAGAAAGTCATGCCATATCACGCCAATCTTGAAAGAACTGCACTGGCTTTCTGTTTCACAGAGAATTGTTTTTAAACTTATGCTCATTGTTCACAAATCTTTTAATAACATTGCTCCAATTTATATTTCTGAACTGCTTAAAGTCCACACTCCATCACGCAATTTGCGCTCCAGCAACATGTCACTCCTAAAGGAACCAACTTCAAAACGGAACTGGGGTGATAGGTCTTTTTCTGTCGCAGCTCCTAGACTCTGGAATCATCTTCCAACTAAACTCAAATCTTGTCATAGTATAACTAGATTTAAGTCGATGCTTAAAACTCATCTTATGTCACAATTCTTCAAAGATGATGTATATTTGTAATTGCATTGTAGGTACATGTATCTCAGTGCATTTTTTTTCCCTATGCTATTATTGCATATTGTTTGTATTCATGTTTTTTCTTTGTTTCCGCGCCTTGATCGCCCAGCAGGGTGGATATGTGCGCGCTACAAAATCTTTATTATTATTATTATTAAGTCTCAAAGAAGGTTCAAACAAGTTCGCTCCAACAATGGTGGTGGAATGAGGTACCAGAACTTTTGAAGCCTATTTCTAAACAAGACATCATACAGGAGGCTGTGACCGCTTTATCCCAGATGGTACCGGAGTTCAAGGATTGTCGGTGGATTTGTCTTTGATATGGCAGCAGACGTAGCTGGTAAACAATTGTTCAAAGAAGACGCCAGTGCGCTGATGATTTCATGAATAGGCTGAGGATGAAGAAGTTGAGATGCTACCTCCTGTTCTCCAAACAAGATGATGAGTCAAACACTAGTGAGGAAGAGGATGATGACAAAAACGAGGTTTCCAGAGTTGGAAAGAGACAGCGGCAATACTCAAACACTTTAGCTATCTCATCAGATTCCTCAGGCGATGAACATAACTTGCCTGTTTATGACTTGACTGGTAATAGGGAAGTCAACATCACATCACATCATGGAGTCAGTACCAACAGTCTGCCAACCACAGTTGCAGGTAGTAGCATGACGGATAGCACAGCTGCTCACTTCTACTGCATGGAAACTACGCAGTCTTTAATGTTCTTGCCTGATTTAGAAACAAGTGAATCCACTATCGACTTGGCCCTACCTGACACTACAGTGGCTTTACATGAGGCCAGTCTGACAAGTAAAAATGAACAGATTCAGATACCTGCTGAGCTTGTCCAGGAAGATCTTTTGGCAAGAATGGCTGAAAATTTTGATCCAGAAATACACTTTGAACCAAGTGAAGATAATGATCTTAATGATACACAGCCAATGGTTGTGGAAAATACAGGTTCACCGTGGATCAGTTTGTGCTGATCTAATCACATTCTTTTTCTGAGCGTAGGTTTCAGGATTCCCGGCAACAACGTTTGAAATCAAGATGATAAAACCCGATGGTACTACCGAAGTGGCCGAAGATAATGGCGGCGTCATGAGGGGATGCCCTCACAGAGTTTTACGAAACATTTGATTTGCAATATATTACTGGCAAGACATTCGTCGTGCCTGTCTTGAGGCATGATATGACGAAAGTGAAGTGGGCGGCAGTAGCAACAATCATTCAAATTGGGTTCAAGCAAGAACATATCCTTCCAGTCAGGCTCGCCCCCCATTTGTGCAACAGGCCCTATTTGGACGTTCTGATGAGTCACAATATGTAGATGTATTTTTGAAATACATCCCAGAAATGCACAGGGATACACTGAAAGAAGCTATGGAGAATGGGAATATCATCTGTAGACCAAGGTGAATTTTTGGAGGTTATGGATCACTTGAAGTGCAAGAAAATGGCAACCGATTCCACACTAAAAGAAATCCTAACAGAGATACCACACAAAGAGCTTATTCAGAAACCACTGTTTGTGGCAGATTGCTGGAGCCCTGTGCTGAAACCCCTCAACCTCACATGGGAACAGGTTCTCAAGCTATATGGAAAACTGCGTCCTACAACACGAAAGGTCTTGAAGACACTTGAGTTTCCGCATGACGTGAGTACTGATGAAAGTAGTCTGGCTTCCTTTCTTCAGGAGTTAATCCAAGACATGGATGTTGATCTCCTTGGGCGATTTGTGCGCTTCTGTACAGGTTCAGACTTGATGGTGAAAGATACCAGAACTGTCAGATTCACAGCCTCACTAGTCCACTGCCCAACACCACACACCTGTGGTTGTGTGTTAGAAATACCCAAGTGTTATTCAAATGAGCCGTATGTCACATTCAGATCTGAATTCACAAATGTTTTAAAGAGTATCTACTGGCATATGGATATTGTTTGAACCATTGTTACACAGATTACTGACAGAATTGATACACAGAATTCTAGTTGTATATTGTTGTTGAAAGAGTTTCTTGTAGAAAGCTTATATATTCGGATATTTCATGTACTGAAGTTACTCTTTCATTTTATTAGAATTTTAAACATGATACGGTGGATGTAAAAGTCGGTCCAGTAAGATAACTATCTTATTTTTCATTTTGTTTGTTTGTTTGTTTGTTTTCATTATTTGAGAGAATTTTTCTAAATTGTTTGGTGTTCAAGATTAGAACAATTCAAAAGCATTGGTGACACTCTTCAAAATAACTGATTGTTTGGAAAAGAAGCGTGGTTTACAACTCAACATTTTGATCAGTATGATCCAGTATAATCAGAGTATTCTTACGATTATATGCCTAACATTTAAAGCTTTCTGATTGCGGGGAGGTCATAGGTCCTGGCATGCTCTGACGGAATTGATATACAATTAACAGACTTCTGTGTGTATTGTTGTTGTTAAAAGAGTTTCTTGTTGAAAGGGTATTGTTTGATATTCGATGTTCTGAATTTACTGTTTCATTTATGGATGTTAAACTCTGTAACCTCTTTTTAAATTTTTATAAACAGGTAATATGTAGCTATTGAGATCATACATTTCAATTATGTGATATTTATTTGGGGTTTGATATTGTCTTGTCTGAAAAAGTCTTTGATCATATACAGAATCTTCAAATATTTACCTTAGTTTTGAGCCATTTTTTCATTCTTGACAAGTATTAGGTGTTAATTATTAAAGGGTTCTCAGTGACATGGATATTAAACTTCGTACCGTTAACCGTTTTAGGAATGCCTTGTGGACCAAGCTCCTCTACAAAGAACTGGTGGTACAACTCGACGTTTCGATCAGTATGCTCTGATCGTCCTCAGGAGAATGCCGGACTCTGGAAAATGCTGCTGTAAGTAGACTGCTGGAGGATCAGTTGTACCACCAGTTCTTTTCAGAACTAATTACTACTCAATCGAGATTCCACATGGTGTCACCGCAATTAGTCTTACTTATCATCATCACCATGCAAAGCTACAAGTTTTACCTATCTACGCTCTACGGGGAGCATACCACTACCAAGGTTCGGTCGTTCGAACGAGCGTCGATCAGATGTTCTAAACTCATGAACAACCTCGCCTTCCTGAAACGATGCCGAGACTCTAACCTCATCCCGCCAGGCCTACAGCTCCATGAACTAATCCTCCAGCATCCATTCATGGGATGATCCTCCAGCAGTCTACTTAAGCAGCAGCATTTTCCAGAGTCCGGCATTCTCCTGAGGACAATCAGAGCATACTGATCGAAACGTTGAGTTGTACCACCAGTTCTTTCAGAACTAATTACTACTCAATTGAGATTCCACATGGTGTCACCGCAATTAGTCTTACTTATCATCCTCACCATGCAAAGCTACAAGTTTTACCTAATATGCAAATTAGGTTTCCAATGTTTTCCAATTGCACAGCATGCATAACAAAACCTAAGAACTAAATTTCAAAAGATTCAATACCCCATCCCAAATAGCCAAAAATATTAAAAACCTAGTATTTAGCAGACATATTGGATTAATGCAAATTATGCAAATTTGCGTTGAGGGATTTCCTTGTGACTTTTAGGATTATGTTCCTGAGACATTACACCAATTCACTGGGGTGAAATAAATTCCTTGAATAGTGTAGCATTGTTCCGTTGGTGAAAGTACCCCAGAGGTTGGTCGTTGTAAGGGCACACCCACACACCTAAGATGCCACTTCCTTTTGAACTTGATTTGCCTTTCAAAATATTAGACGTGATTTTTAATTGCCATCGTTACAATAAGGATGTATTTTAAGAAATCAAAATAGTGTTTGGGAAATCAAACTTCAGTAGTATGATGTCTTTGTTTTAAGTATCACATTTTCCCAAAGTGTCCGATTTTGACAGACTATAATTAGGGGGTACCCAACATTTTTAGATGCCCCACTCAAAATATGTACCAACCTATAGAAACAAGAAAAATACTCAACAAATCATTTGAGAGCGTTAACCCCCTGTACATGCCCCCCCGAAGATTTGTTTTGTGAAACGGCATGACATCCTGACTTCTTGTGTGCATATTACCTGTATACCGTCGTTGGGGCACCGTCCATTTCGTTTGAAACACAG
>CM055818.1:8737503-8760485 GCA_029582265.1 Zoroaster sp. YZ-2022
TTGGTCGTAACGCAAATGCGTGACCCTGTCAGAAACATCTGACACACGGTTTTAATAAGTTAAGAGGGTTTCTTTGGCATTTCCCCAACGATTTTGTTATCTAATTGTGTTGTTTACATGTCTAGGTATTGCGGGAATTAATTTAAACTTATTTGTTTGTAAAAAAAAATAATAATAATAATAATTAATTGAAAAAATTATTAAATTGGTGGACGCCATGTTCAAGAATGAACATGTATGGCCCTCCTTGGAGCATGCAAGCCAAGCCACATGGTTTATTACACAACTGTTTATTGTGCAACATTGTGCAAGCTATTGTCACAAGCCCCTGTAATAAACTTAGAAACCTGGCACAATTGTTTACATACTTGAAACAAGCCACATGCCCACTCTAGTACATGTATGTCTTGAAAGAAAGGGGGGTGGGGGGGGGCATTACAACTTACACTGTCGGCAAGAGATCAAAAGATAATTATCTACTACTAGCCCAGTGACTGAACAGATGGTTCCACTTATCACTGGACGAGTTCGAAGTGTATTCAATTCCCCTGAGGACGATCAGAGCATACTGATCGAAACGTCGAGTTGTACCCCCAGTTCTTTTCAGAAATAATTACTACTCAATTGAGATTCCACATGGTGTCACCGCAATCAGTCTTACTTATCATCCAACATGCATTGATGTTGTACACAGAGCATGCTGTCAAAATTTGTGCACAAACCATACTGGCAGAATTTTTCGATGCCCCTCCCGACAACGTCACTGACTCCTGTTGAATGAAACCCCCTGTAGGATGTGTGTTATGGTCCAGCTTGAGATATCATGACTGATAAGTGGGTGGTGTTTATTATTTGTTTAGGGGAACGAAAATACTGACTTGTGGATGAGAATTCATCCATCGTACCTCGTTTGAGGGTTCGACTCAAAATCTTATTAATTTAACAAAGAATCGCTTTTGAACGTTAAAATAAAGGAATTTAGGTTAAATTGAAACACATCAGTATGCCAGAACCAGAAGTAGCAAAAAGAATATATGCATATATGTGCGCGTATTACCATAGAGAAAGGACTCCTTTCTCTATGGTATTACGTATTGACTTGCCAACAGTAAAGAAGGGAGTAATGTACAGAAGGAAATAACGTTATTGGCTATTTACAACAAAACCTTATAATTATGAAAATACATTAACTTATTAGTCTTGACCTTTTTAATTCCACTTTTAATCAACCAGGTTTCGGAGCAACTCATTCTGAAGTATGGGAAGGAATTTGGCAATAGTTGTAGAAAAGGAGAATGTGAATCTATAAATGAAGGGGTAAGTACGTAGGTGAAGAACAAGTATTGTTTGCTCTCATGATATGAATATATTGTGGTAGATATCATTTACCGTCTGATACTGCTTCTGATTGGGATATTTAAGTGGGGCTCTAAGCAAATATCACTAATTGACCTTTCCCCATGTGAGGAGTTGTTCTTTTTTAGGAACGTTAGTTATTGTTTTAATTAACTGTTATACTTAAAGTTATCCTCTCTCCGCCGGGGATGCGTGGTGGCGCCCTTTTAAAGTTCATAGACCCCACGCTCCTCACCGGCTGCACAATCTTCATCAGCTGAGGATGCCAAACTTTCTTCGTAGTTTTTAACTTTTATTTTAATAATTATAATGCAATAATATAAACCCATGCTTATTTTCATTGTATCCGCAAATATCCATAGATCTATTTGATGTTGATTTTAGGAACATCTTTGCCAAAAAGGTGTAATTTTTACAGTTAGAAAACTTTTGTGGGTCACGAATTTGGGGTGAAGTTTTAGGAATGCAACACACGTGTGATGGTTAGCGTTGTAGGCTCTGTATTGCGGTGCATGGTACATGTACGTGTATAAGTTAATATGAAGCCCCATTAGTAGATTGTGATAAGCAAATCATGCCATGTTTGTGGTGGAGCAAAGTGCAATTTGTGTGCCAGTGATTTTGTGCAGTTTGTAATGGCAATACCACACAGTGCACCACAGTGCAATGGAGCAAGATACCGGCCTCTCAGTTTGAGGAGATTCAACTTTGACCTTGGATTGAACTTTGACCTTGGATTGCTCCATTGCACTGTGGTGCACTGTGTTACATACAAACTGCACAAAATCACTGGCACACAAATTGCACTTTGCTCCACCACAAACATGGCATGATTTGCTTATCACAGAGATTCAACTTTGACCTTGGATTGAACTTTGACCTTGGATTGCTCCATTTGGATTCAACTTTGACCTTGGATTGCTCCATTGCACTGATTGCTCCATTGCACTGTGGTGCACTGTGTGGTATTGCCATTACAAACTGCACAAAATCACTGGCACACAAATTGCACTTTGCTCCACCACAAACATGGCATGATTTGCTGTTCACATGATTGAAATTTTCAATTTTTTTTTTTTTTTTTTTTTTTTTTTATTTTTTTTTTTCAACCACAATTTTACCACTGCACACAAACTGCACACAAGCATGCATATTGATGATTTCGGGTAAGTTGAGATGAATTTAAAGGTGGAGGTGTGCAGTTTGTGTGGAGGGAGTAGTGCGTAAGCGCCAGTTTGTGTGGTGGAGGGAGTAGTGCGCAAGCGCAGCATGTATATTGATGATTTCGGGCAAGTTGAGACATAATGACACAAAAATATAAACACAAAAGAACACATTCAACTCTTTTTACAAGTTGAGACACGTTATAACAAACTATTACCGTTTTCATATATTTGTCAATGAATTTAAAGGTGGAGGTGTGCAGTTTGTGTGGAGGGAGTAGTGCGCAATGGCGCACGCGCGTGCGCGCACGTGGAGGTGTGCAGTTTGTGTGGTGGAGGGAGTAGTGCGCAAGCGCAGCATGCCGGAGGTGTGTAGTTTGTGTGGTGGAGGGAGTAGTGCGCACTCAATGAGTAAAGACTCAATGAGTAGAGACTCAATGAGTAGAGACTCAGTGAGTAGAGACTCAGTGAGTAGAGACTCAATGAGTAGAGACTCAATGAGTAGAGACTCAATGAGTAGAGACTCAATGAGTAGAGACTCAATGAGTAGAGACTCAATGAGTAGACTCAATGAGTAGAGACTCAATGAGTAGAGACTCAATGAGTAGAGACTCAATGAGTAGAGACTCAATGAGTAGAGACTCAATGAGTAGAGACTGAATGAGTAGAGACTCAATGAGTAGAGACTCGATGAGTAGAGACTCGATGAGTAGAGACTCGATGAGTAGAGACTGGATGAGTAGAGACTCGATGAGTAGAGACTCGATGAGTAGAGACTCGATGAGTAGAGACTCGATGAGTAGAGACTGAATGAGTAGAGACTGAATGAGTAGAGACTGAATGAGTAGAGACTGAATGAGTAGAGACTGAATGAGTAGAGACTGAATGAGTAGAGACTGAATGAGTAGAGACTGAATGAGTAGAGACTGAATGAGTAGAGACTGAATGAGTAGAGACTGAATGAGTAGAGACTGAATGAGTAGAGACTGAATGAGTAGAGACTGAATGAGTAGAGACTCAATGAGTAGAGACTGAATGAGTCAAAGATTGCTGTTGGTGTTAAAATTAAATTTAACAAATGCCAAAATGTTCTAAAGGCCGACTCAATGAGTAAAGAGACTCAATGAGTAAAGATTCAATGAGTAAAGAGACTCAATGAGTAAAGATTCAATGAGTAAAGACTCAATGAGTAAAGACTCAATGAGTAAAGACTCAATGAGTAAAGACTCAATGAGTAAAGACTCAATGAGTAAAGACTCAATGAGTAAAGACTCAATGAGTAAAGACTCAATAAATGTTTTCTAATTTAAAACCAATTTAAAAACCATCTGTAAAATATATTGATGTAAAAGATTGCTGTTGGTGTTAAAATTATATTTAACAAATCATACTTGAATAGCTTCATGTACAGTCGTTCTTTTGTCTGTCTTCGTACGTTGTTGTCCCTCCCCTTTCTACCTCCCTTAAGGAATATAAAATAATAATAAATAAATAAAAAACACTACAAAAGGTATGAGAACAAGCGTTATTCTTTTTCAAGCAAGCAAATAACTGTACTTTTTAATTCAACTTCAACTGATCACGTACGTTCAATTTGAATTGTTTTAAGCTTCAACACCAACATGATGTGCTACGTGCAGTTTGGTCTCCACGCGCGCGCCCAGACGTGTCTCACGCGCGCGCGCCCAGACGTGTCAATATTTTGTGTGCAGTTTGTGTGGAGGGAGTAGTGTGCAGTATTTTGTGTGGAGGGAGTACAGGAGTAGTGTGCAGTATTTTGTGTGGAGGGACCCAGACGTGTCTCACGCCAATGGAGCAATCAGTGCAATGGAGCAATCCAAGGTCAAAGTTCAATCCAAATGGAGCAATCCAAGGTCAAAGTTCAATCCAAGGTCAAAGTTGAATCTCTGTGATAAGCAAATCATGCCATGTTTGTGGTGGAGCAAAGTGCAATTTGTGTGCCAGTGATTTTGTGCAGTTTGTAATGGCAATACCACACAGTCCACCACAGTGCAATGGAGCAATCCAAGGTCAAAGTTCAATCCAAGGTCAAAGTTGAATCTCCTCAAACTGAGAGGCCGGTATTTTACTCCATTGCACTGTGGTGCACTGTGTGGTATTGCCATTACAAACTGCACAAAATCACTGGCACACAAATTGCACTTTGCTCCACCACAAACATGGCATGATTTGCTTATCACATTCTACTCCCATTGGTGCCACTTGACTAGTGCATATATGTTTCACTTTATGTGATGTATTTCACAGCACCGCCACTTATATCTTGCGGCCGCAACTTATTATCTTGTTATGCGGCTGCAACTTATTATCTTGCGGCCGCAACTTATTATCTTGTTATGCGGCTGCAACTTAGTATCTTGCGGCTGCAACTTATTATCTTGCGGCCGCAACTTAGTAAGTAAGTAAGTAAGTAAGTTGCGGCCGCAAGATACTAAGTTGCGGCCGCAAGATAATTAAGTTGCGGCCGCAAGATAATAAGTTGCAGCCGCAACTTATTATCTTGTGGCCACAACTTATTATCTTGCGGCCACCACTTATTATCTTGCGGCCGCAACTTAGTATCTTGCGGCCGCAACTTACTTATCTTGCGGCCACAACTTATTATCTTGTGATTGAAAGACAGACATTGTGACAATTTGCCATTCATAAGGACATAAGGTCGTGCGATTATTGTGGGTAATTTGCCAGGAGAATTTGCGACATGGAACGGGATTTATTGATACAAGTTTACTTCCATCTCGGATTAAAATATAGGGAAATTCTCTGTTCTTTGGCAGCGAATCATAGGATCATCATTAGTATGCGGACTATGATGTGGCCATGTTTATTGTTGACATCTTGACAAACCAAGGGAATCACCAAGGATACAGATGGCTACATTTAAAATGCATCCGCGCTGGGCTGACCGTGGACAGGGAAACTGTCCGTTTGCTGCTGAAAATTGTAGATCCTGAGGGAGTTGAAAACAGGCTAAGAAAGAGACTTAAACGGC
This sequence comes from Zoroaster sp. YZ-2022, assembly GCA_029582265.1. Lineage (NCBI taxonomy): Eukaryota > Metazoa > Echinodermata > Asteroidea > Forcipulatida > Zoroasteridae > Zoroaster > Zoroaster sp. YZ-2022. Next base: position 8,743,036 of record CM055818.1, read on the forward strand.
ATGCATATTTTGCTAGAGGTTCAGATTTCATTTGGCATATGGACATAATGGATATGATAAATTAAAGCATTACGGCTTCTGTATACACGGATGTATAGATGGCTTTTCCCGAGCTGTAATTTGGCTTAAAGTTAACACCACCAGCAACAACCCACAGGTGATATCAGGCTACTACATGGAGGCAATGCGTAGCCGAATGGGCTGCCCAAAACTTGTTTGGGCTGACCTCGGAACAGAGAATGGCACAGTACGAGACATGCAAAAGATTTCTGAATGTAATATAAGGAAAGCGTTTCTTTATGGCACGAGTCCTCACAATCAGAGAATAGAACGATGGTGGGGCATTTTACGAAGAGAATTTGCACAGTAGTGGATGGATTTTTTCGGTGTTCTCAAAGATGATGGGTATTTTACAGGAGACTTCATAGATAAGAATTCGCTTCAATTCTGCTTCATGAAGTTGATTCAGGTAAGAATTATATGGAAGCGTTAACCCTTTCAGCCCCAATGGCGACTATAGTCGACCGTGCGTCATACCCCGCTTGAGCCCCAATGGCGACTTTTGTCGACCGTGCATTATACCCCGCTTGAGCCCCAAATGGCGACTATTGTCGACGAGAGGAGATCGCATTTTTGAGACGCTCTATTATTTTCATTTGCCGCCCTCTGCTGCTGGATTTTATTTAGTCAGAAAGTTCGTTGACATCGCTTTCGATTGCTGTATAATACCATGGGGGCTGCCATTACGATTTTTTGAGAAAACGCGAAAGTTATTTCTGAACGGACCGAGTTTTCTTGCCGAAATATCAGCATTATGGCTGATCGTGATGCAGAGTTACTTAGAGAACTGTTTGCAGACAGTGATTCTGACATGGAATCCATTAGTTCCTCTGAAGAATCGAGTGAAAATAGCCATGAATCCGGAGAAGATTCTTCATCTTCAGACAGCGATGTACATGTAGTTGGTCCGAGTGGCATGATGACTGCAACCCCTGGGCTTGGACGTGGGCAGACCGGCCCGAGGGCGAGGGCTACCAGGGCCGGCGTTGGTCATGGTGGCGGTCGAGGCGGAGCTCAGGTTGGCCGGGGACGCAATCAAGCACCAAATTTCCGTATATGGTATATTTTGGTACCACATGAAAGAGTTTTTTATGGGCATCAAATGGCATGCACAAAGTTTTTTGATCCAACAAATATTTTGTATTGAAATTCGAGTTTGAAAATAGGGAGTAGCTCAGTCAGCGTTTTTTCTCAGTCTGTGTGAAAAAACTTGGGACTGAGGAGTACTGTGTGCGTAAACAATGTGGTCACCACAGGCCGCATGGCAATAAACAATGTGGGGCTGAAAGGGTTAAAGATGCATATAGCCCGATCTTTGGCCCTAAAAATAAAAATACATAATTTTACGAGTGAACGAAGTTTGGGAGAGTATCAGCCGCTCTAACGAAAAATGTTGTTACTTTTATTTTTATGGTCAGGAACCATGACAAATTTAAAACCTTTCTTATAATAATACATCGAACCGATCACTTGATTTATTGTCGGGGTCCAGACCAAAAAAAAACTCATTTTGAAATTGTATTTAGCTGCCACTAATTATTTAGCTCAAATGAAAGCTTATAACTTTTTGAATTTTAAATCAATTTTTGGGGGTCAAATCGGCCAAAGATTAGGCTTGCATCTTTAATGTAATGTACACTTATCGCTTTCGTATAATTACACCGGATTTTGAGGCCGTGTTGGAGCACTTTGATGTCCCCTCACACCCGCCCCCCCCCCCTCGTTTTGGTTATGATTATTGTCGTAAGGTTCTTATTGGTGTATACATGCTTAATATGAGAGCTTTTCATGTCGTAATTACCTATTTATCATCGTATGTCTGCGTAACATTTCGCAACTGAACTTGAACGTTGTTTTTCTTTCAGAACGGGCTTGATGAGGTTGTCCGCATTTGGAATACCCACAGCATCGCCATCACTCGAAATGCAAACGTTCATTTGGAACGGCCTTTCGTCATGTATACAATTCCAGGGCTATATGGCTGAACAAATTTCCTTGTTGAAGTGAACCAAGGACAGATAGATGCCTGTTTGCAGCACTGTGTTTTCAGGGATTTTCCTTGTGATAAGGATGTTTTCAACCTTTGCCTACAGTATATGACAGAGAACGGGTGCTTGCAGCCCGAGACACCAGAGTCTGCCATCGATTTATACCTCCTTTTACGCAACTATATTCACAGAGAACTCGACAACTGGCTTACATAAAGAATTAATGATGATGTGATGCCACATTATATAGTCCTACTTTAGCTGCACGCTGATATTTTGATCTTGTGAATTTTTTTTAATCGACCCGCAATGGAAGCCCTGAAACCAAAGATTTGATGTTCAGTTAACTGTATGAGGATAGGAAATAAATAATCTTGCAAATGAATATTGAAATATATGGATCGGGTAATATTTGTGTTTAAACGTTTAGTATAGTGTTAAATCAGCTATTTGACGATTTAATTTTAAAATAGGCCTATATGTTGTTTCGTGGTATTGGTATGTTTTTCTGGAAAAATCCTTCTCATAATAAAAAGACCACCAGCGTGAGCAACAGTTTTGCAACCAATCTTGTACTTTAGCTGTATAATTATACTTTTGTGGGGGGGGGGGGGTATTATTTCACTTTTTTTGACTTTTTTATATTCTGCCCCCCTCAAAACATGTACAGGCCTATTAGAAACAAGAATAAATCATTAAAATAAAAATTTGATATTTCTAACCCCCCTGTACATGCCCCCTGAAAGTTTTGCTTGAAGGGCGCCCTCTGTTGTCAGTTTAACGTAAAGGTTCCCTGACTCCATATGCACTGTAGAGACATACATAATGGTGGTTACCAGACTGTGTATGTGATTATGTACCACACATAATCTAGAATGGTTACTCATCAGCTGTCCGTTGTTTGTTGACATGGTTGATGGGTTTTAATACAATTAAGACAATTATATATTTAGGTTAGTAAATGTATGTACATCATATTATCTAAAAGGATTGTTTGCTGGCAAAGTTGGGCAGTGACAGAAGTTATTATCTGTGGCCTTAGTTGGGTAAGTTTGTTTTTAATAATAATATTATTCACCATGCACCCACAAGTATTACTGCAAGAACTTTCCATGGGAGTTAACTTGGGAACATAATTGACATGCCTGGGACTTGTTATCATCTTAAACATGAAATATTAACCCACTGGTTACTGTCATAGAAATAGTATAGTTTGTACAATCACAATGATGTAATAGTAAGTGAAAGAGAATACAAAGTTGGTAGTTCCCAAATAAATTTAAGGTTTACAACTGTGTAACCCCTGAACCTTTGAAGTTGAAACCTAGCTTAAAATAAAATATTGGGATATGGGATTTATTATTTGAATGTTTTTAAGGGATGGTGTGTGGCTGATATTTAAGCACATTTAAAAAAAAGATTTTTACAATATTATCTTTCACTTTCTATAAATAAATTGTGTAATAATACATTTGACTTGTTATTTCACACATAATTAATTATAAATGTATTTCAATTTTTTTAAGGTAATGGCTACAGCTACATCTAGTGTTCAGGACTCCTCCACCGAGCTACTTAAGCCCCTCCTGCACCTGCATTCCACATTCTCCTTGAAGATGATCAAAGCATACAGATTGAAATGTTGAGTTAACCAAAGGTTCTTCTCAGAACCCTTACTACTCAAAAGAGATTATTTCAATATGTCATCACAAATCTTACTATATCTAAAGATGATGCTTCACATCTACATACTAGCAGAACTTGTTCAAGAGCATTAGATCTACTGTATCATTTACAGAAATACATTTTGGCATTATACAATCCAAAATCCCTGCTAAGCCATGAAATATGTTGTTAATGTTAGTTAGATGTATAAATATATTTTTGTACTATTTTATAAATAGAGAATTGGCTGTTGCAAACTGCTTACCAACCTAAAGGACCCGTAGTATATAAATGCAAAATAATAGTTACTGGCCTTTACATCTCAAACCTAGCGGGTTCTTTCTCTGAGAAAGAACTTGCTAGGTTCAAAACATAACTGAGGCCAATAACTACTTTTTTACATTCATACTATTTTATTAATTCTTTTCTAGAAGAATGTTAAAAGCAAATATAAATTTTATATTATTCCAGGATAAAATAAGTTTGATACAATAATGAAATAAAATCTTCAGTTGCAATCCATATAAACCCACGGGAACACTGTTTTATTCATATAAATGTTACTTTTTAATCAGATTTTTTGTTTCATAAGGCAATTGAAAGGTTGTCATGGAATAGTATGCTAAAATTTCAACAGGTAAATATGAGAAAGTACTTTAAATTAATTGCTGAAGTGATGTTCTCTTCATTGCTTCCCTATCACTGTGTTTCAAACGAAATGGACGGGTGCCCCAACGACGGTATACAGGTAATATGCACAAGAAGTCAGGATGTCATGCCGTTTCACAAAAACAAATCTTCGGGGGGCATGTACAGGGGGGTTAACGCTCTCAAATGATTTGTTGAGTATTTTTTCCTTGTTTCTTATAGGTTGGTACATATTTTGAGTGGGGCATCTAAAAAATGTTGGGTTACCCCCCCCCCCCCCTAATTATAGTCTGTCAAAATCGGACACTTTGGGAAAATGTGATACTTAAAACAAAGACATCATACTACTGAAGTTTGATTTCCCAAACACTATTTTGATTTCTTAAAATACATCCTTATTGTAACGATGGCAATTAAAAATCACGTCTAATATTTTGAAAGGCAAATCAAGTTCAAAAGGAAGTGGCATCTTAGGTGTGTGGGTGTGCCCTTACAACGACCAACCTCTGGGGTACTTTCACCAACGGAACAATGCTACACTATTCAAGGAATTTATTTCACCCCAGTGAATTGGTGTAATGTCTCAGGAACATAATCCTAAAAGTCACAAGGAAATCCCTCAACGCAAATTTGCATAATTTGCATTAATCCAATATGTCTGCTAAATACTAGGTTTTTAATATTTTTGGCTATTTGGGATGGGGTATTGAATCTTTTGAAATTTAGTTCTTAGGTTTTGTTATGCATGCTGTGCAATTGGAAAACATTGGAAACCTAATTTGCATATTAGGTAAAACTTGTAGCTTTGCATGGTGAGGATGATAAGTAAGACTAATTGCGGTGACACCATGTGGAATCTCAATTGAGTAGTAATTAGTTCTGAAAAGAACTGGTGGTACAACTCGACGTTTCGATCAGTATGCTCTGATCGTCCTCAGGAGAATGCCGGACTCTGGAAAATGCTGCTGCTTAAGTAGACTGCTGGAGGATCATCCCATGAATGGATGCTGGAGGATTAGTTCATGGAGCTGTAGGCCTGGCGGGATGAGGTTAGAGTCTCGGCATCGTTTCAGGAAGGCGAGGTTGTTCATGAGTTTAGAACATCTGATCGACGCTCGTTCGAACGACCGAACCTTGGTAGTGGTATGCTCCCCGTAGAGCGTAGATAGGTAAAACTTGTAGCTTTGCATGGTGATGATGATAAGTAAGACTAATTGCGGTGACACCATGTGGAATCTCGATTGAGTAGTAATTAGTTCTGAAAAGAACTGGTGGTACAACTGATCCTCCAGCAGTCTACTTAAGCAGCAGCATTTTCCAGAGTCCGGCATTCTCCTGAGGACGATCAGAGCATACTGATCGAAACGTCGAGTTGTACCACCAGTTCTTTGTAGAGGAGCTTGGTCCACAAGGCATTCCTAAAACGGTTAACGGTACGAAGTTTAATATCCATGTCACTGAGAACCCTTTAATAATTAACACCTAATACTTGTCAAGAATGAAAAAATGGCTCAAAACTAAGGTAAATATTTGAAGATTCTGTATATGATCAAAAGACTTTTTTCAGACAAGACAATATCAAACCCCAAATAAATATCACATAATTGAAATGTATGATCTCAATAGCTACATATTACCCGTTTATAAAAATTTAAAAAAGAGGTTACAGAGTTTAACATCCATAAAATGAAACAGTAAATTCAGAACATCGAATATCAAAACAATACCCTTTCAACAAGAAACTCTTTTAACAACAACAATACACACAGAAGTCTGTTAATTGTATATCAATTCCGTCAGAGCATGCCAGGACCTATGACCTCCCCCCCCCCCCCCCCGCAATCAGAAAGCTTTAAATGTTAGGCATATAATCGTAAGAATACTCTGATTATACTGGATCATACTGATCAAAATGTTGAGTTGTAAACCACGCTTCTTTTCCAAACAATCAGTTATTTTGAAGAGTGTCACCAATGCTTTTGAATTGTTCTAATCTTGAACACCAAACAATTTAGAAAATTCTCTCAAATAATGAAAACAAACAAACAAACAAACAAAATGAAAAAAATAAGATAGTTATCTTACTGGACCGACTTTTACATCCACCGTATCATGTTTAAAAATTCTAATAAAATGAAAGAGTAACTTCAGTACATGAAATATCCGAATATATAAGCTTTCTACAAGAAACTCTTTCAACAACAATATACAACTAGAATTCTGTGTATCAATTCTGTCAGTAATCTGTGTAACAATGGTTCAAACAATATCCATATGCCAGTAGATACTCTTTAAAACATTTGTGAATTCAGATCTGAATGTGACATACGGCTCATTTGAATAACACTTGGGTATTTCTAACACACAACCACAGGTGTGTGGTGTTGGGCAGTGGACTAGTGAGGCTGTGAATCTGACAGTTCTGGTATCTTTCACCATCAAGTCTGAACCTGTACAGAAGCGCACAAATCGCCCAAGGAGATCAACATCCATGTCTTGGATTAACTCCTGAAGAAAGGAAGCCAGACTACTTTCATCAGTACTCACGTCATGCGGAAACTCAAGTGTCTTCAAGACCTTTCGTGTTGTAGGACGCAGTTTTCCATATAGCTTGAGAACCTGTTCCCATGTGAGGTTGAGGGGTTTCAGCACAGGGCTCCAGCAATCTGCCACAAACAGTGGTTTCTGAATAAGCTCTTTGTGTGGTATCTCTGTTAGGATTTCTTTTAGTGTGGAATCGGTTGCCATTTTCTTGCACTTCAAGTGATCCATAACCTCCAAAAATTCACCTTGGTCTACAGATGATATTCCCATTCTCCATAGCTTCTTTCAGTGTATCCCTGTGCATTTCTGGGATGTATTTCAAAAATACATCTACATATTGTGACTCATCAGAACGTCCAAATAGGGCCTGTTGCACAAATGGGGGGCGAGCCTGACTGGAAGGATATGTTCTTGCTTGAACCCAATTTGAATGATTGTTGCTACTGCCGCCCACTTCACTTTCGTCATATCATGCCTCAAGACAGGCACGACGAATGTCTTGCCAGTAATATATTGCAAATCAAATGTTTCGTAAAACTCTGTGAGGGCATCCCTCATGACGCCGCCATTATCTTCGGCCACTTCGGTAGTACCATCAGGTTTTATCATCTTGATTTCAAACGTTGTTGCCCGGGAATCCTGAAACCTACGCTCAGAAAAGAATGTGATTAGATCAGCACAAACTGATCCACGGTGAACCTGTATTTTCCACAACCATTGGCTGTGTATCATTAAGATCATTATCTTCACTTGGTTCAAAGTGTATTTCTGGATCAAAATTTTCAGCCATTCTTGCCAAAAGATCTTCCTGGACAAGCTCAGCAGGTATCTGAATCTGTTCATTTTTACTTGTCAGACTGGCCTCATGTAAAGCCACTGTAGTGTCAGGTAGGGCCAAGTCGATAGTGGATTCACTTGTTTCTAAATCAGGCAAGAACATTAAAGACTGCGTAGTTTCCATGCAGTAGAAGTGAGCAGCTGTGCTATCCGTCATGCTACTACCTGCAACTGTGGTTGGCAGACTGTTGGTACTGACTCCATGATGTGATGTGATGTTGACTTCCTATTACCAGTCAAGTCATAAACAGGCAAGTTATGTTCATCGCCTGAGGAATCTGATGAGATAGCTAAAGTGTTTGAGTATTGCCGCTGTCTCTTTCCAACTCTGGAAACCTCGTTTTTGTCATCATCCTCTTCCTCACTAGTGTTTGACTCATCATCTTGTTTGGAGAACAGGAGGTAGCATCTCAACTTCTTCATCCTCAGCCTATTCATGAAATCATCAGCGCACTGGCGTCTTCTTTGAACAATTGTTTACCAGCTACGTCTGCTGCCATATCAAAGACAAAATCCACCGACAATCCTTGAACTCCGGTACCATCTGGGATAAAAGCGGTCACAGCCTCCTGTATGATGTCTTGTTTAGAAATAGGCTTCAAAAGTTCTAAGTACCTCATTCCACCACCATTGTTGGAGCGAACTTGTTTGAACCTTCTTTGAGACTTAATAATAATAATAATAAAGATTTTGTAGCGCGCACATATCCACCCTGCTGGGCGATCAAGGCGCGGAAACAAAGAAAAAACATGAATACAAACAATATGCAATAATAGCATAGGGAAAAAAAATGCACTGAGATACATGTACCTACAATGCAATTACAAATATACATCATCTTTGAAGAATTGTGACATAAGATGAGTTTTAAGCATCGACTTAAATCTAGTTATACTATGACAAGATTTGAGTTTAGTTGGAAGATGATTCCAGAGTCTAGGAGCTGCGACAGAAAAAGACCTATCACCCCAGTTCCGTTTTGAAGTTGGTTCCTTTAGGAGTGACATGTTGCTGGAGCGCAAATTGCGTGATGGAGTGTGGACTTTAAGCAGTTCAGAAATATAAATTGGAGCAATGTTATTAAAAGATTTGTGAACAATGAGCATAAGTTTAAAAACAATTCTCTGTGAAACAGAAAGCCAGTGCAGTTCTTTCAAGATTGGCGTGATATGGCATGACTTTCTGGACAAAGTCACAACACGAGCTGCTGTGTTTTGTATGTGCTGAAGACGAGATATTTGATTCTGTAGAGGAGAGCATTCCCGTTATTGAGCCGTGATGTGACAAACTCATGTATAATTTGTTCAGCAGCACTTTTATTCAAGTATTTCCTTATTCGGCTAATATTTCTGATATGAAATGATGATATGCGAACAATGTTGGAGATATGAGGTTTTAAAGTCGTTGTCGAGTCAAATATAACACCCAAATTACGTGCTTGTGATGAGGGGGTTATCTGCGAGTCACCAATTGTAATAAATGGAAGAGAAACTTTAGACAATTGCTGACGTGATCCAGATAGAACAAACTCTGTTTTTTCGTCGTTCAATTTCAGGAAGGTTTGTCTCATCCAACTTCAAATCTCTTGAATACATTTCTCCAGTGTTGTAATGCAGGAATCGGCAGGTTCTTGAGAAGATTTAAAAGTAATGTAAAGCTGCGTGTCATCAGCGTAGACATGCCTAATTTAAATTATACTTCAAAATGATATCACGAACTGGAAAGGTATAAACAGTAAACCACTGTGGGCCGAGTACGGTGCCTTGGGGTACAGAATAGTCAAGAATAACAGGCTCGGAGATAGCGTTACCAATACAAACATGCTGGGGCCTATTTAAAAGGTAGGACCTACACCAATCCAGGGCTGTGTCATGTATTCCAAGATGATATTGAAGGCGGGAGAGAAGGATTTTGTGATCGACCGTGTCAAAAGCGGCGCTTAAGTCTAACAAAACTAATGCAGTGATTTTTCCATCATCCATGACAGATAAAATGTCATTGTTGACGCGGAGAAGAGCAGTTTCCGTTCCATGAAATGGTTTATAGGCTGACTGAAATGTGTCCGACAGGTTATTAGCACGAACATGGTCAGAGATCCGTGATGAAACAACTCGCTCGATTGTTTTTCCAAGGTACTTTAAATTCGCTACTGGTCGGTAATTCTTGAAAACTTCCTTGTTCAAATTGGGTTTCTTCAGGAGTGGTTTAACATGAGCAACCTTCTGGCTATCAGGGAAACAACCGGAAGAAAGAGATCTGTTTACAATAATTGTGATATACTTAGCAAACACATCAATATTTTGTTTTATTAGCGAAGTTGGTACTGGATCAAGTTCACATGATTTTGATGGCGATTTCATGATGAGTTTCTTGATCTCCGTAACACTAGTAGGCTCAAACATAGACAGTCTACATTGTGGATCCTTGCGTGACGGTGTTTGTGATAGAATGGCATGTACTGGGGGAAAAGAACGACGGATATAATAATAATAATAATAATAATAATAATAATAATAATAATAATGTGTGGACTTATATAGCGCACGTATCCACCAACTGAGTGGTGCTCAAGGCGCATTATATTATTACCCCTGCCCATGAGGCTCATAAGGCTCATAAATCATTCCTGAAACCATCTCAGCTCCCTGGGGAGTATACAGCTCAATTGCTGCCATTACAGCGCATATAGGGCTAATCAACCAACTCTGCTCTCACAGGTACCCATTTAACCCCTGGGTGAGAGAAGCAATTATGGTTAAGTGTCTTGCTCAGGACACAAGTGTCACGGCTGGTTTCGAACCCACATTCTGCTGCTAACACCAGAACTTGAGCCCGGTAAGCTAGACCGCTCGGCCACGACACTCAATTTTGTGACAAAAAGTTTGAAATGCATTTGCGAGGTCCTGATTGGAGTGTGTAGATGGAAGCACTGGATATTTGGGTTTATGACAGCTTTCACCATCTTATGTCACAATTCTTCAAAAGATGATGTATATTTGTAATTCCATTGTAGGTACATGTATCTCAGTACATAATTTTTCCTATGCTATCATTGTATATTGTTTGTATTCATGTTTTTTTCTTTGTTTCCGCGCCTTGAGCGCCCAGCAGGGTGGATATGTGCGCGCTACAAATCTTTATTATTATTATTATTATTAATGTTAAAGTGTTTTTTCTGATCGCCAGAGCTCTCTTCCACAAGAGATGAGTAGTGAGTTATATTTGCCTGGTTAATCATGTTCTTCACAATATCACGTTGGTTACAGTATTCTTGCCGATGTACTCCAAGTTTCCCATTGTCACGCCATTTTCGCTCAAGTTGACGACGGCTTTTCCTAGCAGCACTAATATCATCATTGAACCAGGGGGATTCAGATTGTAGTTTAACAGTTCGAGTTTTTTGCGGAGCATGATCGTCCAAGATGTTACGGACAGTAGATTCAAATAGACTGACACAAGAATCCAGCTCACCATCTTCTGTCATAAACAGAAAAGCCAATATCCATTTTGGTATGCTGTTTGGCTGCAGGTGCAGATTTCTGACTTATTTCAAACTTAATTGATGCCTTTTTTGTTCCTTTTGATTTCGATGCTGTCCCTTTGTCTGATGTCTGCTGGCTAGAGCACCCTCCTGATGAGAAACCAATCTTCTCTGCCAGTTTCCTCATTATTGACGCCTTCTTGTCATCCACGTCACTTCTTTCCATACTCTTTATCTCTGGTACATTTTCTGGTTCATGTACAGGCGTCTTCGGACAAGCAGAAGTATTACCTTGTTGGGCTTCTGGTTTCTGGACATCTTGAATATTCAAGACCCTTTGAGCATACGCCCTTACTGCCACTCTGTCACCCTCGTGACAGAGGTACCACTTTAGTTCGTCAGTGCTCATACATGTAACTGCCTCAGCATCCACCTGCAAATACAAATTTGAAATTGGTTTAAGATTGAATAATTTCTCAAAACTAAAATTTAACACTGAAAAGTTGCCTAGCTTAAAATCTTGTCTATCCAATAACCATACATTTATTTTCTGATTTTAGTTGAATTGCAAGATAATTATTTTCTCCCCATGTCATCAAACGCCTACATGAATAGGCCTACATGTATGGGGTGTTTGTAAACTAATTTCAACTAAAATCACAAAGATGATTATTTGTGCTTATGAGATAGAGTTACAGTTGACCTGTGTGGTTGCTGATTCTAATGCAGTTTTCTCAAAAATGTCACAGGCTTCCAAAATGAAAAATAACCAGGCACTCACAGGCCTTTTAATAAAAACAGATTTACTCAACATGGTAATTTTGAAAAGAGCCTCTCTGATGTGTGAAGTAGTTGTGCTGAGTGTATTTCTACAGTTTACATACATCAAGCAATTTTTTTTGCACAGGGTGGCTTTTGGACATAATAATTGGACTGATGGGCTTTTGTGCATTTTTTCACAGAGATAATTGGTATATTTATTTTGGAATATTTGTAGCAATAAAAGTGATATTAAAATTAGTCCCCCTTCGAATAGGTACCAACATGTTAAATTTCACCACCTGGCTCATGGACTAAGTCTGGGTGTTCTATGATTTTGATAGGAAATTTATTTTTGAAAATAGACCTACTTGTATATATGCTCAAAGGCACCGTTCGTTGGTCCTCAAATTCTTTAGAAATATTCTTTGGTCACCTACCCCAAACTGAACAGTTTTAGGGATGTCCTGCAACACCCCTCCCTCCCCAGAACATGCCCATGTATTCTGCACATTAACCTGGAATGATTTGTTGGTTATCTAATTAATGGAAATGATGGTTAATGACAATGACCTATTTCGGCCAAATAAAACAAAAATAAAACAGCTGATCGTCCCAACATAAAATAAAGGATGTGATGGCCCGGCAGCTTTTAGATCCAAAAAGGCAGCCAGATTTTTAGTTCAAAATTAACTGAAACAGCCCTCGGAATATATGTGAACTTACTTTATACCAAATAAACTAAAATTTAAAAAGAGGATGCCGCTTAAAAAAGGGATGTTCTTGAGGATGATCAACTGGTATTTTTATTAATATTATTTGGCCTGACAGGCTCTGCTATATTGATATGATTTACCTTCTCTTTCTCCGTCCTTTTGATTATATCTTCTAGGGCTGTGCTGGGTATCCGGTATACGGATACCGACCGAAACTGTCATTACCGGTTCCGTTTTTCGGTTCCGAGTACCCGTAAACGACTTTTTAAAATTGGGACTTACCATTTCAGCGGTGTGAACAGAAATCTTTGACTATTGAACAATGTACTGTTTACACTTTTAGGAGCAATTTTATTCAAGATAACGCCTTTGTAGTATTTTACGGACATTTTCCATACACTTTTGTCCAACTGATACATTGTATCCTATCATTAAGACTCAAATAGCCTGGCTGCGGCATGCTACAAACAAGTATCAAACTAGCTGCTCAGGATGGAATGTTTGCCTATTGTTCACAGTAATTGGATTAGTGGGACAATAACTGCTGCGTTATGTCTGCACTGGAGTGTGCACAATGATGTGTTAATAGAGGGGATTTTATTATAGGTGACGTCCACATTAATTGTTGTCCTAATAAAAAAGTAGTGTTGAAATTGGTTTTGTTGTGTAATTATTTTGATGTGCCACTGACCATCCCTCAGCATATCACCAACATTTACATTTATTTACCCTCCGATACCGAGCTCTCTTGAGTATTACATTTGCCGACAAGGTGACAATTTGTTTCAAAAGAAAGACATAAAAAGGATGTGTTAAGTCGGTCATTGTCTTTGAAACCAACAGTAGGATCCATCAGTCGGATTTGAAAGGTATTATTGGTTGCGGGTTTGATCCTTTCAATTGGGCAGCATATTTTTACAATCACCTAATCTCCTATCAGTTGAAAAGACGTTTATGACGGACGAAATGCGGTTGCTTATGATGAGCTGCGAATTATGGATCGTCAAACATTGATGGAGGGGACAAATTGGCTGAATACTAATTAAAAAGTAGACAAAACTTACACCGATACATTTTGTTAAGTTATTTTTTGATGAGTGCGCATCCTAAATTTTAGACTCATTTCTTGACTGACCGATCAACACGATGCCACGTTCAACAGGGAATAGTCAAGTTTGGTCCCATTTTGAGAAAAAGGGGCCCAAATTGGTAAAATTCATTATTTCAAGAAACAAGGTTTATTGACACACAGGTTTATTGACATTTAACTAAAGTTCATTGTGATAGAAACATATTAATATTCAAGTTCTGATTTTAAATTGTAAATTTTTGCAGTTTGTTAGATTCATAATATCAAATATTATTTTAGTACGCAAAATCATGTCCTTATCCAAAGCCAACATGGCGTACGGGATATCCTTATTTAGAAGGCAGGGGCGCGGCAAGGCGCAACTGGCACATGAATCAAGTTTTCCCACAACGGGTTAGTTCCGCCCACGACTTTGGACCAATGACATTATTCAACACGTGTTTTGTGACATGAACATTAAAGTCAATTTGCTATACGCATGCGCTCTGATCACGCACGTACCAGTGATTATTGTCTTCTGATGATGGGAGTCACTCGTACTCCCTGGACACAGTCACGTGTGAGGCCGCTGTAGCTGCGTGATGCACCGGCCATGCGTGCGCGCGTGTGATCAATTGGGCTTTCTTCTAAATTGGGTTATTAAAGACACTTTTGTAGCAATTTTACGGTTTTTATTTCAGAAATAATCTTTCCGTAAATACAATATTTTGTCACCAAGATGTTATACTTTAATAAAGATCGAATTAAATATGGTATCCTCTGTATTATAAAGGTCAATTTTGTTAACGTTTACATGTATTTGTACACCAAAGGAGGCATGTTTTCAGCAAGAATGAAAACGGGTATCCGGGTATCCGAACTTTCCTGATTTCGGGTATCCGGTTCCAAAAATATCCGAAAACGCACAGCCCTAATATCTTCTTGAATTCTTCTCTTTCTGAGATATTCCACGAAAGCCATATCCTGCAAAATACATGTGTAAAGTGTCAATTGACACTTTACAAATCAAGGGTCAAAAATAAGAAACAAATTTAGTTATAATAATAATAATAATAATAATAATAATAATAATAATAATAATAATAATAATAATAATAATAATAATAATAATAATAATAATAATAATAATGCAGTTTATAATGCGCCGTCTATCTAGGCATGCCTATTCCGAGGCGCAACAATTAACACAGCAAAGGTTATCTGAAAAGCCTACAGTAGTAGTGTAGGGAGACTCAGAAGAACACTTTGACCTTTCCCTCAGATGACCATGAAAGGTCAAAGTGTATCGGAAGTAGCATAGAAAATATGGAAAAATGAAATAGGAACAGGAAAAGTAAGATGTTTGCCCCACGTTGACCTATTCTATGGGATATAATGTAAAACGGAGGGTAGAGGGTCAGATTTTGGGTACAGTTTGACCTAGTCTATGGGAAAGATTGCACAAGAGGTAGTAGACTTCAGTACATTGATATTTGATCTATGGGAAAGATTGCATAAATATATGGAAAAATATGATATGTTCCAGTTATTACACGCGATGGTGCAAGGGAGGGTAAACAGTAGCGTGGATAATCCCCGGACAATGGACGTGGGTGCTAACACTACAGTCAGCGCTAGTGTGTAGCAAGTTAATCTGATCGATACAACATGTACAAGAAGTGATGGATTTTATGGTGGTGCAATTGTTTCTGACTGATATACAGACAAGTACAAATAAGGCAATGAGCAATGAAAAATCACGGAGCACTGCTTGCCAAAAGAGCCATTTAAAACAATAAAACAACACTGACACGACATCTGTACAGTCAATTATTTTGTTACCATTGGCAATCTGCAGTAACAGCTTCACCACCCTCTCTCAGACAGTAGGCTACGTACTACTCTCACACTAGCTGAGACATAACTGGGCCTATGCCGGCCGTGTATGTGCTCTTGCATAATATACAAGCGGTTCAACTGCTCTGCAAGAAATAGTTTGTTGACTACGATGTAGTTCCCACCGGATATGGAAACAATAGTCTATTTTTAAACATTAACAGGGCAACTGCTACCGCGGTCTTTCCAACGTGTGGTTGATGTCAGTATCTGACCCAAACCATAGCCCAAACCATGGAGTTATACCGGACTTGGAGAGGGTGGGGAGGGATCTGGGGTAGGGGTTTGAAGCGAAATTTAATTAATTAGTTTTCTTATTTAGGGCATGAACAATTAAACATGATTATTGAGTCCCTCATGTTGCCAGAGGTGCTAAGTGATATGGTGTACTATGACTATGAGGGTCGAAAAGTGGAAATAATGCTGTTTCAGCTAGTGAAAACACAAAAGCATTGGCGGATCCGGGGGCTAAGGGGCTGTAGAGCCCCCCTAAAATCGTAAATAAAATAAAATAAATTTAAAAAAATTTAAAAAAATAAATTTAAAAATAAATTTTAAAAAAGAGAGAGAAAGAGAGAGAGAGGGGGGAGGGGAGAACGCACTCCCATTCCCTCACTGTGCTTTGTTTTTCTCCTTTGATTATTTCATTGTACTTTTGTAGTAGGCCCTACTGAAAAATAATTGTTTTTTGATTCTCAGCCCCCTAAAATGTTCTGGATCCGCCCATGAAAGGGGTTGTAAATATACAGAAAAAGTTTGAAACCAAACCTACCTTTCGCAAAGACAACTTAATGACGAATGTCGAAGGAAAAGCCGGGCTTTGAGCTGGCTTGCGGTGAACGAACATACATGAACAGGCGAGCACGGATGCACTGTCAAGGCGATCGCTCATACACTGTAGCCCTACTGTACCTTGGAAAAGCAAGTTGAATAAGTTGCGGCGCAAGATAATTAAGTTGCGACCGCAAGTTGCTGCCGCAAGATAATTAAGTTGTGGCCGCAAGATACTGGTTGCGGCCGCAAGATACTAAGTTGCGGCTGCAAGATATAAGTGGCGGTGCTGTGAAATACATCACATAAAGTGAAATATGCACCAGTCAAGTGGCACCAATGGGGCTTCACAAAGTTAATGCCGTTTCTGTTGTTATGGGGGTGTATGTGCAAGCATTGGTTCTGCTGAACAACGGGGGAATGAGTGTAGCTTCTGTGTGAAGATTAGTTTAAGTGAACTTGGGCCCAGCTGACGTATCTTTGTGTAAGTCATATCCTCTGTTGCCCAGTGCTGCTGTGCCATTGATGCATCCCATGTAACTGGGAGCCTAGTGTTAATTGAGATTTTTGTTGATATTAAGAGGGTGAGACCCTTAGTATTGTTGTACCCTGTAAGGAGAAGTTTAATGACCCCTGAATTGATAGATGTAAAGAGTAGCAGTATTTTCTTAAGGCAAATGATTTTACCTGGAATTATGCAACACTGGAAGATGGATTATGTTATACAACTTGGTGTGTACAATGACTGTATTTGCGCTGGTTCTAATATATTTTTCAGCGTATATCTTTCTCCGCCTGCACAATCTTCATCAGATGAATTGAAATGCATGGTTAGGTCACAAATAAATCGTCTACATTTGGCGGAGAGATCAGAAAGCATCTGTTTGCATAACTCATTGAATTTCACTGACACCGCTTTTGGGACCCCCCCCACGCCGCCACATAATGAGTCTCCCGGACCCAAACCCCTTACAACTGGCGTAGTTTCGGCAGGATGGTTTCAGATGTTCATGATG
>CM055818.1:8760985-8780838 GCA_029582265.1 Zoroaster sp. YZ-2022
AGATTGCCTAATTAAATATTCATGTGACTATAACTAAGCTAATTAATTAAGCATTTTAGTCTAATGACATTTAGAAACTACGTCAAGGCATAAGCTTCCATATAGTATATGATTTGACTCTTTCTGATATTCCTAAGAAGGACTTTTGCCACCAAGACCTCTCACACGTTAAGGCAATAGGGTTTTGTCGGAAAGAAAGTATAATAAGAAAAACAATAATAATCTTGACAGAAACAATAGCTGTTCCGACTATCAGGTCGTAACAGCTAATAATAATGCTTATATAGCGCTTTATACAAAAGTCTCAAAGCGCTTTACAAATTAAAAAAAACGATGTAATTACACACGAAAATGTAATAAAAATACAATAGCGTTAAGCATAGGAACAAAAATATAGAAATGACACAAGGCACTGTACAATTTTAAGAAGATCGAATATACATACAAAATCCAAGAATAATGACAATAGACATTAAAAGAAAAAACAAAAAACCAGTTGGATCATTTACAAAAAAGATGCGACACAAGGAATTATTGTTTAAAAAGGTGGGTCTTCAAGACCTTCTTGAAGGTAGCTAGAGTGTTAGCGTTACGTATAGACTCAGGCAAGTTGTTCCACAGACTTGGCGCTGCATGCTTGAAAGCTCGTTCACCGTAAAAGCCAGTGGACGCGTGAGGTGGAGTAGCAAGGAGGTTCGCCGATGATGATCGTAGCTGACGCGGAGGCTTATACTCTTGCAGCAGATCTGTGATATAACCTGGTGCCATTCCATGCAAACTCTTGAAGGTCAAGAGAAGGATCTTATATGCTGACCGTTTCCTGACTGGCAGCCAATGAAGTGCTTCCAAAGTCGGTGCAATATGTTGACAGCGTGGTGTTCGTGCAACAATCCGGGCAGCGCTGTTCTGTACACGCTGAAGCTTCCGGGTTTCAGACTCAGGGAGGCCATACAAGAGAGAGTTACAGAAATCAAGCCTAGATGTAACAAAGGCGTGGACGAGTTTAGCGGTACTATCATCATCAAGATATTGTCTAATTCGGCCAATACCAGGAAGTGCAGCAAATGACGAACGACAGATGTTGTTGACGTGATCCGTCATGCGAAGGTTGTGATGAACAATAATCCCCAGGCTCCTTGCTGACTCATTAGGGTTTATTGGTTGGTGGTCTACAATAAGTGATGGAGGATCAGTAGGACTATGAGATGATTTTGATTTTGAACTGAACTTAGACGTCATGTGTAGAAGTTCTGTTTTACGACTGTTTAGACACAGCTTGTTGGAAGCAGACCAAGAATGTACATCATCCATACATTTTTGTAATTTACGAACTGCATCATCTCTCTCTCCAGGATTGAAGTCGATATACAGTTGGGTATCATCTGCATAAACTGCAGCATGGACATCATGCGAAGATATCACGTCTTCCAGAGGCGCAGTGTACAACGCGAACAGCAGGGGACCCACCACGGAGCCCTGTGGTTCTCCAGAGTTAAATATGACATCATATGAGCTCTTGCCACGAATCGAAACGGTTTGCGATCGATCCTTGAGATAGGAGGAGAACCACTTTAGCACCGTTCCGCTGATGCCATATCTTGTCTCAAGGCGCTGTAACAGAATGTGATCATCTATGATGTCAAAGGCGGATGAGTAGTCTAGTAAGACAAGCATGGCTTCTCTTTTACGATCAAGGGTACACAGGAGATTGTTTTGAATGTGCAGTGTAGCAGTTTATGTACTGTGATTCTGGCGATATGCTGACTACATAGCAGGGTACAGGTCTTCATCCTGAAGATACTCATTGAGCTGATTTACAGCAACCCTCTCGATAAGCTTGCCGAGATAAGGTAGTTTTGATATAGGGCGGTAACTGGCAAAATCATCTACATTCAGCTTCACCGACTTGAGAAGAGGTTTAATGAAGGCGTGCTTCAAGCAACTTGGAAATAAGCCACCTGTTAGAGAGCGATTTATTATCATAGTTATGACAGGCAGAAGTTCATTCAACGATTCTCTGAAAACAGTAGATGGAAGAGGATCTGTCTGGCAGGTTGTGATGGGCGATGACCTGATTATAACACGGACTTCGTCCTCGCTTACCTCACGAAAGGTACTGAAAGTACTCGAGCAGGTGTCATGGCTGGGCGCGTCTTGATGGACAGTAAAAGGCGTGCCTGCTAGCTGATCTCCCAGGCCACTCAACTTCTGCTGATAGAAATCCATGAAGCGATTTGCTAAGTCGCCTGCATCACTATGATCAGGTAGCGACGGGTCCAAACTCTGCTTTGTCAGCTTGTTCACAACACGAAAAAGTTCATTTTTATCAGCCTGTTTGATTTCCAGTTGATGGTACGAAGATTTGGCATTGCTAAGCATGGCGTTGTAGAGATCACACTGTTCTTGGTAGTACTGTTTATGAACAGTAAGCCAGGAATGCATAGCAAGGCGCTCTCGACGACGCTTTTCTCTTTTAGCAGCATGGATAGACTCGGTGTACCAAGGGGCATGGGGGCGTAGAATGATGTTCCGGCATACAAGGGGAGCATGGTCATCAATGATGTCTTGGAGTACACTTCTGTACTGGTTGACAAGATTATCAGCTCCATCCGCAGGTTGTCGAAGGAGGGGGGATTCATTGATATTTTGACGAAGACTATCCATATCTATAGCTTTTATGTTACGGCAATTGATTTGTTTTATAGTTGGGGGTGGGCGGGAAATATCAAGCAGGACGTTTATGGCTCGATGATCAGATGGAAGATCTCCACAGGTAGATAATGAGTTGATCAAGCAGTCGTCCTTGCGAGAAATTAGGAGGTCAAGGGTGTGACCGTTGACATGGGTAGGGACACCTACATGCTGCACTAGATCATGAGTCTCCAATACCTGGCCAAGGTTCACGGCAAAAGGGTCATCTTTCTGATCAACGTGAATATTAAAGTCACCTGTCAACAGCAAGCGTGATTGATCCATAGCAACTACATCAAGTAAAGCACTCCATTCATTCAAAAACATCGTTGGTGTGAAACTGTTTTTACGACTAGGTGGGGGTCTGTAAATAACACACAAACGTAGTGAAGTTGAGGATGTCGTAAGCTGTACATCCATGCACTCATATGACGTGAAACTTGGAGTTTCATTGAGTTTAACTTGAATACCAAGTCGTACTAGGATAGCATCCCCACCTGCTCGACCATTTAGTCGAGGTACGTGATGCAAACTAAAATTTGGCAAATGCCGCTTGAGGTCAGCAATAATACGATCATCACGGTCATCGCCTGTCAGCCAAGCTTCAGTAATTGCCAGAACGTCTAAGTTTTGATGTATGACGAAATCACAAAGAGCAGCAGATTTCGATTTGGCTTTAATAGAGCGTGCATTCCACAAAGCAAAACGAAGTCGCGAGAGAGATTTGAGATTTCCAGTTGTAGAGATCTGTACCAGATTGCTGCTTCGAACACCACATTCAGCTTTCCGAAAAGATTTAGACAGAGTACGGGGGATAATTAGTGTTGTGATTCTCCGCTTTTTATGGCGACCACCCCTGTATGTTTTATAAATCATTTCAAAATGGCGTTCATTCTTGTCCGTGAGTCACAAATCAAAGGTGTGGCAGTTGAAGCATGTAAGCTGGAAAAAGGATGTATTATACTATTAACAATCGAAGGCAGGTCCACACGTCATTGCAACAATGGTGCCCACAAAACCGTTCAAGCAGGCTGAACCATGCATGCATGTATAATGCAGTAGAAGTAGATACTTGTCCATGAACAATTGTCACATAAATTGTCAATAATCAAAATTAAAAACATGCCTGTGTATGATCCAAGAACGTTCTTGAACTCCATATGAAACTATAGAAGAACAAACAAATTCAAAAAACCTCTAAGAATACGGTAAAAAACGTTGAGTTACTCAGAGCAAAAACACAGTGCAGCAGGTCGTGATCAGCTACTGGTGGTCATGGGTATCACCCTTTAGTGTTTGCCTACTGGTGGTCATGGGTATAATCTTTAGCTGTATATTTGGTGGTCATGGGTATCACCTTTTATTGTTGATCTGGTGATCATACTGGTGATCATGGGTATCACCTTTTATTGTTTAGCTGTTAGCCATCGGTGCCTCCTTTAATGTTGGTGGTTTTTTGGAAGTTAATTGGTAAAAACCGGTTTGCCCACTTTTTGGTATCCGGTGTGAAAGAAGGTTGAATTAAACTGGCTTGAAGCTGCGACATACACACACAACCCATTTTGTTTCCGTTCCCCATTTTTTCTTGAGTATTAGTGTAATTATAACAATGCTGATGTTTAATTTTGTAGGTACGAGTGCAAACGCACTTCATTTCAAAGTGCATCTTGTAGAGGGGCTTCCAAGGTGGAACGCAGATCATGAACAACCAGCTCTAGACATGACAACTTCTAGTTCGCAACATTGACAGTTTGATACTCGGCTGAAGGATTCAGCATTTGGGGATTCGGTTAGCAAATCAAATGTCAAGTTAAGTTTTCTGATGGTGTGTAATGCTGCATTGTACAAATAATGTGTGCAAGTATGGTAACTTACCATCAATGTTTGTCAACCAGCTGTAGTGTAAAGATTTGTGTGTATCACATTGAAAAGAATACCCTTTGAACACATTATGTTGATCTGTAATTTGTGTTACTTAAAACAGGTGAGCTTATTGGTGTGGAATACCTGCTGAGACAACCTGGGAATTAATCAACCCATTGGAGAAGCAAGATGTGGAGGATGCATCGTCACCTGAAGATGACATGGAGTATGTATGCAGACCAGGAGGAGGATGAAGATTTCATAAATGAGACTGTGGTTCATTTGGATACTTACCATAATTATCACTTTTTTTTCTTTCTTCCTTCTATTTAACTATAAATATGCACTGCTTTTTACCCATTTGGAATACATCGTGTCAATGCATTCATCTCCTTCACAACATATGTGTAGGCCAGCAGTGATGATATTGTCATTGACAGGCAACCCCCTAATGAACCTCCAAAGTCTCCTCCCTTATATGCCCCTGTTAGAGATGACAGTCTGCTAGATGTTGATGAATCAGAGCCAATAAGCGAGGTACACCTTTTCAGATTTTAATTTATTTAATTTTTATTTATATACAAAGAAAACAAATTTGAAATTTGTTGAATCAAAGTTGCATCACAGGATATCCGTTGAATCCCCAGGAAATTGATTTCTACATCAGCAATATATGGCGACCACCCTACTACGCACCGAAGGATCTTCTATATCCACAACACATCCCAGACTGAGGGATCTCCTACATCCTAAGTCAACCACCCTCCCTCCCACTGTGCTTGTTTACAGCTGATTCAGTTGAGTGAACATCCCAGTCCCACCAGTTTCCCGTCTGCACCCCTCATCAACGCACTAATCCTCCAGCATCCAGTCATCACGTGATCCTCCAGCAGCCTACTTAAGCAGCAGCATTTCCCAGAGTCCTGCATTCTCCTGATCGTCGATCAGAGCATACTGATCAAAATGTCGAGATGTAACCTCCAGTTCTTTTCATAACTAATTACCACTCAATAGAGAATTTCACATGGTGTCACCGTAATTATTCTTACTTATCGTCTTCACTATGCAAAGCTACAAATTTTACCAAGGTTGAATCAGATTTACTAAAAAATGGTTGAATCAAAATTTTTGTTTAAAGGCCAAGTAAGCATTAGCATCTAAGAATTATTATATTGGCATTTCTGATTTTCTGCATTTAATCATTTTTGTTCAATTCATTCACATTTATTTTCATTTCACAATTCTAAAGTTACAAATATAGTATTAACTAGAGCTCAACTGTTTGTTAGAACAAACACACGGTGTTCGTGTCAACTTAAGGTTCTATAAAATTATCATCGATGATGTCAATCATATTTTGCAAAGGTGCATCATCTTTTATTATAATAATATCAATTTCATATTCAAAAGACCTATCAATTTTGCGTTAGAATGTGTTGAATTTGAACTTCCTGTTTAGAGCGGAAATAAATGTCAAATCAGGTGATTTGTAGATATGAAGGTCATATATATGACACAATAAAACTTCCTCACGATCTTGAAAAGATAACGTTAGTGCCTGCTGTGTGTCAATATCTGATTTTTTTCTAAACCCGCCGTCAGAGAGCGCTCTGAAAGGAGATGACGTCATCAGTCATATTTTTGAAAAGGTCACATGTCAATAGTGTTTGTCTATACATTTTCAAACTTGTTCGTATTTCTGATTGACATAATTTGAAGCTTCATTTGAGTTTTGTATCTGTAAATTTATCCCCCCCCCACTCTATACAATCCTCGCTACATCACTGGACTTGCCTCTTGTGATTTTGATGATTATTGATGAAAACAAAATATAAAACATTTTGACAAACAAATATTAGTATTACACTTGTGATTTTTGATGCAAAACATATTTTAAACAAATATATATATAAAACTTCACAAATGAGGCCTATTCAAACCCAGCACATAACTGACAACAGAGAAACTTTTGTTAAACGAATATGGACTGGTAACATAAAGAACTGAAAGGACCTATGATGATGATGAATCTCCTTTCATTGTAAACAGTCAAGCGAAGTGGTGGTATAATGGATAATAATAATAATAATAATAACGATTTTTAGCGCGCACATATCCACCCTGCTGGGCGCTCAAGGCGCGGAAACAAAGAAAAAACATTAATACAAACAATATACAATGATAGCATAGGGAAAACAAAACAAATTATGTACCGAGATACATGTACCTACAATGCAATTACAAATATACATCATCTTTGAAGAGTTGTGACATAAGATGAGTTTTAAGCATCGACTTGAATCTGGTTAAACTATGACAAGATTTGAGTTTAGTTGGAAGATGATTCCAGAGTCTCGGAGCTGCGACAGAAAACGACCTATCACCCCAGTTCCGTTTTGAAGTTGGTTCCTTGAGGAGTGACATGTTGCTGGAGCGCAAATTGCGTGATGGAGTGTAGACTTTAAGTAGTTCAGAAATATAAATTGGAGCAATGTTATTAAAAGATTTGTGAACAATTAGCATAAGTTTAAAAACAATTCTCTGTGAAACAGGAAGCCAGTGCAGTTCTTTCAAGAATGGCGTGATATGGCATGACTTTCTGGACAAAGTCACAACACGAGCTGCTGTGTTTTGTATGTGCTGAAGACGAGATATTTGTTTCTGCGGAAGACCGTAAAGGAGAGCATTCCCGTTATCGAGCCGTGATGTGACAAATGCATATATAATTTGTTCAGCAGCACTTTTATTCAAGTATTTCCTAATTCGGCTTATATTTCTGATATGAAATGATGATATGCGAACAATGTTGGAGATATGTGTTTTTAAAGTCATTGTCGAGTCAAATAATAACACCCAAATTACGTGCATGTAATGAGGGGGTTATCTGCGAGTCACCAATTGTAATAAATGGAAGAGAAACTTTAGACAATTGCTGACGTGATCCAAATAGAACATAATTCTGTTTTTTCATCGTTCAATTTCAGGAAGTTTTGTCTCATCCAACTTCGAATCTCTTGAATACATTTCTCCAGTGTTTTAATGCAGGAATCAGCAGGTTCTTGAGAAGATTTAAAAGTAATGTAAAGCTGCGTGTCATCAGCGTAAACATGGTAATTTAAATTATACTTCAAAATGATATCACGAACTGGAAAGGTATAAACAGTAAACCACTGTGGGCCGAGCACAGAGCCTTGGGGTACAGAATAGTCAAGAGTAACAGGCTCGGAGATAGCGTTACCAATACAAACATGCTGAGGCCTATTTAAAAGGTAGGACTTACACCAATCCAGGGCTGTGTCATGTATTCCAAGATGATATTGAAGGCGGGAGAGAAGGATTTTATGATCGACAGTTTTATGCTTGACATCCGTGCATGCGATCCCAGTTTGAGACCAGGTCTGTGTTTTTTTTCTTTTATTATGTAGCAATACAATTCAAACCCTTTATTTAAGTAGGTTTAACTTAACCTGTCTAATACCAACATGGTCCAGATGGCGCAGCACGTTGTCCGGACCACTGGAAGTGTCAATCGCGGGGCTTCCAGAGCTGGGACGCACCGGTTCGAAGCCCTAGAACATACCTAATTCAGGGAGATGGCAGTTGCGGCAGCAGCAACGGTTTGGGGGCCGCCATGTCTCTCCCCAATTCGATAGTTGGTTACGGTGCGGGAAAGTAAAGGAGGGACCGGGGGTCTGCCGATTCTCCCAGAAGGGTGCTAAGGTGGTTATCACGCTGGGTTCGCCTAGAAGATTCAACGCTCCCCAATGCCTGGTCATTACCTCTGACTAACTTTCTGCAGAAATTAGTTTGGAAAAAAAAAATAATAATTACATTTTTATTACTGTTATTTTGTTTTAAAATTGACTCACTCACAACTGTATTAACATACAGCTGTTTTATTGCATTCCACCATAAATATTGACAAACCACTACACGCCTTACATCTTGTGATTTTGATGAAATATTTTTTAAATAGCTTTGTGCTTTTTATGATTTTGTTAATGGAAAAATATGTCGTGCAGTATGATCTATTGCCACTGAATAGATTGGGAGACGGGGACTTCTCGAAATAATCTTCACTACCGTTTAGTGAGATGATTTGGCTTATTACGTGTTGATAGTGGGAATTTACCACTTAAAAAAAATACAAAGCTTGCTCCTTCTGATTTTGAAGACAAAATGGCTTATTCTGTGTGAGCCTTGTATTTATATATTCTGTTTTTTCTCAAAATCACAACGGGTAAGCCTTGTATTTATAGGGGTAAGCCTTGTATTTATGTTTTTTGTTGTCCTCAATATCACAAAGGGTAAGCCTTGTATTTATATATTCTATTTTTTTCTCAAAATCACAACGGGTAAGCCTTGTATTTATATATTTTTGTTGTCATCAAAATCACAAGATGTAAGCCTTGTATTAATATAATTTTGTTTTTCTCAATATCACAAAGGATAAGCCTTGTATTTATATATTTTTTGTTTTTCAAAACCACAAGGGGTAAGCCTTGTATTTATATATTTAATTTTTTTCTCAAAATCACAAGATGTAAGCCTTGTATTTATATAATTTTGTTTTTCTCAATATCACAAAGGATAAGCCTTGTATTTATATATTTAATTTTTTTCTCAAAATCACAAGGGGTAAGCCTTGTATTTATATAATTTTTTGTTTTTCTCAAACTCACAAGGGGTAAGTCTTGTATTTATATATTTTTGTTTTCATCAAAATCACAAGGGGTAAGTCTTGTATTTATATATTTTTGTTTTCATCAAAATCACAAGGGGTAAGCCTTGTATTTATATATTTTATTTTGTTCTCAAAATCACAAGGGGTAAGCGTTGTATTTATATAATTAATTTTTTTCTCAAAATCACAAGGGGTAAGCCTTGTATTTATATATTTTTGTTTTTCTCAAAATCACAAGGGGTAAGCCTTGTATTTATCTATTTTAGTTTTTTCTCAAAATCACAAGTATTTGTATCCTTGTATTTATATATTTTAGTTTTTTTCTCAAAATCACATGGGATAAGCCTTTTCTTTTTCTCAATATCACAAAGGATAAGCCTTGTATTTATATATTTTTTGTTTTTCAAATACACAGGGGGTAAGCGTTCCATTTATATATATTTTCTCTCAAAATCACAACGGGTAAGCCTTGTATTTATATATTGTTGTTGTCATCAAAATCACAACATGGTAAGCCTTGTATTCATATATATTTGTTTTCATCCAAATCACAAGGGGTAAACCTTGTATTCATATATATTTGTTTTCATCAAAATTACAAGGGGTAAGCCTTGTATTTATATATTTTGGTTTTCTCAAAATCACAAGGGTTAAACCTTATATTTATATATTTTAGTTTTTTCTCAAAATCACAATAGGTAAGCCTTGTGTTTATAACTATTTTTCCCTCAAAATCACAAGGGGTAAGCCTTGCATATATATATTTTTGTTTTTCTCAATATCACAAAGGGTAAGCCTTGTATTTATATATTTTTTGTTTTTTTAAATCACAAGGGGTAAGCCTTGTATTCATTAATTAAATTTGTTTTCCTCAAAATCACAAGGGGTAAGCCTTGTATTTATCTATTTTAGTTTTTTCTCAAAATCACAATAGGTAAGCCTTGTGTTTATATATATTTTTCCATCAAAATCACAAGGGGTAAGCCTCGTATTTATATATTTTTGGTTTTATCAAAATCACAATGGGTAAGCCTTGTATTTATATATTTTTGGTTTTATCAAAATCACAATGGGTAAGCCTTGTATTTATATATTTTTGGTTTTATCAAAATCACAATGGGTAAGCCTTGTATTTATATCTTTTTGGTTTTATCAAAATTATAACAGTTTTTTCTCCTTCTCTTTTCAACATCACAAGGAGCTATCCTTTTAGTTTATCCCAAAGTCAAAATCAAAAGGTGTTTATCCTTGTAGTTTGAAAATACTTCTTAAAACCCACGCCGTTTAAAAATTCTTAACAATTCACATTGAGTAAGCCTACTATGTTTATAATTTGTTTTAAATTTTAGTTGTCTTCAAAATCACACAGCATAAGCCATTTTGTCTTCAAAATCAGGAGTAGTAAACCTTTTATTTTTTCCTAAAAGTAGTTAGATCCCACTGTCAACGCGTAATAAACCAAATCATCTCACTATTAAACGGTAGTGATGATAATTTTGAGAAGTCCCCTGTCTCCCAATCTATTCAGTGGCAGTAGATAATAAAGCACGACATGTTTTTCCATTAACAAAATCATCAAAAGCACAATGAGTAAGATTTAAAAAAAGATTATTTCATCAAAATCACAAGGGGTAAGCCATGTAGTAGTTTGTCAGTATTTGTGGGAGAATGCAATGAAACAGCTGCATGTTAATAAGGGACAAAACGTAAAGTAAACAAAATAACAGTAATAATAATGATTATTATTTTTTTTTCAAAACTAATTTCCGCAGAAAGTTAGTCAGAGGTAACGACCAGGCATTGGGGAGCGTTGAATCTTCTAGGCGAATCCAGCGTGATAACCACCTTAGCACCCTTCTGGGGGAATCGGCAGACCCCCGGTCCCTCCTTTACTTTCCCGCACCGTAACCAACTATCGAATAGGGGAGAGACATGGCGGCCCCTAAATCGTTGCTGCTGCCGCAACTGCCATGTCCCTGAATTAGGTATGTTCTAGGGCTTCGGTCCGGTGCGTCCCAGCTCTGGAAGTCCCGCGATTGGTCCGGCCAATGAGCTGCGCCATCTGGACCATGTTGGTATTAGAAAGGTTAAATTAAACCTACTTAAATAAAGGGTTTGAATTGTATTGCTACATAATAAAATAAAAAACACAGAGGTGTCTTGAACTAGAATCGCCTGCACGGAGGTCAAGCGTCTGATCCATTATACCACTACTTCACTTGACTGTTTCCAATGAAAGGAGATTCATCATCATTTGATGTAATGGAAAAATAAAAGGAATGCTCATTAATTATTCATGTTACAAGTGCATATTTGTTTAACAAAAGGGAACAATAGTTCAAGGTGTGCTTTGGGTTTGTTTCGGGTGGCAGTTGTCCCTACCCTCCCCCCCCCCCCAGCCCGCCCAATTGAGCGACTTTACAGATTTGTCTGGTCATATTAGAGTTGTGTCGGTAAATTTACCAGCAAAATATGTTTGCGCCCACCAATTCTAATATCAGTCGGCAAATTGGATCCACACCCCAAAGAAAATGCCTTCGATACACCCCTGGCTCCACTGAACCTCCCCCCAACTGACACCCTCTTCTCAGCCGATTAATCCCTACATTTACTTTTAGTTGGAATAGGCCGCATTTGTGAAGTAAATGTTGATGGAAACAAAAATATATCAATTCAAGTCTTACCGTTTGTAAATTTAGACAAAAACAAAAACAAAAATATGTATCTCATGAAGTCACTATGACGTCACAACTTTACCTGAAACGGTATGTCACAACTTTATTGACAACTGTATGCTATCGTCCAAGTATGTGTCAATTTTGAAGGTCCTGTGAACTTTGGAATTGAAGTGTTTGTTGGTTTGTACCACAAGGTGTTTGCGTGAACTTCCTGTTCATTTAATGAAATATCATATCAATTTCTGACTCAAAAGACATCAGTTTTGTATTAGAATATGTTGGAAAGCAACATTTACAAAAATATTATCATGGGTTTATTATTCTTAAGACCTGTCGGAAAAATACGCCTGGAATAAGTTACATGTACACACATATATTTCTTCTTTGTATGAATTACATTTTTTGTGTGTCCATACCTTTTTTCTTGTTCAGAACACATTCTCTTTGTATTAAAATAATCGTAATAATTAAAGCGACGTTCAAAATTTCCGATACAAACATGTTTCTGATACAAACATAAGAATTATTGCGGTGACACCATGTGAAAATTTCAATTGAGCAGTAATTAGTTCTGAAAAGAAGTGGAGGTTACAACTCGACGTTTCGATCAGTATGCTCTGATCGCCCTCAGGAGAATGCCGGATTTTGGGAATGCTGGACTCTGGGAATGCTGCTGCTTAAGTAGACTGCTGGAGGATACAAACATGTTCAAGGTGTTGAAATGTTTATACTTGGTTTAAAAATACTAAATAAATAAGTTGAAGCATAACCAGAGTGTTGCAATGCCTAACATTTTGGATGACACAAAAGTTAAGTACAGTATGAACTACTTATAAAGAAAAGTGAGTAAAGTTGAATTTCTGTAAAAACAATTATTTTCTTAATTACTTCAGTTTTAAATAATTGCCCTGATCTTGGCATTGATGAACCTGTCAAAATGGCAATAAATATTGGCAATATTTTAACCCTCCAAAAGAATAATGTTATATATGTATATGAATAATAAAAGAGCAGTTACAAATCCTAAAGTGTCTGAATTGTTATCTTAAGATGCGTTAATAAACAAACTCTACATAAAAATTACAGTGTATATGCATTTACTTTCCTCTTCAAAAACATAAATTAATACACACAATGCTAAATCATGATCAACAGGGTATGGAATTGGAGTGTTAATTTTAGTTTAACTCGGTGACTGAAAATAATACCAGACATGATAAGGTCATATTACCGTTGCCGCTGCATAAATGAGCCAGTAACTTTCAGTCACCATGTTCATCTTAAACCAGGACACCGATTCCATGCTCTGTTGAAAGTCTGCTCTGATCGTGACGATACTTTCCCTTTAAGAATTTTGTTGACTGAATTTACAAAGGATGTCCATTACTGAGATAAGGCACATTTTGTTTTATGTAATAACATTTCCAATTTATAATCTAGCCAATAAAAATAAACCTTTGCACTTAAACAATACTTTTTTGTTATGTGTATTTTGTACATCAACAAGCCACGACTGTGACAAACGGTACAAGACATCTCAAGTTCCAAACAATCCGATTGATTAATCAATGGCTGCCTTTTTAATCTTTAAGCTTCAATTGTTGTGCAGCAGCTTCATACATGTAATTATAAACCTTAGAATTAAGTCACTGTCTAAGTCAGCCACAGACGACTCCTATGTAAGATCTTGGAGATCACAAAAGACACCGACCTAACAGAGCTAATGGAAGCCATGCTCCAGAACCGCAGATTCTACGTTGAATTAGGTGGAAAACGCAGCAGATGGCGTATCCAGAAGAATGGCCTCCCACAAGGCAGCGTGCTTGCCCCACTTCAGTACAACATCTACACAAACGATCAACCCAGAGATGATGTCACTCGTCGTTTTGCATACGCTGATGACCTGTGCATCACCGCCCAAGGTACAGACTTCATTAGTATTGAGGAAACGCTCAATGACGCCCTCTCAGGATTAACAACATACTATGAAGAGAACCATCTACGTGCCAACCCAGCAAAAACACAAATATGTGTTTTCCACCTGAGAAATAAGGAAGCTAAGCGCCAACGGAATGTGTCTTGGTGTGGAACTCCACTGTCACACTCCGAGCATCCCGTTTACCTTGGAGTCACACTGGACAGATGCCTCACATTCAAAACTCACATCAGGAAGACAAAGGCAAAAGTGAGCACCCGCAACAACATCCTGCGCAAACTCACCAACACCAGATGGGGTGCATGTCCCAAGACACTACGTGCCACAGCCCTTGCCCTCAGCTTCTCTACTGCAGAATATGCCTGCCCAGCGTGGGAGAGATCCACCCATGCTAAAAAACTGGACCCCGCTCTTAACGAGAGTTGCAGATGTATCACTGGGTGCCTGAAGCCCACTAACACCAACGACCTGTACATCCTGGCTGGTATTGCCCCTCCAGACATCAGAAGAGCGGTGGCCAGCAGGATAGAGCGGCGCAGGCAAACAACAGATGAGAGGCACCCCCTATATGGCCATGTACCTGCCCCTAGTCGATTAAAATCACGGAGAAGTTTCCTGACCAGCACTGCCCCACTGGAGACAACACCATCTGAAGCCCGCCTTAAAATGTGGAAGGAAAAGCTGTCCAACCATCCACACAGCTCGACTATGCTCATCCCCCCTGCCGAAAGCCTCCCATCAGGAGATAACAACTGGGCTAAATGGAAGTGCCTGAACCGACTCCGATCAGGTGTTGGCCGTTCCAGCGAAGCCCTAAGCAGATGGGGTTATTTTAGTGGTCCAACCACATGCGACTGTGGCACAGAACCCCAGACTATGGAGCACCTCCTTCGATGTCCTCTGTTAGGTGGACCCTGCACAGCAAAACCCCTAGCACTCTACAACATCAAGGGACAGCAATATACCAAGCACTGGCTGGACGTTATATAAGCTGAATAGCTTTGTATATGGACACGAAAAGAAGAAGTCAGCAAGTAAAAAAGACCCCTCACTGGGGCTTGAACCCACGACGTTCTGGGGGCCAAGAGTCCCCGATCTTTTCACTTGACCATTTCCACCTCTTTGGAAGTCTCAAAGTTTCGTAATTTTCCACCAGGCCACTTGCTGATCTTAATAAAAGTGGATATGTGTTTAGCCTAATTATAAACTTTAGATTTAACCCTGTCCGAGTAACAAAGTAAAAAGGTTATTTATAATGGAGCTTGAACCCAGGACCTTCTGGTCAAGAGTCACAAGAATTCCCACCTCTGAGGAAAGTTTGATTTTGATTATATAAACCTTAGAACAGGCAACGTTTATTTATACAAAAATAAAACACTGGGGTTTGAACCCAGAACCTATTAGTCTAGAAGTCCCAAAATATACCTCTAGGACACTTGCTCCTCGTAAGAAACACGCATTATGTGTTTAAAAACCTTAAAATTAACCCTGTCAAGGTAACATAGTGAAAGAAAGTTGGGATGTGCATTTTCGGATATTTTAGAACCGGATACCCAAAATCAGGAAACTTCGGATACCCGGATACACAAATACATGTACTGTAAATGGTAACAAATTGGCTTTTGTAATACAGAGGATACCATACTTAAATTGATCTTTTCTTTACAATTAAAACAATAGGCAAATATTCCCTCCTGTGCTGCTGGTTTGATAGGTTTTTTGAAGCAGCCGCTGCCAGGCCCTTTGCAGCCTTGACGATTCGATACAGTGTATCACAAACAGTTGGAGAAAAGTTTATGGAAAATGTCCGTAAAATCCTACAAAGGCTTTATTGGAGTGTAATCTCTTGAATTTAAAGATAACTGTCTGTAAAAATGTAAACATTACATTGTTAAAGAATGACAGATTTCTGTTCAATCCGCTCAAACTTTAAGCCCGAATTTTAAAAAGTCGTTTACGGGTAATTGGAACCGAAAATGGAACCGGGTAATGACAGTTTCGGTCGGCTATCCGGATACCTGGATACCCAGAATACATGGAATCCGAGTTTAAGATGAACACAGTAGGTTGATATTACCGTATGAAATTTGGAGATATTTTAACTAAAAAGAGCGATGTAAATTTCATATCGGCTATATTTTTGGAATATCAGCGATATTTTTTTTAAATATCGGCAATATGGCGATATTTCGATATCTTCAAAACCACATCCAATTTAGCCGATAATTTTTTGAATATCGTATCGTCACGATACAATCGTGATACCGCCCTCCCCGAGAACATAGTGACTGAAAATTATTGGCTCATTTATGCAGCAGTAACGAAAGCATGACTTTATCACGTGGCGTGTTATTTTCAGTCACTGAGTTAATCTAAAACTAGCACTCTGATTCCATGCCCTGTTGATCGTGGCGATAATGTCCCTTTAACAGATGACCTACGTTGTGCTACAAGGATCATATACTAAAGTTATCTTTAACCCAAACTCCCTAGGCCCATTTGCTTACACATAACCTGAATCCTCCAAAATCCTTCAGTAGTAAAGCAAGCACATATGCACACATGTGTTTCTAATCTGTGATACACGTATATGGTCAGGGACCCTCCCTGCATGCATGGAGCAATAAACAGTGTCCACTTAACCAAGCACTGACCTTGCAATCACTACAACAAACATGGATATACACGTACCATGGAAAGGCAAGTATGCCTAATAACCTCAATCCTCCAAAATCCTTCACTTTAGCAAAGAACATGTAGCATGTAACCTCAATCCTTCAAAATTCTTCACTTTAGCAAAGAATTTTTTTTGAGGATTTGGGAAGGTTAGGATTAAGGTTGGAATTTGGACTGAAACAATACCCCCAAAAAATATTTAAAAAAATGGATAAGCAAAATAACATCCAATTGCACACTTTATATTATGCAGTGTTTCAACATTTATTCATTTGTTAATCTTTATTTACACTTCATACATGTGTATATATATATATATTAGTGTTAATGGCACCTTAGGGAGACATTTCGTAGTTAGAGAAGTACATTGGGGAGACACTTACATTAAGGAGACAATTTTGTGTCTCCTTAATGTTTTCACCCGCCGTAGCTCCGAGTCTAAGTACAGAGGAATACATTACGCACTGCTATTGGTTGAGGGGGCCCCGGTAAGGTTGTGGACATTTCCATACGACCGTGGGGGTTTTCATGTCTGAGTAAATGGAGGGTCGATTTTGGGTGGGTATACTACTCGCAAATAGAGAAGTAACTTACGGAGACATTCAGTTTTTGCCCGATTATAAAACCTCTGTATATATACTTTCATTAGATTGTATCATATGTGATAATGAAGTAATTTGGAATCGAATTTCATTAATTTGGAAAAATATACGTGTATTTCTAAATATATACAACAGATTATTAAAAAAGCACCCCTATTTGTAGGATGCCTTAGATTAAGTCTAGCCCCGACCGCGCGTCTTCACGTTCGTACGTAGCACGACCCGGTACCAGACTACACGCAGCGCTGCATGCATATATGGATATTCTGCTATATGTACGCGTACTAGTACCGCTAGCACCGGACCGTGCGCGGATTGACTGAAAAAACTTTGAAAGTTAAGGACACTTCAGTATTTTTAATTCGGAAAAAAACTTCTTTCTTTGCTGCTCCAAAATGACACTTACGACCTCTGAAAATCTTTTAATTTTACTATACACGATTGTTATTTACAATAAAGAATCAAGCAATATTTTGCAGTTATATACGGATCCCTAAGGGGACAGGTAAATAAAAATTGGGAAGGTAAACAAAAAGGGAAATGTATTTCGTTCCTTCGAATTAATATTTCGTTCCTCGAAATAACATTTCGTTCCCTCGAAATAACATTTCGTGGGAATGAAATAGAGTATTTCGAGGGAACGAAATAAATGATTTCGTTCCACGAAATCATTTCGTTCCCTCGAAATATTAATCGAAACAACATTTCGTTCCCTCGAAACAACATTTCGTGGGAATGAAATAAATTATTTCGAGGGAACGAAATAAATTATTTCGTTCCCACGAAATCATTTCGTTCCCTCGAAATATTAATCGAAACAACATTTCGTTCCCTCGAAACAACATTTCGTTCCCTCGAAACAACATTTCGTGGGAATGAAATAAATTATTTCGAGGGAATGAAATAAATTATTTCGAGGGAATGAAATAAATTATTTCGAGGGAATGAAATAAATTATTTCGAGGGAACGAAATAAATTATTTCGAGGGAACGAAATAAATTATTTCGATGGAACAAAATAAATTATTTCGAGGGAACGAAATCATTTCGTTCCCTCGAAACAACATTTCGTTCCCTCGAAACAACATTTCGTTCCCTCGAAACAACATTTCGTTCCCTCGAAACAACATTTCGTTCCCTCGAAATATTATTTCGTTCCCTCGAAATATTATTTCGTTCCCTCGAAATAACATTTCGTTCCCTCGAAATAACATTTCGTTCCCTCGAAATATTATTTCGCTCCCTCGAAATAACATTTCGCTCCCTCGAAATAAAAAGTAAAATATCAAATAATATTATTTCATTTATTTGTTTCCATCTGTCCCTTAAGGGGCTCTCAGTGCTACGGCGACCTCGGAAATAATTGTCATATCCCAATAAATTAAATTGCATATCAAGGATTCCGTACAGCTCAATTATTTTGAAGGAACGAAATATTATTTTGAGGGAACGAAATGATTTCGAGGGAACAAAATTATTTCGTGGGAATGAAATAATTTATTTCGTTCCCTCAAAATAATTTATTTCTTTCCCACGAAATGTTATTTCGAGGGAATGAAATACATTTCCCATTTTTTTTACCTTCCCGATTGTTTTTACCTGTCCCCTTAGGGGCTCCGTAGTTATATCATTAAAAACAAATCATAAGAATCAAGATCACATTGTATACAAAGATTTATGACAGGGCGATTACAATTTATAAATTGATAAATCCAGAATTGTGCTAGACACAGAACATCAGTATGATCTCAATTAAGCGATCTCAATACGTACACTACTGATTTTGACTTGGTGATATCAAGGGGGAAATGGGGGGGGGGGGGGAGGGGAGAAGGAAAGAAACTCATACAAGAAACCACATGTAGTGTACAAGTCTAATGGCTTTTTGCATGCCTTGCCCACGACATGGAGCACAGTACATGTGGGTACAATAATACTACATGTGGTGGTTAGCTTCCTATCTTTGTTCACTGAGGTGTAAGACCAGTCAGGCAATTAACAATGATGTTTGCACTTCATTAGATATGCAGCAAAAGTAGGGATTAAGAAACTAAAGTGTCTTATAGTACAATGTAGTTACATTGAACCATGGAGTAATGTACAGCTCCAATTGTAAGTCGGGTGATGTAAATAATAAGACAACTGTGGCATAAAATTACTAAGATGAAAAATGGAATTTAAACTTTGATAAAAAATGTAAAAACTTGGCTGGAACCATGGCATAAGCATTGTTGATGGATTAAATAACAAACCACATGTCGTGTACAAGTCTAATGGCTTTTTACATGCCTTGCCCACGACACTAGTACCATGTTAAGTGTCTGTAAAAAAAGAAAGACTTATTAAATATTCATTTAATTAAACATGTGTTTTCTAATTAACTGTTTAGTAAACACTATTTTAAATTAACTGAAGATCTTTGGTAAGTCAAGCCAGGAATTTAAATGAATACAAAATAATAATAAAAGTTACTACTACTTCAACCACAATGCAGTGTCAATGCACAATCTACAATTTAAATGGCGTTTCTCTCCGATCTGCGCCGTTAATACAACAAAATCAAAGTCATTTATTTCACATTGCACATCATTGCACACACGTGAAATTTGATTCAACAGAAAGAAACAAATTACCTCTTCAAAATAACACTTTTTTTGGTGTTCGGAAAAGTGAGGAAAGGCTAATAAATTATTCCCAAAAAAATGTCACTTTTAAGGGAATTT
>CM055818.1:8781338-8804534 GCA_029582265.1 Zoroaster sp. YZ-2022
TCGATCAAGCATCTACATGCCATGAATAGACTGGTCCAGCAATCTACATACCGTTCTTGAATAGACTAGTCAAGCATCAGAGCCGTAGCCAGGATTATAACCCTTAGAATGGACACAGGCAGATATAGAAAGACAAAATTACTAGTAGGCTTTAAATCCAGCTCCTCAAGAACAAGAGTCCTGAGTATTTCCACTGAGACCACTCACTCTTCTTAATAATGTTGCATCTGACGTTAATTATAACCCTTAGAATGGACACATGCAGATATAAAAAGACAAAATTACAATTGGGATTTGAACCCAAGACCTTTGGAACAAGAATCCTGCATCTTTCCACTAGACCACTCACTCTTCTTAACAAAGTTGCATCTGACGGTATAACCATTAAAATGGACACAGGCAGATATAAGAAGACACTAATTACTAGTGTGATTTGAACCCAAGTCCTCTGGACTAAGATTCCAAGTCTTTCCACTAGACCACTCACTCTTGTTAACAAAGTTGCATCTGACGGTAATTATAACCCTTAGAATGGACACATGCAGATATAAAAAAAAGACATTACAAATAGAATTTGAAGTATAAATTATAAGTGGGATTTGAACCCAAGACCTCTGGAACAAGAGTTCTGAGTCTTTCCACTAGACCACTCAGTCTTCTCAAGATGTTTGCATCTGACGTTAATTATAACCCTTATAATGGACACATGCAGATATTAAAAAATAAGACATTACAAGAAAGATTTGAAGTATAAATTATGAGTGGGATTTGGACTCAGGACCTCTGGAACAAATGGCTGAAATCTTTCCACTAGACCACTCATTCTTCCCAAGATTGTTGCATCTGACGTTAATTATAACCCTTAGAATGTACACAGGTAGATATAAAAAGAAGACATTATAATTAGTGTATTGTTCCACATAAGTACATGTAGTGTTGTAGCGGGGTAAGCTGCACAGATTTATTTTGGCCGCATATTCAAAGGAAACAGTGAATTTGCGGAAAAAGGGGTTCAGAGAAAAAGAAAGATTTCCTAAAGTTTGAAGACTAAAAGCGATTTCAGTTAATTTGAACCCATCTATTATTAAAGCACTGGCTCTTACTTGGCTGTGAACACTCATTTTTATGGGGTATACTATAGACGCATATTTTGGAAATGCAACACATGTAGGCGTGAAAGAAAAAAGTGCAGATCCTTTCTTGTATTTTTAGTCATATTATGAAACGTATTGAAATAAGTTGAAAAACGTATTGAAAAACGTTGATTGGTGCACACCTGGTGAGATAAACTCTAAACAATGTTTGAAAGTGTCCATTGGTGGAGCTAAGTCATGGGGTGGTGGCTCACCCATAACAGGTCTTGTTGCGTCCAAAAGTCGATTGACAAACTTAAACGTGTACTGTTGCAACAATTACTAAGTGTTTTAGATTTTAGATTTGGCAATACAAATTGGCTTCCACACCTCAGATTATGCTCTCGATCCTGTCTATAGTCTATTATACACCGATTCCGAATGAGTTCCTAATTTCTTATTCACCATGACTTCTGCTGCGAATAAATAATTCCTTATACATATCTGAGTGATAGAATTCGGCAGGGAAATTATCCTCACAAGAGAGAGGTACATTGGAACGGTATAAGGGTATTGGTTCCAATTCTCTACCTGTTAATTAAAACCCTGCGGTACTGCGTGGTGCTATTTCATTCAGTCCGTTTGTAAACAATTGTTGTTTACTACGTCATTGAAAACTCAAGTTCAGCCACTTTGCATAAGTTCTCTATTGATACAGTGCCTGATAACATGGTAAAAAAATTCAACCTGGGGTGAACCATTGACCCGG
The DNA here is from genome assembly GCA_029582265.1 of Zoroaster sp. YZ-2022. Classification (NCBI taxonomy): domain Eukaryota; kingdom Metazoa; phylum Echinodermata; class Asteroidea; order Forcipulatida; family Zoroasteridae; genus Zoroaster; species Zoroaster sp. YZ-2022. The sequence continues at coordinate 8,783,181 of CM055818.1, forward strand.
TATGCAGCTTTCAAAGTAAGGCCCCCCCCCCCCTTGCCAGCAGACAACCCATTGAAACTGTACAGCCGTTATCCATTGATGTTACCGCACTAATCCCAATATAATCAGTCATCTAGACATTCCAGCAACCTGAGATGTTTATTTTGAGGTCTGGTTGTGGGTAACTATTAGAATGGCCAGACAAATAGAATCTCTTGGTTTCTCTGTAGAATGTCAGCAGTGCAAAAAATGTGCAAAAAAATTGGTTTTGGGTAACAATTTTTTTTGAAGGGATTGTGGGCTGGTACCCATATAAAACTTTATATTTGGCTTGAAATTGTTTTCTTGGGTCTAGAGGGACTCAATAAGTCTGTTTACACCATTTGAGAAGGGATTGTGTGCCCCTATATGAACGTTTTACACGCTATTCAAACGTACTAAATGATTTAGTACCATCAAGCGCGCGTGTGATTATATTGTGACCAGGCACCGCAGGGTATAAACGGCGGATATAAGGCGGCGTCGGAATGTTTTGTCCCCTCCCTCAGCCCCCCCCCCCCACACACACACACACGACCAAGTTTTGTATGATTGACACCAAGGACCTCTTATTGTTTCGGATGTTTGTTTTCCTTTGTTGTTGGACTTGAACTTTTTAGGCATCTTCCATTTAATTTGTACACGTTCAACCGAGGAAATTTTGCAATAATAACCGCGAACAGAGGACCCATTATTCCCTTTTGTTATAAGTCCCCTGTTTACACCATAAACAAACCCCCACACACCACAAACGCCCCTACTTATGCATACGTATGTTAAAAGATGGCTGAATTTCTCATCATTTCAAGGGTGAGTCTTGTTAAAAGGAAAGTAAACATCGGTTTTGAGAAGCGTACGTTCATTTCAACCCTCTTTTCAAGAAATACATCATAAAACTAACCCGATGTGAACGTTTCAGTCATCACAACTGATGCTCACGTGTTTGAGAAAACGTGCGACTACTGTTACATGTTTTTAATGTTTTATCGTTTCTGTAAGATAAAAACACTTTGGACGAAAACATTTATCGGACTGATACTAAATTAGAGAGACACTGTGTATGAGAAAACCTCAGAGCCTTGGGTTTCACAGTGTTATTTACCTACACCATAGGGAAGGCGAATTAGTTTGAATCATGTGCAGTCTGCAAACACAGCATTAGTCACTTCCTATAAGCCATACACTTCCGAGGACTTCCGAGGACTTGATAACAGAAAATAATATGAACAATTAATATTCTCCAGACGAAAACTTCGTGGTCCATATAACTTGTGTACAAATCCTATGGGGCATACCCAAGAAAGTTAAAGTCTAAACAACTTTGAGAACGTTCAAAATAAAATGTAAGGTTCAAAAGCACGTAGCTCTTTAAACTTCGCGCGTTTGTGTATTTCCGCATTTGCTTGCGTATGCATACTCGCGATACGACACATTGTAGACTGTGTTGCGTTGTTTGAGATGTGATATGAACAGGAATGAAGACGATCAGAGTATACTGATCGAAACGTCGGTAGTTCTTTTCAAAACAATTTACTACTCAAATGAGAATTTTCACATGGTGTTATCACAAACAGTTTTTACTTCGGAATAAAACACTCGAATAGAAAGAAAAATGGAATCAAAAGAATTTTGTACAGTTTGTTATGATGAATTTTTAATGATTGAGTTATCATATGCTAGAGGATAAATTTGTTATCCCGTGCGCGCTGTTGAAAAACGGCAAAATATGGGACACTATATTTTCCCGTGTTCCACTCACGATTGTGGGATAACTTGCGGGATAAATACATGCAGTATTAGGGTTTTCAGGTGAAAATTATCCCTGTATCTCACTGCATCAAGAGTGATATCATTTGAAAGATCTCATTTAATGCTGAACAATGCACTTTATTGGGTGCAAATCGGAGTTACTGTTGCTGAGATAAAACAATTTTAAAACTAAACATATACACATTTTCCCCCTTCCGTAAGCACTTGGCAATAGGAAGGGCAGCGGCACCATTTTTTAGTATACAAATTTAATAAATGCTGTGTATCTGCTCTATTTCTTTATGGATTTGCACAAAATTTTCAACTTTAGAAAAGCGACACAAGGTCTGTGGACAAATAAGATATTTAATTGCTGAATTAAAACCGTTGCTATGGAAACATGACATATTATGAATAAGTATAATAAATTAAAACAATAGAAGCATTATAACATGTGTAATTATGGTGTTTTATTTTGAAAATCGGTAAAACTTTCCATATTTTTAACCTATATATTTCAACATGCTATGTACAATCTCTGAAGACGTTATGCATTTATCCTGTTGCTATGGAAATGAACCAATCTGTTATCATTTTACCAAATTAATAACAACAATAGTAACCACAACTTTAGTAATATTTTAGTATTTTATATCAAATTCAGGATAATGCATTAAAAGTATAGCCCTGTTACCATGGAAACTTTGGTGACAAATATTTTAACAAAATAACAAGTAAATTGAGAGTTACTGTACACCAAGCCATGACTTTAGCAATAGGGGAATCAGCTGTACCCATAGTTAGGCCTATTACCCAGTTGTTTGGCTTAAAGGTCCTGTGAAGAGTGTATTTACCAAACTTTATTTCTTGGTGCTGTTATATTGATTGTATGAATTAAAAACAATTTTTAATGTTTTTTTTAATCGAGTGGATTATTAATGGTTTATCTAATAATCAAAAATTTACCCCCCGAATTGCCGAAGTTTTAACGAAACGTTGGTGACGTACACAAAGGCAGAGAATTTCTACGCAGGGCAAGCCCCCATCATGCGGTCGGAACACACACCGAAGGCAATGCTAACATTACGGTGTTATTTTATGAAACAACAGAAACAGTCGAGTCAAAGTTCTGATCATTTAAAAAATTCAAAACAAGCGCAGACATAATGAGAAAGGTTTGATGTTTTTATGTTTGTCTTGCCAGGATATAAAATCATACACAATGTTTTTATTAATGTGGAAAATCACGGCATGTTTTCAGGCCGTGAACACTGAATGTCGTTTGCACGGAAGTGGACTGGGTTATGCATGGGAGTATAACTAAATGGCCACTTACCCCGAGTCTTTCTCGCTTTAAAAAGCACCTCTCTTCTTCGTTGGAGCCTTCCCAGCCTTCTTACTTAGCGGGAATATCGTTGGAATTGCATCTGGTAGCAGCATGGCCTTTTAAGCCATACCGAACTGGCTGTGAAGTCCCCGTTCAAAGCATTGGTGCGTTGTATACGACGCATTGGGCAAGTGCTGTGGATCGCGGATCGGGAATCGCCTAAGTGTACATCACGAATTTTATGTTAATGAGGGGAAATGGGCGTGTCGAGAAGCACCCCCTAAATTTAAAAATTAATATTTTTATGGTGTAAACGTGAGGGGAAAATTTTACAAATGACAAATATATGTTCCAGTAGACATACTTTATTGTATACAATGAAAAAAAAACCTATTTCATAGGACCTTTAAGTATACTTAAGGCGTCTCAAACCATCTTACATTTTACACAAAGAGTGAACGTATCAACCCATAAAAACTGAAGAGAAGCTGATGTTGAAAACAATTAGAAACAGGGCCAATGCGTCAACATTGACAGTTCATTGACATTGCCCGTCTGTATACAACAGGCAAGACAGGCAAATTTAGCGATGAGAAATCGTGTAAAAGTGTGGAATATACCATTTGCAAATAGTGACCTACGATAACTTCTTCTCAATTAATCACCAAATTAATTGCAGATATTATTTTGTAATCACTGATAGTTATAATTAATTAGAGGCCAAAAGGAAGAAATATTAATTTGTTTGTACTGGGGAAAAATCAGTTGAAGTATTCTTGTTGGTGCCGTTTCGGTAATTCTTGGTCGAAATTTTCGTTTGACCCCTCAAAATAAGCATGTTTTCTCCCCTTTCCGTTGGTATCATTTTTATAACGGTAGCTTTAGATGAACTCAGACTGAAAATAATACCCCAAGATCGCTCGCTGGCCTAAACAGCACGGTTGCATAAATCATATGCAAGTAGCTGCATAATAATGTTATGATAGACACTAAAAACCCCACCAGCTGTCTACATTTCCTTCCCACGTTTAGCGATTGTAAAGGTGTTCAATTCTTGGCTTCCACACCCCCATCCTCGAAGTTCTGTGACAGCGCGTAATAGCCTATACCATGCATATTTATGTAAGCCTAGCTAGTTACTTTTTGTCTGGAAACACTACGTGACTGAATATTAATAATGTAGGCATTGTTCTGTGACAGCGCGTAATAGCCTATACATGCATATTTATGTAAGATTAGTTCCTTTTTGAGTGTAAACACTACGTGACTGAAGATTAATAATGTAGGCATTGTTCTGTGACAGCGCGTAATAGCCTATACCATGCATATTTATGTAAGATTAGTTACTTTTTGAGTGTAAACACTACGTGACTGAAGATTAATAATGTAGGCATTGTTCTGTGACAGCGCGTAATAGCCTATACCATGCATATTTATGTAAGATTTGTTACTTTTTGAGTGTAAACACTACGTGACTGAAGATTAATAATGTAGGCATTGTTCTGTGACAGCGCGTAATAGCCTATACCATGCATATTTATGTAAGATTTGTTACTTTTTGAGTGTAAACACTACGTTACTGAAGATTAATAATGTAGGCATTGTTCTGTGACAGCGCGTAATAGCCTATACCATGCATATTTATGTAAGATTTGTTACTTTTTGAGTGTAAACACTACGTGACTGAAGATTAATAATGTAGGCATTGTTCTGTGACAGCGCGTAATAGCCTATACCATGCATATTTATGTAAGATTAGTTACTTTTTTGTCTGAAACACTACGTGTCTGAAGATTCATAATGTAGGCATAATACCAAACTTCATACAGTCAGTTTTAACCGCTGGTAATTCTGAAAACAACATTGTGGTAGTCTTTTAGCATTGGAAGGTTCCAGATACGATTGTCAACAGCTATAAGCCTTGTCGGAATTGCTGCGCATGCGCATTAACTTGTTTGGCTAAATCATGGTGTAGAAAAGAAAAATTAGTAGAGCCTACCTTTGCGGCATACGAGGGTGTGTATAAAGACAATGGGCGAGTTTTTTACGTGTTATAACAAAACTATGGAAAGATCATAAACATAATACTTCAATCATCTTCCAACTAAATTCAAATCTTGTCATAGTATAACTAGATTTAAGTCGATGCTTAAAACTCATCTTATGTGACAATTCTTCAAAGATGATGTATATTAATTGTAATTGCATTGTAGGTACATGTATCTCAGTACATAATTTTTTCCCTATGCTATCATTGTTTGTATTCATGTTTTTTCTTTGTTTCCGCGCCTTGAGCGCCCAGCAGGGTGGATATGTGCGCGCTACAAATCTTTATTATTATTATTATTATTATTATTATTATTTATTATTATATCTAACCAATTTCAAAGAAAAAGTCTCTGCAATGTTGTCATATTACGTAAAACTTGCAATTAACTTAACAAAATAACTCGTTCCATTGACTTTGTACATAACCTCGTACACGAGGGAACTGATTTCCACACACAAGTCAATGCGCATGTGCGCAGCTATTCCGATTAGGATTATTGATGTCCCTTAATTTGTTTTCTTTTCATTAAAGTTTGGACAGTTTAAATTAGAGTACATGAAGTGATAGTGTCCGTCTACGAACATTATGTTTTATCCTTTCTTCTGGCACTTTAAATAATGTTTTGACAGAGTGAAGATTGGGTGTACTTAACAAAGAAGCAATGTCGTGAAGGCGCTCTTATGTGTGAGATCACAAAAGGAACTCGGTGTCACATCAGTACTATAAACGGTGTACAAACACAAAACTCAAAACCTTGTCCAAAAAGCAGTTTACTGACCTACTGACAGTTAACTGACCAAATACTCGGTTAACAAGAAAACACAAATCTGCAGTAAGGACGTGATCCTGCTATGACATCCCAAAAATCTCATGAATATACATATTTTAATTAGCTAGTGCCCAAAAAGTGCCCTAAAAAGGCATCAAAACACAGAGCGAAAAGCAATTGATTTCAACATGGATCCGGAGTTTATCATAATCAATTTGAAGAATTGCTATTACATAGACCCTTTAAATTCCTCACGTTCATCACGGCATTTGAATATTAATATTACTTTCTTAATCCATTAAGTCTCTGAAACCACAATATGGAAATGTTTTTACTTGAGTTTATTTCAATAATATGCGTTTCTAATGTTGTTTACTTTAGCAGACAGAGTCACAATATCAATATTGCTGAGTTTAATAATGTATCTGTCGTGAAAACACACGTCTGTAATGGTGTCGCTTTACTGCAATTAATAAATGAGATGATAAAATGATTTTGTATTCTCATGTCGCACGCTCACACAGAACTGTGGAGTTTAGATTTCTATATGAAAACATAATACATGACTGGATATTATCATATAGGCCTACATGCATAAAGAGACAACCGTCATGTGCTAGTGAGATAAGTGATTGGCCAATGAATTAGCCAATGAAAGATAGAGACTCCCTAATAGAGCACCATTCAACCAATGACTACCGGTACATGCTCGTGACTTATCACTCATTGTAATGGGCGTGGCCAGTCAGGTCTACGTGGCTAGTTAAGTGAGCGGCAGCTATATAGGTATCTCACTGGATGTAGACTGATGAAGCAGATCAAGAGACTCCAACTCACCCGTTGCTGCTGATTTATTAAAGAAGCTAGACTTCAGTCGAACGATTTTCCTGATCTCGACAAGATCTTAGCAGCAAAGTTTGAGCTCAACACTAAATTCCGAGAGGGTAAGTACTTATTAACCCTCAACTTAGGTAAGGTTTTGTGCAGAATTCTAAACATTAAGTTACATATACAAAAGTATAATTATTACATGGAGGTAATGAGGAATCTGTTTCTGATTTCCCGAAATATATACCATTGTCGATAACGGTGGATTATACATAAAGCAAACCGTATAATGAAAATTATTGCAAAAATAAGGTATAACATTTCCACCAGAAACTTCTTTGAGGAATTTCAACCCATGCAGATTTTTTCAATACCCTTAAAATGAAGCCATTTTATTTTATAATCAGCATACTTCCACTGTTTATTTTGCAAAAGTAATCTGGTCCCTTCACTTTGTTTCAGATGGCGTTTTACCTCATTAGCTTATCATTGCTTGTGTTCGTAACGATCGTCAACAGCAGCACATGCCCAACCAAAGCCAAGAGTAAGTTTGAAATTAAAGCGAGCAATTCTGGCCAATATCGGTTCATGGTGACTTCACTTCATGACAAATTAATTAATCGAGACTTAAGTAATACGGGCTTATAACACCAATTATCTTGAAAACTCAAAATTTTGTGGGATTTATTATTAAATCCTGTGTATGGAATCAGAAGATATTATGAAATGACAAGAGATCAAATCTTTTTGAACATAAGCGAGGCGCCAGCACCCAAGGGCCCATGAAGCTTTAGGGTTCTAGATGCTTTGTGATGCAATCTGGGGCATATTTCAAACGTAAAGTCATGAAGAAAAAGTGTCCTGATATATTTATGGGGTATAGAGTATAATTGAAACTGAAATATTGCCGAGATTTGTAAGACGTGGGGACAATGATCGAGGGTGGGGATGGTTGTATTAGTCCCCCCTCTAAAATCATTGGGGTATATACCCCTCACCCCTCGTTTTGAAGGGAGTATTACGGTATATAATTTGGTTGTCCAGGGGCAGATAATGGGTGGCTGAAGAGGGAGGGACACACCGCCAAAAGGGTGATGGTACTCTCTTAATGTAAAAGAGTGAAAACCACTCTTTCAAAGAGCTATATGGCGGACAAGTCTTTTTGGAGTGGATGAAGAGTAAAATTAGTAGTGTATAAAGAGTGATTTGGTAGCCTTTTACTGTATTTTTCAATCTCATCAGATTGGGTTTCACTCCAAAAAAGACTTGTCCGCCATATAGCTCTTTAAAAGAGTGTTTTCACTCTTTTACATTAAATTAAGAGAGTATATCATATACAACAAAATAATGTAAATTTACATAGGCCTGCTGGCGACAAAAGTGAAATGCCTTCATTGCACCCCTCCCTCCCTCCAATCCGCCAATGTGTTTGTCTAATTGTAAATACCCTTTCCTATGTTATATCTCTACAGAGTACACAATTTGCTTGTCGAAGAATACCTACTCACCGGACTTGGTTGAGGCTCGTCAATACTGCACAGGTATCGGCATGGAAGTGTGTTCACTTGATCAGCTATTACAAGCTGCCTACGATGGTTATAAAAATAAGCACTTTGGGTTGGTTTCAAAAATGTATTCTATGGGAAACGTTTATTGGTGCACACCTGGTGAGATAAACTCTGAACAATGTTTGAAAGTTTTCCTTAGTAGTGGAGGTGGCTCAGTGGGTGGTGGCTTATCCATACCAGGTCTTGTTGCGTCTAAAAGTCGATTGACAAACTTAAACGTGTACTGTTGCAACAATTAATACGTGTTTTAGATTTTAGATTTGGCAATACAAATTGGCTTCCACACCCCCAGATTATGCTCTCGATCCTGTCTATAATCTATCATAAGCGAAAATTAAAGAATAAGTTCCTAATTTCTTATTCACAATGACTTCTGCTGGGAATAAATAATTCCTTATTCATATCTGAGTGATAGAAATCGGCAGGAAAATTATGCTCACAAGAGAGAGGTACATTGGAACGGTATAAGGGTATTGGTTCCAATTCTCTATCTACCTGTTAATTTAAACGGCGTAGCCTATATAAGGCGGCGTCGGAACGTTTTGTCCCCTCCCTCAGCCCCCCTCCCCCCACACACACACAAGTTTTGTATGATGTAAACCAAGGACCTCCTATTTTTTCCGATTTTTGTTTTCCTTTGTTGTTGAACTTTTTAGGCATCTTCCATTTAATTTGTACACGTTCAACTGAGGACATTTTGCAACAATAACTGCGAACCGAGGACCCATTGTTCACTTTTGTTATAAGTCCCCTGTTTACACCATAAACAAACCCCACACACCACAAACGCCCCTACTTATGCATACGTACGTTAAAAGATGGCTGAATTCCTCATCATTTCAAGGGTGAGTCTTGTTAAAAGGAAAGTAAACATCGGTTTTGAGAATCGTACGTTCATTTCAACCCTCTTTTCAAGAAGTACATCATAAAACTAACCTGATGTGAAAGTTTCAGTCATCACAATTGGTGCTCACGTGTTTGAGAAAACGTGCGACTACTGTTACATGTTTTAATGTTTTATCGTTTCTGTAAGATAAAAACACTTTGGACGAAAACATTTATCAGACTGACACTAAATTAGAGAGACATTGTGTATGAGAAAACCTCAGAGCCTTGGGTTTTCAGCGTTGTTTACGTACACCATAGGGAAGGCGAATTAGTTTGAATCATGTGCAGTCTGAAAACACAGCATTAGTCACTTCCTATAATCCATAAACTTCCGCGGACTTGATAACAAAAAAGAATATGAACAATTAATATTCTCCAGACGAAAACTTCGTGGTCCATATAACTTGTGTACAAATCCTATGGGACATACCCAAGAATGTTCAAGTCCAAACAACAGTGAGAACGTTTCAAATAAAATGTAACGTTCAAAAGCACGTAGCTCTTTTAACTTCGCGCGTTTGTGTATTTGCACGTTTACTTGCGTATGCATACTCCCGATACGACACACTGTTGACTGTGTTGCGTTGTCATGAGATGTGATATAAACAGGAATGAAGACGATCAGAGTTTACTGATCGAAACGTCGGTAGTTCTTTTCAAAACTATTTACTACTCAAAAGAGAATTTTCACATGGTGTTATCACAAACAGTTTTTACTTCGGAATAAAACACTCGAATAGAAAGAAAAATTGAATCAAAAGAATTTTGTACAGTTTGTTATGATGAATTTTTAATGATTGAGTTACCATATGCTAGAGGATGAATTTGTTATTCCGTGCGCACTCAAAATATGGGACACTATAATTTCCCGTGTTCCACTCACGATTGTGGGATAACTTGTGGGATAAATACATGTAGTAATAGTATTAGGGTTTTCAGGTGAAAATTATCCCTGTAATCCCACTGCATCAAGAGTGATATCATTTGAAAGATCTCATTTAATGCTGAACAATGCACTTTAATGGGTGCAAATCGGAGTTACTGTTGCTGAGATAAAACAATGTTAAAACTTAAAATATACACATTTTTCTCCTCCTTTTTTGCTTTCCTTAAGCACTTGGGAATAGGAAGGGCAGCGGCACCATTTAGTATACAAATTTAATAAATGCTGTGTATCTGCTCTATTTCTTTATGGATTTGCACAAAATTTTCAACTTTAGAAAAGTGACACAAGGTCTATGGACGAATAAGATATTTAACTGCTGAATCAAAACCGTTGCTATAGAAACATGACATATTATGAATAAGTATAATAAATTAAAACAACAGAAGCATTATAACATGTGTAATTATGGTGTTTTATTTTGAAAATCGGGTAAAACTTTCCATATTTTTAACCTATATATTTCAACATGCTATGTACAATCTCTGAAGACGTTATGCATTTATCCTGTTGCTATGGAAATGAACCAATTTGTTATCATTTTACCAAATTAATAACAACAATAGTAACCACAACTTTAGTAATATTTTGGTATTTTATATCAAATTCAGGATAATGCATTAAAAGTATAGTACTGTTACCTTGGAAACTTTGGTGACATAAATATGTTAACAAAATAACAAGTAAATTGAGAGTTACTGTTCACCAAGCCATGACTTTAGCAATAGGGGAATCGGCTGTACCATAGTTAGGCCTATTACCCAGTTGTTTGGCTTAAGTATACTTAAGGCGTCTCAAACCATCTTACATTTTACACAAAGAGTGAAGTATCTATCCCTAAAAAATGAAGAGAAACTTGTCGTAGCTGATGTTGAAAACAATTAGAAACAGGGCCAATGCGTCAACATTGACAGTTCATTGACATTGCCCGTCTGTATACAACGCGTATATGCGAGTTTATACAGGGAACAAGGCAGGTAAATTTAGCGATGAGAAATCGTGTAAAAGTGTGGAGTATACCATTTGCAAATAGTGACCTACGCATAACTTCTTCTCAATTAATCACCAAATTAATTCCAGATGTTATTTTTGTAACCACTGATAGTCATAATTAGAGGCCAAACGGAAGAAATATTGATTTTTTGTACTGGGGAAAAATCAGTTGAAGTATTCTTTTTGGTGCCGTTTCGGTAATTCTTGGTCGAAATTTTCGTCTAACCCCTCAAAATGAAGCATGTTTTCTCCCCTTTCCGTTGGTATTATTTTTATAACGGTAGCTTTAGATGAACTCAGAGTGAAAATAATACCCCAAGATCGCTCGCTGGCCTAAACAGCACGGTTGCATAAATCATATGTAAGTAGCTGCATAATAATGTTATGATAGACACTAAAAGCCCCACTCGCTGTCTACATCCCCTTCCCACGTTTAGTGATTGTATAAAGGTGTTCAATTATTGGCTTCCACACCCCCATCCTCGAAGATTATGCCTTCGCGTTATACGGCCTTGCTTTTTATGACACTTTGTATGCATTTTGCGCACTGTGTTGTCAAGGTTCACTAAAACTGTAAAATAATTTCTGAATGTAAAGACAATTAGAAGGGGGGATTACATATTTTAATTTGAGAGTCATTTAATGGTTTATCTGTTACTCAGGGGAGGGAAGGGAATATACCGGAACGATATTTGTGTACAGTTGTTCGGTGAATATACCGACCAATAATTGATAAAAACTATAATTATCATTCAAGGTAATGCAATTTTCTCCCAATGTTTTGCTCTGTGACAGCACGTAACAGCCTATACCATGCATATTTATGTAAGCCTAATTACTTTTTGTATGGAAACACTACGTAACTGAAGATTAATAATGTATACATTATTAATCTTCAGTCACATAGTAGGCATTGATCTGTGACAGCTGGTAGTTATTATTTATTATTATTTATTATTATTTATTCGGCCTTATATCAAAGTACAAACAACATACATACAAACACTTTCCATAAATAAAAATGAAACACAATGTAACACATTAATAATACAAATACATGAATGTAATGGAATCAAATTGGAATGACTATGATGCAGGGGGATGGGGATGGAAGGGGAGAGAGGAATGGGGATAGGGTAGGTATTGGGTATGGATGGATGGAAGGGGAGAGAGGAATGGGGATAGGGTAGGTATTGGGTATGGATGGATGGAAGGGGCGAGAGGAATGGGGATAGGGTAGGGATGGAAGGGTAGGGATGGAAGGGGAGAGAGGAATGGGGATAGGGTAGGTATTGGGTATTGGACAAGGACAAACAAAGGCAACTCATTCTAAGCTGGCCAGGATAGACAAAAGTGTACTCAAACACTGTGGCTTGAAAGCCTGTCTATCCAAGCTTGAAATGGAACATAAAACAATTATAATATATATCTTCGCTTAACAGGAAACACAAATCTGCAGTAAGGACGTGATCCTGCTATGACATCACAAATAAGCTCATGAATATACATATTTTAATTAGCATAGTGCCCCAAAAGTGCCCAAAAAAGGCATCAAAACACAGATCGAAAAGCAATTGATTTCAACATGGATCCGGAGTTTATCATAATCAATTTGAAGAATTGCTATTACATAGACCCTTTAAATTCCTCACGTTCATCACGGCGTTTGAATATTAATATTACTTTCTTATTCCATTAAGTCTCTGAAACCACAATATGGAAATGTTTTTACTTAAGTTTATTTCAATAATATGCGTTTCTAGTTTTGTTTACTTTAGCAGACAGAGTCACAACAATATTGCCGAGTTTATAATGTATCTGTCGTGAAAACACGTCTGTAATGGTTTTGCTTTACTTCAATTAATAAATGAGATGATCAAATGATTTTGTATTCTCATGTCGCACGCTCACACAGAACATTATTAGGCAGACCTGTGGAGTTTATATTTCTATATGAAAACAAAATACATGACTGGATATTATCATATAGGCCTATGTGCATAAAGAGACAACAGGCATGCGCTGGTGAGATAAGTGATTGGCCAATTCATTGGCCAATGAAAGATAGAGACTCCCAATAGAGCACCATTCAACCAATGACTACATGCTCATGGCTAATCACTCGTTGTAATGGGCGTGGCCAGTCAGGTCTACGTAGCTGGTTAAGTGAGCGGCAGCGATATAGGTATCTCACTGGATGTAGACTGATGAAGCAGATCAAGAGACTCCAACTCACCTGTTGCTGCTGATTTATTAAAGAAGCTAGACTTCAGTCGAACGATTTTCATGTTCTCGACAAGATCTTAGCAGCAAAGTTTGAGCTCAACACTAAATTCCGAGAGGGTAAGTACTTATTAACCCTCACCTTGGGTAAGGTTTTGTGCAGAATTATAAACATTAAGTTACAAAAGTACAACTATTACATGGAGGTAATGAGGAATCTGTTTCTGATTTCCCGAAATATATACCATTGTCGATAACGGTGGATTATACATAAAGCAAACCGTATAACGAAAAATATTGCAAAAATAAGGTATAACATTTCCACCAGAAACTTTCAGGAATTTCAACCAATGCAGATTTTTTCAATACCCTTAAAATGAAGCCATTTTATTTTATAATCAGCATACTTCCACTGTTTATTTTGCAAAAGTAATCTGGTCACTTCACTTTGTTTCAGATGGCGTTTTATCTCATTAGCTTATCATTGCTTGTGTTCGTAATGATCGTCAACAGCAGCACATGCCCAACCAAAGCCAAGAGTAAGTTTGAAATTAAAGCGAGCAATTCTGGCCAATATCGGTTCATGGTGACTTCACTTCATGACAAATTAATTAATCGAGACTTAATCAATAAGGGCTTATAACTTTGATTTGATACTAACATGTGTCTCTTCAAGTTGTTTTCAGTTTCAGGGCAAGTTCTACGAGCAGACAGCTGGGACCTCCATGGGATCTCCTTTATCCCCGGTCCTTGCTGATATTTTCATGGAAGAGTTTGAAAACTCTTCCCTCAACACCGCCGACCTCCAACCCAAGCTGTGGCTCCGATACGTGGATGACACCTTTGTGGTTTGGCCACACGGCAGAGACACACTCCAGGATTTTCTACAACATCTAAACCAGCAACACCCGAGCATCAAGTTCACCATGGAAACGGAAGAAGATGACAAGATCGCGTTCCTTGATGTTGGCATTTCCAGAAACCCAGACTGCTCCCTACACCACAACGTCTACAGAAAGCCCACGCACACAGATCGGTACCTGAACCAGCGCTCCTTCCATCATCCAAGCATCAAGTCATCGGTCAACCGTACGCTCGTACTACGCGCCTACAACATTTGTGACAAGGACAGCCTTCCCAAGGAACTACAGCACATCCGAACTACCCTCAAACGTAACGGTTACAATCACAACAAGATCAGCACAGCGAAGCCGGTTCCAAACTCCAAAAGCAAGGTAAGTGATCTAACCCTCTGCTTGTCTCCCTATCTAGGTTCGACGTCTCACAAACTACAACGCATCCTCCGACAAGCAGGCATCGATGTGTTCCACTCAGCCCCAGCAAACTCCAAGGACTTCTACATACCCAGAAGGACAAACCGGACCCAAACAACAGAGCGGGAGTCTGGATCCCCTGTGAGTGCGGTAAGGTGTACATCGGCGAAACAAAACGCAACCTCCCCATCAGATTGAAGGAACACCGAGCACACGGCCGCAGAGGAGATTTCGAGAAGTCCGCCATCGTCAAGCACTCGCACATCAAGGACCACCAAATCGACTGGCAGGCAGCCCAACTCATCACACCCATCGACGCATGGCACCCCAGACGCATCAGAGAGGCCATCGAGATCGTCAAACACGACACTGTACCACAGGACATCGGTTTCTTCATCAGCGACATTTGGCGACCTATACTACAGACTGAAGGATCTTCTATATCCAAAGTCCATAACCCACCCAGACTGAGGGATCCCCTATATCCTAAGTCAACCACCTCCTTCCCTGTGCTTGTTAACAACTGATTCAGTTCAGTGATAGTGAGCACACCTCCTCTCCCCAACCCCTAGGATCCTAGTCTCATAGTCTCACAGTTTCCCGCCTGCGCGCCTCAACGAACTAATCCTCCAGCATCCATTCATGGGATGATCCTCCAGCAGCCTACTTAAGCAGCAGCATTTTCCAGAGTCCGGCATTCTCCTGAGGACGATCAGAGCATACTGATCGAAACGTCGAGTTGTACCCCCAGTTCTTTTCAGAACTAATTACTACTCAATTGAGATTCCACATGGTGTCACCGCAATTAGTCTTACTTATCATCCTCACCATGCAAAGCTACAAGTTTTACCTAACTTACAGTACACCAATTATCATGAAAACATAAATTTTCTGGGATTTATTGTTAAATCCCGTGTACAGAATCGGAAGATATGAACAGACAAGAGATCAAATCTTTTTGAAGATGTAAGGGGGGGGGGGGGTGGTTGAATTGAGGCGCGAGCACCCAAGGGCCGGTGAAGCTTTAGGGTTCTAGATGCTTTGTGATGGAATCTGGGGCATATTTCAAACGCCAAGGCATGAAGAAAAAGTGTCCTAATATATTTAAGGGGTACAGAGTATAATTGAAACTGAAATATTGCCGAGATTTGTAATAAGTGGGGACAATGATTGAGGATGGGGACAATGATTGAGGTTGGGGATGATTGTATTAGTCACCCCCTCTAAAATGTATTGGGGTATATACCCCCTCACCCCTCGTTTTGAAGGGAGTATTACGGTGTATAATTTGGTTGTCCAGGGGCGGATAATGGGTGGCTGAAGAGGGAGGGACACACCGCCAAAAGGGGGAGGGGTGTATTATATACAACAAAATAATGTAAATTTACATAGGCCTGCTGACGACAAAAGTGAAATGCCTTCATTGCACCCCTCCCTCCCTCCAATCCGCCAATGTGTTTGTCTAATTGTAAATACCCTTTCCTATGTTATATCTCTACAGAGTACGCAATTTGCTTGTCGAAGAATACCTACTCACCGGACTTGGTTGAGGCTCGTCAATACTGCACACGTATCGGCATGGAAGTGTGTTCACTTGATCAGCTATTACAAGCTGCCAACGATGGTTATAAAAATAAGCACTTTGGGTTGGTTTCAAAAATGTATTCTATGGGAAACGTTTATTGGTGCACACCTGGTGAGATAAACTCTAAACAATGTTTGAAAGTGTCCCTTGGTGGATTGAGCAGTGGGGCTGGTAGCTCACGCATATTAGGTCTTGTTGCGTCTAAAAGTCGATTGACAAACTTAAACGTATACTGTTGCAACAATTAATAAGTGTTTTAGATTTTAGATTTGGCAATACAAATTGGCTTCTACCCCCAGATTATGCTCTCGGTCCTGTCTATAGTCTATTATACAGCGAATATTAAGGAATACGTTCCTAATTTCTTATTCACAATGACTTCTGTTGCAAATAAAATAATTCCTTATTCATATCTGAGTGATAGAAATCGGCAGGAAAATTATCCTCACAAGAGAGAGGTACATTGGAACGGTATAAGGGTATTGGTTCCAATTATCTACCTAAACGGCGTATATGAGGCGGCGTCGGAACGTTTTGCACGTTTGCTTGCGTATGCATACTCGCGATACGACACACTGTAGACTGTGTTGCGATGTCATGATATGCAGTGATTGATATGTGATATGAACAGGAATGATGATCAGAGTATACTGGTCGAAACGTCGGTAGTTCTTTTCAGAACTATTTACTACTCAAAAGAGAATTTTCACATGGTGTTATCACAAACAGTTTTTACTTCGGAATAAAACACTCGAATAGAAAGAAAAAGTGAATCAAAAGAATTTTGTACAGTTTGTTATGATGAATTTTTAATGATTGAGTTATCATATGCTAGAGGATAAATTTGTTATCCCGTGCGCACTCAAAATATGGGACACTATATTTTCCCGTGTTCCACTCACGATTGTGGGATAACATGTGGGATAAATACATGTAGTATTAGGGTTTTCAGGTGAAAATTATCCCTGTAATCGCACTGCATCAAGAGTGATATCATTTGAAAGATCTCATTTAGTGCTAAACAATGCACTTTGTTGGGTGCAAATCGGAGTTACTGTTGCTGAGATAAAACAATGTTAAAACTAAAAATATACACATTTTTTCTCCTTTTTTGCTTTCCTTATGCTATGGTCCCACAGGAATATTTCGATGTTTCTGTCGAAATATATTTCGATTCTTTTGTTTTTTGTTATTTTTAATAATTTCGTCAAAATCTCGTATAAATATCGACAAAATATCTGTTTTCCGTGAGACCATTTTTATTTTTGTATTTTCTCGACAATTTCGATTCATTTTCGATTTTATTTCGACGACTTCCGACTGTTTAGAACATTTCGACTGGCATTTCGAAAAAATTCGACTGTTTAGACTGTTCAGATTGATTTCGAATTTTTTTCGATTAATTTTCGATTGTTTTAAAAAATTTGGAAAAATGTTCCGCTTTATTTCGACTGTAACGATTGTTTAGACTATTTAGAGAGTTTAGATTTATTTCGACTGGTTTTCGAACTTTTAGACTGTTAAGACTATTTCGATTTCATTTTCGACAGTTTCGATAAAATGTCGAAAAAATTTCGATAAATTTGATCGAAACTTTATCGAAAAATATTGGTCAGGTTTAATAATTTTCGATTAATGATTTTTTTTTTCTCGACAAATCTCGACAAATATCGACAAATATCGACAGTTTCGATTTTTTTAGACTCTTTAGACTATTTAGACTTTTCTCGCAAAAATTTTGTAAAAAATCTAAAATCTTGACGAAACACGATCTAGAGAGTCGAAATCTCTGTGGGACCATAGCATTAAGCAGCACCATTTAGTATACAAATTTAATAAATGCTGTGTATCTGCTCTATTTCTTTATGGATTTGCACAAAATTTTCAACTTTAGAAAAGTGACACAAGGTCTCTGGACGAATAAGATATTTAACTGCTGAATCAAAACCGTTGCTATGGAAACATGACATATTATGAATAAGTATAATAAATTAAAACAATAAAAGCATTATAACATGTGTAATTATGGTGTTTTATTTTGAAAATCGGGTAAACCTTTCCATATTTTTAACCTATATATTTCAACATGCTATGTACAATCTCTGAAGACGTTATGCATTTATCCTGTTGCTATGGAAATGAACCAATTTGTTATCATTTTACCAAATTAATAACAATAGTAACCACAACTTTAGTAATATTTTAGTATTTTATTTCCAATTCAGGATAATGCATTAAAAGTATAGCCCTGTCACCATGGAAACTTTGGTGACATAAATATTTTAACAAAATAACAAGTAAATTGAGAGTTACTGTTCACCAAGCCATGACTTTAGCAATAAGGGAGTCGGCTGTACCCATAGTTAGGCCTATTACCCAGTTGTTTGGCTTAAGTATACTTAAGGCGTCTCAAACCATCTTACATTTTACACAAAGAGTGAAGTATCTACCCCTAAAAAATGAAGAGAAACTTGTCGTAGCTGATGTTGAAAACAATTAGAAACAGGGCCAACGCGTCAACATAGACAGTTCATTGACATTGCCCGTCTGTATACAACACGTATAATTATGCGAGTTTATACAGGGAACAAGACAGGCAAATTTAGCGATGAGAAATCGTGTAAACGTGTGGAGTATACCATTTGCAAATAGTGACCTACGCATAACTTCTCAATTAATCACCAAATTAATTGCAGACATTATTTTTGTAACCACTGACAGTCATAATTAGAGGCCAAACGGAAGAAATATTGATTTTTTGTACTGGGGAAAAATCAGTTTAAGTATTCTTTTTGGTGCCGTTTCGGTAATTCTTGGTCGAAATGTTCGTTTGACCCCTCAAAATGAAGCATGTTTTCTCCCCTTTCCGTTGGTATCATTTTTATAACGGTATATCTTTAGATGAACTCAGACTGAAAATAATACCCCAAGATCGCTCGCTGGCCTAAACAGCACGGTTCCATGAATCATGTGCAAGTAGCTGCATAATAATGTTATGATAGACACTAAAAACCCCACTAGCTGTCTACATCCCCTTCCCACGTTTAGTGATTGTAAAGGTGTTCAATTCTTGGCTTCCACACCCCCATCCTCGAAGATTATGCCTTCGCCTTATACGCCCTTGCTTTTTATGACACTTTGTATGCATTTGCGCACTGTGTTGTCAAGGTTGACTAAAACTGTAAAATAATTTCTGAATTTAAAGACAATTAGAAGAGGGGGATTACATATTTTAATTTGAGAGTCATTTAATGGTTTATCTGTTACTCAGGGGAGGGGAGGGAATATACCGGAACGGTATTTGTGTACAGTTGTTCGGTGAATATACCGACCAATAATTGATAAAAACTATAATTATCATTCAGGGTAATGCAATTTTCTCCCAATGTTTTGTTCTGTGACAGCGCGTAATAGCCTATATTATGCACATTTCTGTAAGCCTAATTACTTTTTGTCTGGAAACATTACGTGACTGAAGATTAATAATGTAGGGATATACCAAACATCGTACAGTCAGTTTTAAACCCTGGTTATTTTTGAAAACAACATCGTAGTAGTCTTTTAGCGTTGGAAGGTTCCGATCGTCAAAAAGTTATGAGCGCTGAGCGCTGAGAGCTGAGTCGGAATTGCCGCGTGCATGCGCATTAACCTGTTTGACTACCTCACGGTGTGGAAAAATGAGTAGCGCCTACCCTTGCGGCGTACGAGGGTGTGTATACAAAGTCAATGGGGCGAGTTTTTTTGTAAGTTTGTAGGTATTATGACAAAACTATGAAAAAATATATAAATTATATTTTCAAAGAAAAAGTCCCCATAATATTGTCATAATACCCAAATTAAAACTTACAATTAACTTATCATCAAAAACCTCGCCCCCATTGACTTTGTACACAATCTCGTACACGAGGGAACTAATTAAATTCCACACCGTGAGGTACTTACACAAGTCAATGCACAGCTATTCCGATTAGGATTATTGATGTTCCTTAATTTGTTTTCCTTCCATTAAAGTTGGGACAGTATATTAGGGCCTGTGAAATGATCCTTTTTTGGCACTTTAAATAAAAAAGTATGTTTTGACATATACAGTGAACATTGGGTAGGCCTATACACAGAAAAAGCAATGTTAATCCTTAACACATGAAGGCGCTATTGTGTGAGATCACAAAAGGAACTCAGTATCACATCAGCACTATAAAACCTCCAAACCTTGCAGTTTACTGACAGTTATAACTGACCAACCACTCGGTTACCAAGAAAACACAAATCAGCAATAATGATGCACGTGATCCTGCTATGACATCACAAATGAGCTCATGAATATACATATTTTCATGAGCACAGAAACCAAAAGGGATCAAAACAGTCACAAAAAGATAGCAATTGATTTCATCATGGATCCGGAGTTTAGCATAAACTTAGCATAAACTTTAAATTCCTCACGTTCATCATGGCGTTTGAATCTTAATAATTACTTTCATAATCCCTTAAGTCTCTGAAAACACAATATGAAGATGTTTTCTGCTTGAGTTTATTATAATGTGCGTTTCTAATTTTGTTTACAATACGTCTGTAAAGATTTCGTATTAGGTATACCTGTGGAGTTTAGATTTCGATCTGAAAACATAACACATGACTGGATATTATCATATAGGCTTACACTAAATGCATAAAGAAACAGGCATTTTGACAGGCATACTTTTGATGACACTTTGTATGCATTTGTTGTGCAAGTTGTCAAAGTTTTATGTAGTGAAACCCAGGATGTGGTGTCACAGCTGAAGAGGGGGGTTGGTCACCAAATTATTTGGGACGAGTGTGTTAGGTTCATACACGTCACACGAATTTACAAAGAAAGCAATTGAAGATCTGATTTAAATCTCATCAAATTGTCATTGGAGAATTTATTGAAGATCACAGTTCAAATCAGGTCAATCAAAGTAACTTCACGATCAAAAACAATCCAGCACAGATATAATCAGCATGGAAGTAATCAGCACAAGAACAAATCACGAAAAACAGTTCACGAAAATAATTAGTAGTATGAAATCCACACGAGAATAGTACACGAACAGTTCAAAATAATCCCACGAGATAATCCCAAGAAGAAGTAATCCTTATAAAATAATCCTCGTCAAT
>CM055818.1:8805034-8885922 GCA_029582265.1 Zoroaster sp. YZ-2022
ATTGGATGATGATTTTGAGGAGGAGAGTGACGAAGATGATGAGGATAATGAGGATGAGGATGATCAGCCACCCACATCATTAGCATCATCATCATCACGAGGATCACCAACACCATCAATTGCCTTGTCCCTTAATGTATTGTCCTTGAGACAAAGACAAAGACTGCGGTTTGCCCGCCTGGTCACGGCTCCAGTAGATAAACTAAGAGAAAATTCAGACAATCCTCGCAAAATAATTGGGACACGTGACAATAAACATACCCCACGCTGTCCCCGCTCTCCGCCTCCGCTCTCCCTCGCCTCCCCACCAATTGTTATTCCAGCCGGAGCACAGACCGGCCCAATAAGATCCAATATTGTCAGGGGCCGGGGCCCAGCGAGATTTGGCCGATTGTCTGAATTCCTTGTAGTATAATATGTGAGCTTGACATGCCCATTTTATCCATGCGCTTATTGTCTGTCTTTGTGAATTTTTTTTTTGTTCAGTTTATTTTATTTTATTACTACAGTAGTATTATTAGCTTTCTCTGAGGGGTGTTTGGTTTTGTTTCCCAAACATGAAATAGCGTCCAAAGGTTGAATTAAAGAAAATTATTTGGGGAAAAATTATAATAATGATAAAATATTATTGTAGATTTTACCCTAACGTGTGATAAATTATACTTTATACAAAAGCGATACAAACGTTCTAATCGGTGGGATTCGAACACCATCCCTCGCTTTACAACAGGTGTCTTATCCACTATACCACCGGTATACACCAGTTCGTCCCATTCATATGTCGATGAAATGTAACCACGGTTCACCACTGAACAATAAAGAAGGAGAGTCACTCCTTCCTTTTTGGTTTTGTCATGGATCACGTTGATTTTGATTATCAAATAACGGAATGAGATGAAACCAAATTGAAGAGGCTTGTATGTTGTTTGTGTATCTTAATGTGCTTTTCGCGTTGAACACAAACTCTCTTTTGGGAACTTATGGACCAAAATTGCATGGTGAACCGTGTACGGTGCACCCTACAATAAAGTTCTGATCATCTGTGTTTTGCGCAACAAACTAAGAGAAAATTCAGACAATCCCGGCCAAAATAGTTGGGACACGTGACAATAAACATACCCTACGCTGTCCCCGCTCTCCGCTCTCCTGCTCCCCCGCTCCCCCCACCAATGTTGTTATCTCCAGCCGGAGCACAGACCGCCCAATAAGGCCAACATTGTCAGGGGCCGGGGCCCAGCGAGATTTGGCCGGATTAGAAGCACAACCAAAGCCTCAGTTGAATCTCCCACAAACTGAGGACGGATTCTGGCATTTTCCACGAGACTCGAGCGTGACGTCAGATCTTCAGGTTATGTAAACCTCTTCTTACCCTGTGTATGTGTCCCATACAATCACCATACTGTTGTCTCCTTTGTCGGCAGTGGCCACCCAGCGTTTGTCTTGACTGGCACATATATACATGTAGGTGATGTTATTGCTCTACAAAAAAAATTAATAAAATAAAAAATTTAAAAAATTGGAATTCTATACAGCAGCGGGTTCCACGATATTTATAGGTTGATGAAATTGATTTTAATTTATTGGGTGAAAATCAATTGATTATCACCCAACGCAAGAATTTCATCAACCTATAATATTTCTAATATCGTAATGTTGACTTACATGACCTTGCAGTAACCTCTGTGTGTTCTTCTCGTAATTGTACAGCACCGCTGTATGGCCTGTAGTGTAGACAACCATCTTACGCAACTGGTTGGTTAGATTGATAGGGTGAACATTCTTGTTGACTCCAAAGGACCAGCTCAGGCTCTGGGGCAATTAGAAAGACAGAAAGGTCAACCAGTAGCTTTGTACAGAGGAGGATAAGACCACCTCTGAGGACCATCAGAGCGCTGGCTGATCGAAACGGTCGAAGTTGTAGCCTCCAGTTCTTTTCAGAACCACTTACTACTCAATTGAGAATTTCACATGGTGTCACCCCGCAATAAGTCTGTGCTTCATTTAGAAAGACAGAACCTAGGTTAAACACTTCCAGTCTGAGGTTTGTAGATCCATTTTGGTAGAAGGTCTTTGCATTTATGTAGTTTGAGGGCATGCCAATAATGTCATTGTTTTACAAGGCTACTCCATTAGACAGAATATCAGGATGTCTATGAGAAATATTTTAAGGGGTACCAAGGCCATGACCAGGCCTAAATCTGACCATGGCCTTTGTGTAATTCCAGGCCTGATGGAAAGGGCCTTCATTTTGGAGAAAAAATATTTGACCTGTTCCCACAACATTTCTGGTGGGCGGATCTACAAAATGTCAAAATGTCGTACTTAACAAATGGAATTATTAGAAAGTAGGACTTTTTACAACTTTCCCAAAAGATCAGTGAAACTGTCTGTTTATGAATGGTGGATAACAAGGTACCATACAGTAGATGCATTCACCACACAGTACCATTTGGCAAGCATTCCACATGCTGGTTAGTACCTTTATCATTCAAAACCATTTGAATGATATTGAATGATCAATCAACAGGAGGGTTAAATTGAAAGAATAAACTCACCAGTGCATTTAGTGGACAACTCCTCAGAAGAACCAGTTGATCCAGCTGTGCTGGGTCTGTCCCCACCCTGGGGTGACGGAAGGAGGCTTACCGACAGTGGAGGAGCGGCTGACAGCCTCCACCCGGTCTGTCGCTGGGTCTCCTCCTGGATTGCATCTTCTGCTGCCTCCCTTATCAAATGCTACCGCGGGAGATGAGGGGCACGGCCTCCAGCGGTGGGCGGAGGAGCACCTGCCTGACCTCATTCTCACCTTCGCCGCCCATACTAGCTGGAGGTTGCTCCTGCTCGTCACCGGCCAGCTGGCGCTGCATCCTCGGTTTGCTCTTTCGTGACCTCTTCATGAACGTCATTCATCGCTGAGACCGTTCACCTGCATCCTCGCCCCTCCTCTGCCGCCTCTTGCCCGGCCGCATTGACAGCATCATCTGCCAGTTGCTCGGCCTGCTGGGACGTCAGTGGTTTCCTCCTGTGGAGGTGCATCTTGATTTGCAGCATCATCTTTAGTATCTTCTGTCTCCTGTGTTCTTCAGATGTTACTTGTTCTTCTTGATCAGCCATGATGTCATTTAGTCATTCACAGTTCCTGTTAAATATAAATATAATAATAAATTGGCCAAAAAAAAACCCGGATCACCCAATATTATAAAAATATGCACATGTCTTGTATATATGTGCATGTTTTAAATTTTAAAAATAAATAAATTCCTACCGACCTACCCATTATTTTTGTGAACATGTTACCAGAAACACATTATTTTGCTTGGTCGTAGTTCTAATAAGTGCCTCTCTTCATAAAGATCACAGCACAGTGAAAAGCAAGTATCAGCTCAAATAGAAATACCAGATAAAATGTAATCAATAAATGGTACAATGATTGCAAATGATCCCGAACAAAAGAACAAGAAGATTTTAACCCTTCTGTGACTGATCAGTCAAAATGTTGATATGTTGCCAAGATATAAGCCTATCTAGTACACTAAAAAGTCGAACACTGTCAAACCTTACTGCTAATAAAGTATGTGTACATTTACAGATCAAAATTAGACTGTAAAAGCATTGTCTTGTATTGTTCAGGGTGGTCAAAATGACAGTAAAAACCAATCAAAAATGCCTTCCCTGTGTGCACTTTGGGTCAACAGTCCAAACAGTTGTAACTCCAGTTCTTTTCAGAACTAATTACTTCACTCAATAGAGAATTTCACGGTGTCACTGCAAACAGTTTTATTTATAGTCAAAACATTCAATTGACTGGTTTTGATAATCTGTAGTTACTTGCCACTAAAGTGCTGGAAGCAATAGTGAGGGTTAATAACCTGGAAACACCGGGAATTTTGGTTTTTGGTTTTGCCATTTTGTTAAAATTGAAAATTATTTTCACCAAGGCACGATACCACTAAACTATACAAACATATCGAAAATATGAAAATGTGAATTTAAACTTGACAAACGTTAACATTTTACCGCCCTCATTTTCTTGGCTATTTCCTGCACATGACTGAATACCAGGAGGGTAAAATTATTACAACCTGGGGTACTAGTAATTAGGTAACCTTGCCCAAGGCAGACACTTTGGGCATAAAATCCATTATTGGTGACTTTCATGAAATTTACCACCAAAATTACCGACTCACAATTGTAGACTTTATGCCAAAAGTGTCGACTTTGGGCAAGCTTACCTAATCATAAAGTTTTAGATCGCACACCGCAGATCAAAAGTTGAAAAATCTCATAACGGTAGACCAGAGTAAATTTGTCCAAGTTAATAACTGAATTAAAGACCCAACATCAAACCAAACCAAAAACCAACTTTACAAATATGTAAATGGAAAGAATGTCGTATTCGGACCGCCACTATGGGTTTTTGGGAATTTTTGCAAACCACTAAGTAACCAGCTAAAAAACTATCTTTAAAATCCACTTTTATGATGGTTTTTGGACTTTATTTCCCTTCTAAAAAATCCTTCCCTTCAGAAAATAGAAGGATCCTATAATAGTTGCCACTGCACATGTACAATGACCGTGTTGGTCACTAATGGGGCCGTTGACAAGATCAGACTGACGTCATGAGGAAGTCATCGTATTCGTATACCAAAAATGCCTGATTTTTCATGAAATATGTCTATCATCATCCATATGTTCTCCACCTTACTGGGTAGATAAGATTACATTATTGGTTATATTGAATGAGAAAAAGTGGCGGTCGGATACGATATTCTAACGTTACCCATTTTGGTAAATACCTTTCATTGCCCCGGCTTTCAAAACTAAATTGCCAAAAAATATCACGAATTAAATGCAATGTACATGTAGGCCTAGGCCTATCTTCGTTGGCAAAAAATGGGCACTGCACACTATGAAAAGCAACGACAACGAATCACGACAACGGCACAGTCACAGAAACGGTTAGTGCAGTTTGGCTTATAATTATGTTCTTATATACTGTAATTTAAATTAACTGTTATCAAAAAAGGCGAAACAGTTGCATAAAAAAGTATAACTCCTATATAGTATAAAGCGTACGTAAACAAACAAGAAAAAAGAAACAAATTCTTACCACCTGTTTATCGCTGGTACCGGTAGCCTAGAGCAACCATTCATACAACGTATACGGTATACACATACATGTATGTGAACCAGTTCATTGCATGCTATCGCGCGCTCGAGAGAGGTCGCGCCAGTCATCATGTGGTCACAATAAATGAACCAATGAGAGCTCAGAGCGAACCAGCGTGTACCGTACCAGTGCAAAACCCCGGGGCTTATTCGCTTGAAAATGGGTGAGTGCTTTATTTGTACAATCCCGGAGTCTTATGCATGTGTATGAGATGGGTGACTGGAGTGGATCAGCTCAGAGCTTAAAGACATCCTTAAATCAAAATTAAATACATCAGCCAACTTGCTTATATTAACTAAAATGTGCAATGTTAGATCATGAATGTTCTAGGTTCTGGAAAGATAGATTCTCAAGGTCCCCGGACCTAATTCGCTTGAGAATGGGTGAGTGCTTTATTTGTACAATCCCAGAGTTTCATGTGTATGAGATGGGTGACTGGAGTCGATCAGTTCAGGGCTGATGAAAGACATCCTTATTAAAATCAACATCAAATAAACGACTTGTTTTAATTTACGGTGCCTCCAAACAAAGATATTGTCAAAATAAGCAGACCGATTAAGGACGGATCTTAAATTTGGCGAAAATGTACAAAAGATATTTATATGTGTATTCGTGTAGCACGATCAATTTGAAAAATTGCGAAAAATATTAGGTCTGGATATTAGGCACAATTTCCGTACACCCGAAAATGTGGCTTGTTTAGGTAATCGTCTGAACTGTGTTCGGATTTATTTAGTATGAATGGGACTTCCAAATATGAGCAATGGAGGAGTCCAGGATCACCTTTTGATTCATCCGTCATTGCCCGAGCTTGCAGAACAGCCGATTCAGTTCGATGCGGCGTGCACTTTCCCCCGATGTTAACAATTGAACCATTTTTAAGCAGTACTAGTAGCACTTTCCCTGTATTTTTTCGTAAGGAAACTTGGTTTATATTGAGAAGTCTTCCTCTCTTCAAATTTGTAATCATAATTTAAAAAAAAATGTATTCTTGTATTTAAAAAACGATTTTGAAAAGGGAATGTTTTTGCACTCGTACTAGTTTCTGTGTGTGTGTGTATGTACCACTTGGTATTTCAGGATTTATTACTGGTTCCTGTGACATGTTATTGGCATGGTAATTAATCTGGTTGGTTCGCAGGTTCAAGTCCTGCTAGTCAAATTCTCTTTGTTAGCACCATTAAAATGTACATTGTGTAATTACAAACTATTTAAAATTAGTTGTAAATAATTGTGTAATTTGTCCTATGTATTGTTTATACAACTAGTTAATTACTGTTTGTAAAATAAACTAGATTTCTTATTTTCTAAGTATTTGGTTTTATATAGGCTACATCACTGCAAATATGAAGAGGAGTGGAAAGTCCCATATTGAACTGGAAAGGACAGATGGAAATAACAAAAAACACAAATAAGAAAACACAAATAAGAAAACTGTTAAAGATGTATCTTAAGATATTCCCCAGTAGCTATCCAGAGTTTGGAGCCAATTAAAGGGACTCAAATCAATTTTCCACGTGTATCCCTGACACCTCTTCCCCAGTCCCCCCCCCCAAAAAAAGTCGATTAGAATGTAATGTTTTGGATAATCTACAGAATCAAGCCATCAATTTGTTTTGTCCTTAATTTTCCTTAACTATATATTTGCATTTTTCCACTTTTGAATTTCAGACACTTCAACGAGAAAATTTTGAAAATTAACCAAATTAACAGATGGACCAGATCCAATGAAATGAGTCGATAATAAGTGCATTTTTATACTTTTGGATTTGTACGTCATTTCATCAGTGAGAAAGTGTAGTTATCTTATAATTTTCATCAACATCTACATTGTCATAATCTGGTCAAGCATCTACATGAATAGACTGGTCCAGCAATCTACATGCCATTCTTGAATAGACTAGTCAAGGATCAGAGCCGTAGCCAAGATTGTAACCCTTAGAATGGACACAGGCAGATATAGAAAGACAAAATTACTAATAAGCTTTGAACCCAGCTCCTCAAGAACAAGAGTCCTGAGTATTTCCACTAGACCACTCACTCTTCTTAATAATGTTGCATCTGACGTTAATTATAACCCTTAGAATGGACACATGCAGATATAAAAAGACAAAATTACAAAATTAGGATTTGAACCCATAGACCTTTGGAACAAGAATCCTGCATCTTTCCACTAGACCACACACTCTTCTTAACAAAGTTGCATCTGACGGTATAACCCTTAGAATGGACACAGGCAGATATAAAAAGACAAAATTACTAGGATAATTTGAACGCAGGTCCTCTGGACCAAGATTCCAAGTCTTTCCACTAGACCACTCACTCTTCTTTAAAAAGTTGCATCTGACGTTAATTATAACCCTTATAATGGACACATGCAGATATAAAAAGAAGACATTACAAGTAGGATTTGAATTATAAATTATGAGTGGGATTTGAACCCAGGATCTCTAGAACAAAAGGCTGAAGTCTTTCCACTATAGACCACTCAGTCTTCTTAAGATGGTTGCATCTGACGTTAATTATAACCTTTATAATGGACACATGCAGATATAAAAAGAAGACATTACAAGTAGGATTTGGATTATAAATTATGAGTGGGATTTGAACGCAGGACCTCTGGAACAAGAGTCCTGAGTCTTTCCACTAGACCACTCACTCTTTTCAAGGTAACTGCATCTGACGTTAATTATAACCCTTAGAATGTACACAGGTAGATATAAAAAGAAGACATTATAATTAGTGTATTGTTCCAGATAAGTACATGTAGTGTTGTAGCGGGGTAAGCTGCACAGATTTATTTTGGCCGCATATTCAAAGGAAACAGTGAATTTGCGGAAAAGGGGGTTCAGAGAAAAAGAAAGATTTCCTAAAGTTTGAAGACTAAAAGCGATTTCAGTTAATTTGTTTCATGATTTCCTTTTCCTTTTCCTTTTTGATTATATATATTTTAAAGAAAGTTACAGTTGCTTTAGAACCCATCTATTAAAGCACTGGCTCTTACTTGGCTGTGAACACTCATTTTTATGGGGTATATACTATAGACGCATATTTTGGAAATGCAACATAAACATGTAGGCGTGAAAGAAAAAAGTGCAGATCCTTTCTTGTATTTTAGTCATATGAAACGTATTGAAATAAATCACAATGAGGGTTGCGCTCAGATGACTTGCAAAAAGCATAGCTAGCTTTCAAGCTGCAACTGGACGGATGAATAACTTTGAATATGTCTGTTGTTTTTTTTAAAATAGAATATGCAGACCGCAAGCCTCATTGTGACTCACTGGCTCTTACTTGGCTGTGAACACTCATTTTTATGGGGTATACTATAGACGCATATTTTGGAAATGCAACATAAACATGTAGACGTGAAAGAAAAAAGTGCAGATCCTTTCTTGTATTTTTAGTCATATGAAACGTATTGAAATAAGTCACAATGAGGGTTGCGGTCTGCATATACTAGTAAAAAAACCAGACATATTCAAACTTAATCATCCGTCCAGTTGCAGTTTGAAAGCTAGCTATGCTTTTTGCAATTTATGGCTTATCACTCGTTGTAATGGGCGTGGCCAGTCAGGTCTACGTGGCTAGTTAAGTGATCATAATCTGATCAAGCATCTACATGCCATGAATAGACTGGTCCAGCAATCTACATACCGTTCTTGAATAGACTAGTCAAGCATCAGAGCCGTAGCCAGGATTATAACCCTTAGAATGGACACAGGCAGATATAGAAAGACAAAATTACTAGTAGGCTTTAAATCCAGCTCCTCAAGAACAAGAGTCCTGAGTATTTCCACTGAGACCACTCACTCTTCTTAATAATGTTGCATCTGACGTTAATTATAACCCTTAGAATGGGCACATGCAGATATAAAAAGACAAAATTACAATTGGGATTTGAACCCAAGACCTTTGGAACAAGAATCCTGCATCTTTCCACTAGACCACTCACTCTTCTTAACAAAGTTGCATCTGACGGTATAACCATTAGAATGGACACAGGCAGATATAAGAAGACACTAATTACTAGTGTGATTTGAACCCAAGTCCTCTGGACTAAGATTCCAAGTCTTTCCACTAGACCACTCACTCTTCTTAAGAAAGTTTCATCTGACGTTAATTATAACCCTTAGAATGGACACATGCAGATATAAAAATAAAAAAATTACAAATAGAATTTGAAGTATAAATTATAAGTGGGATTTGAACCCGAGACCTCTGGAACAAGAGTTCTGAGTCTTTCCACTAGACCACTCACTCTTCTTAAGATGTTTGCATCTGACGTTAATTATAACCCTTATAATGGACACATGCAGATATTAAAAAATAAGACATTACAAGAAAGATTTGAAGTATAAATTATGAGTGGGATTTGAACCCAGGCCCTATAGAACAAAAGTCTGACATCTTTCCACTAGACCACTCATTCTTCCCAAGATTGTTGCATCTGACGTTAATTATAACCCTTAGAATGTACACAGGTAGATATAAAAAGAAGACATTATAATTAGTGTATTGTTCCAATATATACATACATGTAGTGTTGTAGCGGGTTAAGCTGCACAGATTTATTTTGGCCGCATATTCAAAGGAAACAGTGAATTTGCGGAAAAAGAGTTCAGAGAAAAAGAAAGATTTCTAAAGTTTGAAGACTAAAAGCGATTTCTGAAGTTAATTTGAACCCATCTATTATTAAAGCACTGGCTCTTACTTGGCTGTGAACACTCATTTTATGGGGTATACTATAGACGCATATTTTGGAAATGCAACACATGTAGGCGTGAAAGAAAAAGTGCAGATCCTTTCTTGTATTTTTAGGTCATATTATGAAACGTATTGAAATAAGTTGAAAAACGTATTGAAAAACGTTGATTGCGCACACCTGGTGAGATAAACTCTAAACAATGTTTGAAAGTGTCCATTGGTGGAGCTAAGTCATGGGGTGGTGGCTCACCCATAACAGGTCTTGTTGCGTCCAAAAGTCGATTGACAAACTTAAACGTGTACTGTTGCAACAATTACTAAGTGTTTTAGATTTTAGATTTGGCAATACAAATTGGCTTCCACACCTCAGATTATGCTCTCGATCCTGTCTATAGTCTATTATACACCGATTCCGAATGAGTTCCTAATTTCTTATTCACCATGACTTCTGCTGCGAATAACAATTCCTTATACATATCTGAGTGATAGAATTCGGCAGGAAATTATCCTCACAAGAGAGAGGTACATTGGAACGGTATAAAATTATTGGTTCCAAATTCTCTACCTGTTAATTAAAACCCTGCGGTACTGCGTGGTGCTATTTCATTCAGTCCGTGTGTAAACAATTGTTGTTTACTACGTCATTGAAAAACTCAAATTCAGCCACTTTGCATAAGTTCTCTATTGATACAGTGCTCGATAACATGGTAAAAATTCAACCTGGGTGAACCATTGACCCGGTATGCAGCTTTCAAAGTAAGGCGCCCCCTTGCCAGCAGACAACCCATTGAAACTGTACAGCCGTTATCCATTGATGTTACCGCACTAATCCCAATATAATCAGTCATCTAGACATTCCAGCAACCTGAGATGTTTATTTTGAGGTCTGGTTGTGGGTAACTATTAGAATGGCCAGACAAATAGAATCTCTTGGTTTCTCTGTAGAATGTCAGCAGTGCAAAAAATGTGCAAAAAAATTGGTTTTGGATAACAATTTTTTTTGAAGGGATTGTGGGCTGGTACCCATATAAAACTTTATATTTGGCTTGAAATTGTTTTCTTGGATCTAGAGGGACTCAATAAGTCTGTTTACACCATTTGAGAAGGGATTGTGTGCCCCTATATGAACGTTTTACACGCTATTCAAACGTACTAAATGATTTAGTACCATCAAGCGCGCGTGTGATTATATTGTGACCAGGCACCGCAGGGTATAAACGGCGGATATAAGGCGGCGTCGGAATGTTTTGTCCCCTACCACAGCCCCCCACACACACACACACGACCAAGTTTTGTATGATTGACACCAAGGACCTCTTATTGTTTCGGATGTTTGTTTTCCTTTGTTGTTGGACTTGAACTTTTTAGGCATCTTCCATTTAATTTGTACACGTTCAACCGAGGACATTTTGCAATAATAACCGCGAACAGAGGACCCATTATTCCCTTTTGTTATAAGTCCCCTGTTTACACCATAAACAAACCCCCACACACCACAAACGCCCCTACTTATGCATACGTATGTTAAAAGATGGCTGAATTTCTCATCATTTCAAGGGTGAGTCTTGTTAAAAGGAAAGTAAACATCGGTTTTGAGAAGCGTACGTTCATTTCAACCCTCTTTTCAAGAAATACATCACATAAACTAACCCGATGTGAACGTTTCAGTCATCACAACTGATGCTCACGTGTTTGAGAAAACGTGCGACTACTGTTACATGTTTTTAATGTTTTATCGTTTCTGTAAGATAAAAACACTTTGGACGAAAACATTTATCGGACTGATACTAAATTAGAGAGACACTGTGTATGAGAAAACCTCAGAGCCTTGGGTTTCACAGTGTTATTTACCTACACCATAGGGAAGGCGAATTAGTTTGAATCATGTGCAGTCTGCAAACACAGCATTAGTCACTTCCTATAAGCCATACACTTCCGAGGACTTCCGAGGACTTGATAACAGAAAATAATATGAACAATTAATATTCTCCAGACGAAAACTTCGTGGTCCATATAACTTGTGTACAAATCCTATGGGGCATACCCAAGAAAGTTAAAGTCTAAACAACTTTGAGAACGTTCAAAATAAAATGTAAGGTTCAAAAGCACGTAGCTCTTTAAACTTCGCGCGTTTGTGTATTTCCGCATTTGCTTGCGTATGCATACTCGCGATACGACACATTGTAGACTGTGTTGCGTTGTTTGAGATGTGATATGAACAGGAATGAAGACGATCAGAGTATACTGATCGAAACGTCGGTAGTTCTTTTCAAAACAATTTACTACTCAAATGAGAATTTTCATGGTGTTATCACAAACAGTTTTACTTCGGAATAAAACACTCGAATAGAAAGAAAATGGAATCAAAAAGAATTTTGTACAGTTTGTTATGATGAATTTTTAATGATTGAGTTATCATATGCTAGAGGATAAATTTGTTATCCCGTGCGCGCTCTTGAAAAACGGCAAAATATGGGACACTATATTTTCCCGTGTTCCACTCACGATTGTGGGATAACTTGCGGGATAAATACATGCAGTATTAGGGTTTTCAGGTGG
Organism: Zoroaster sp. YZ-2022; assembly: GCA_029582265.1. NCBI lineage: Eukaryota > Metazoa > Echinodermata > Asteroidea > Forcipulatida > Zoroasteridae > Zoroaster > Zoroaster sp. YZ-2022. Next base: position 8,817,471 of record CM055818.1, read on the forward strand.
AAGTTATCCCTGTATCTCACTGCATCAAGAGTGATATCATTTGAAAGATCTCATTTAATGCTGAACAATGCACTTTATTGGGTGCAAATCGGAGTTACTGTTGCTGAGATAAAACAATTTTAAAACTAAACATATACACATTTTCCCCCTTCCGTAAGCACTTGGCAATAGGAAGGGCAGCGGCACCATTTTTTAGTATACAAATTTAATAAATGCTGTGTATCTGCTCTATTTCTTTATGGATTTGCACAAAATTTTCAACTTTAGAAAAGCGACACAAGGTCTGTGGACAAATAAGATATTAAATTGCTGAATCAAAACCGTTGCTATGGAAACATGACATATTATGAATAAGTATAATAAATTAAAACAATAAAAGCATTATAACATGTGTAATTATGGTGTTTTATTTCGAAAATTGGGTAAACCTTTCCATATTTTTAACCTATATATTTCAACATGCTATGTACAATCTCTGAAGACGTTATGCATTTATCCTGTTGCTATGGAAATGAACCAATCTGTTATCATTTTACCAAATTAATAACAACAATAGTAACCACAACTTTAGTAATATTTTAGTATTTTATATCAAATTCAGGATAATGCATTAAAAGTATAACCCTGTTACCATGGAAACTTTGGTGACATAAATATTTTAACAAAATAACAAGTAATTTGAGAGTTACTGTACACCAAGCCATGACTTTAGCAATAGGGGAATCAGCTGTACCCATAGTTAGGCCTATTACCCAGTTGTTTGGCTTAAAGGTCCTGTGAAGAGTGTATTTACCAAACTTTATTTCTTGGTGCTGTTATATTGATTGTATGAATTAAAAACAATTTTTAATGTTTTTTTTAATCGAGTGGATTATTAATGGTTTATCTAATAATCAAAAATTTACCCCCCGAATTGCCGAAGTTTTAACGAAACGTTGGTGACGTACACAAAGGCAGAGAATTTCTACGCAGGGCAAGCCCCCATCATGGTCGGAACACACACCGAAGGCAATGCTAACATTACGGTGTTATTTTTATGAAACAACAGAAACAGTCGAGGTCAAAGTTCTGATCATTTAAAAAATTCAAAACAAGCGCAGACATAATGAGAAAGGTTTGATGTTTTTATGTTTGTCTTGCCAGGATATAAAATCATACACAATGTTTTTATTAATGCGGAAAATCACGGCATGTTTTCAGGCCGTGAACACTGAATGTCGTTTGCACGGAAGTGGACTGGGTTATGCATGGAGTATAACTAAATGGCCACTTACCCCGAGTCTTTCTCGCTTTAAAAGCACCTCTCTTCTTCGTTGGAGCCTTCCAGCCTTCTTACTTAGCGGGAATATCGTTGGAATTGCATCTGGTAGCAGCATGGCCTTTTAAGCCATACCGAACTGGCTGTGAAGTCCCCGTTCAAAGCATTGGTGCGTTGTATACGACGCATTGGGCAAGTGCTGTGGATCGCGGATCGGGAATCGCCTAAGTGTACATCACGAATTTTATGTTAATGAGGAAATGGGCGTGTCGAGAAGCACCCCCTAAATTTAAAAATTAATATTTTTATGGTGTAAACGTGAGGGGAAAATTTTACAAATGACAAATATATGTTCCAGTAGACATACTTTATTGTATACAATGAAAAAAAAACTATTTCATAGGACCTTTAAGTATACTTAAGGCGTCTCAAACCATCTTACATTTTACACAAAGAGTGAACGTATCAACCCATAAAAACTGAAGAGAAGCTGATGTTGAAAACAATTAGAAACAAGGCCAATGCGTCAACATTGACAGTTCATTGACATTGCCCGTCTGTATACAACAGGCAAGACAGGCAAATTTAGCGATGAGAAATCGTGTAAAAGTGTGGAATATACCATTTGCAAATAGTGACCTACGCATAACTTCTTCTCAATTAATCACCAAATTAATTGCAGATATTATTTTTGTAATCACTGATAGTTATAATTAATTAGAGGCCAAACGGAAGAAATATTAATTTGTTTGTACTGGGGAAAAATCAGTTGAAGTATTCTTGTTGGTGCCGTTTCGGTAATTCTTGGTCGAAATTTTCGTTTGACCCCTCAAAATAAGCATGTTTTCTCCCCTTTCCGTTGGTATCATTTTTATAACGGTATATCTTTAGATGAACTCAGACTGAAAATAATACCCCAAGATCGCTCGCTGGCCTAAACAGCACGGTTGCATAAATCATGTGGAAGTAGCTGCATAATAATGTTATGATAGACACTAAAAACCCCACCAGCTGTCTACATTTCCTTCCCACGTTTAGCGATTGTAAAGGTGTTCAATTCTTGGCTTCCACACCCCCATCCTCGAAGTTCTGTGACAGCGCGTAATAGCCTATACCATGCATATTTATGTAAGCCTAGCTAGTTACTTTTTGTCTGGAAACACTACGTGACTGAATATTAATAATAATGTAGGCATTGTTCTGTGACAGCGCGTAATAGCCTATACCATGCATATTTATGTAAGATTAGTTCCTTTTTGAGTGTAAACACTACGTGACTGAAGATTAATAATGTAGGCATTGTTCTGTGACAGCGCGTAATAGCCTATACCATGCATATTTATGTAAGATTAGTTACTTTTTGAGTGTAAACACTACGTGACTGAAGATTAATAATGTAGGCATTGTTCTGTGACAGCGCGTAATAGCCTATACCATGCATATTTATGTAAGATTTGTTACTTTTTGAGTGTAAACACTACGTGACTGAAGATTAATAATGTAGGCATTGTTCTGTGACAGCGCGTAATAGCCTATACCATGCATATTATTTATGTAAGAATTTTGTTACTTTTTGAGTGTAAACACTACGTGACTGAAGATTAATAATGTAGGCATTGTTCTGTGACAGCGCGTAATAGCCTATACCATGCATATTTATGTAAGATTAGTTACTTTTTGTCTGGAAACACTACGTGTCTGAAGATTCATAATGTAGGCATAATACCAAACTTCATACAGTCAGTTTTAACCGCTGGTAATTCTGAAAACAACATTGTGGTAGTCTTTTAGCATTGGAAGGTTCCAGATACGATTGTCAACAGCTATAAGCCTTGTCGGAATTGCCGCGCGCATGCGCATTAACTTGTTTGGCTAAATCATGGTGTAGAAAAGAAAAAAATTAGTAGAGCCTACCTTTGCGGCATACGAGGGTGTGTATAAAGACAATGGGCGAGTTTTTTACGTGTTATAACAAAACTATGGAAAGATCATAAACATAATACTTCAATCATCTTCCAACTAAATTCAAATCTTGTCATAGTATAACTAGATTTAAGTCGATGCTTAAAACTCATCTTATGTGACAATTCTTCAAAGATGATGTATATTAATTGTAATTGCATTGTAGGTACATGTATCTCAGTACATAATTTTTTCCCTATGCTATCATTGTTTGTATTCATGTTTTTTCTTTGTTTCCGCGCCTTGAGCGCCCAGCAGGGTGGATATGTGCGCGCTACAAATCTTTATTATTATTATTATTATTATTATTATTATTTATTATTATATCTAACCAATTTCAAAGAAAAAGTCTCTGCAATGTTGTCATATTACGTAAAACTTGCAATTAACTTAACAAAATAACTCGTTCCATTGACTTTGTACATAACCTCGTACACGAGGGAACTGATTTCCACACAAGTCAATGCGCATGTGCGCAACTATTCCGATTAGGATTATTGATGTCCCTTAATTTGTTTTCTTTTCATTAAAGTTTGGACAGTTTAAATTAGAGTACATGAAGTGATAGTGTCCGTCTACGAACATTATGTTTTATCCTTTCTTCTGGCACTTTAAATAATGTTTTGACAGAGTGAAGATTGGGTGTACTTAACAAAGAAGCAATGTCGTGAAGGCGCTCTTATGTGTGAGATCACAAAAGGAACTCGGTGTCACATCAGCACTATAAAACCTCCAAACCTTGCAGTTTACTGACCTACTGACAGTTATAACTGACCAACCACTCGGTTACCAAGAAAACACAAATCAGCAATAATGATGCACATCAGTACTATAAACGGTGTACAAACACAAAACTCAAAACCTTGTCCAAAAAGCAGTTTACTGACCTACTGACAGTTAACTGACCAAATACTCGGTTAACAAGAAAACACAAATCTGCAGTAAGGACGTGATCCTGCTATGACATCACAAAAATCTCATGAATATACATATTTTAATTAGCATAGTGCCCAAAAAGTGCCCTAAAAAGGCATCAAAACACAGACCGAAAAGCAATTGATTTCAACATGGATCCGGAGTTTATCATAATCAATTTGAAGAATTGCTATTACATAGACCCTTTAAATTCCTCACCTTCATCACAGCGTTTGAATATTAATATTACTTTCTTATTCCATTAAGTCTCTGAAACCACAATATGGAAATGTTTTTACTTGAGTTTATTTCAATAATATGCGTTTCTAATTTTGTTTACTTTAGCAGACAGAGTCACAACAATATTGCTGAGTTTAATAATGTATCTGTAGTGAAAACACACGTCTGTAATGGTGTCGCTTTACTGCAATTAATAAATGAGATGATAAAATGATTTTGTATTCTCATGTCGCACGCTCACACAGAACTGTGGAGTTTAGATTTCTATATGAAAACATAATACATGACTGGATATTATCATATAGGCCTACATGCATAAAGAGACAACCGGCATGTGCTAGTGAGATAAGTGATTGGCCAATGAATTGGCCAATGAAAGATAGAGACTCCCTAATAGAGCACCATTCAACCAATGACTACCGGTACATGCTCATGACTTATCACTCATTGTAATGGGCGTGGCCAGTCAGGTCTACGTGGGTAGTTAAGTGATCGGCAGCTATATAGGTATCTCACTGGATGTAGACTGATGAAGCAGATCAAGAGACTCCAACTCACCCGTTGCTGCTGATTTATTAAAGAAGCTAGACTTCAGTCGAACGATTTTCCTGATCTCGACAAGATCTTAGCAGCAAAGATTGAGCTCAACACTAAATTCCGAGAGGGTAAGTACTTATTAACCCTCAACTTGGTAAGGTTTTGTGCAGAATTCTAAACATTAAGTTACATATACAAAAGTATAATTATTACATGGAGGTAATGAGGAATCTGTTTCTGATTTCCCGAAATATATACCATTGTCGATAACGGTGGATTATACATAAAGCAAACCGTATAACGAAAATTATTGCAAAAATAAGGTATAACATTTCCACCAGAAACTTTCAGGAATTTCAACCCATGCAGATTTTTTCATTACCCTTAAAATGAAGCCACTGTTTATTTTGCAAAAGTAATCTGGTCACTTCACTTTGTTTCAGATGGCGTTTTATCTCATTAGCTTATCACTGCTTGTGTTCGTAACGATCGTCAACAGCAGCACATGCCCAACCAAAGCCAAGAGTAAGTTTGAAATTAAAGCGAGCAATTCTGGCCAATATCGGTTCATGGTGACTTTACTTCATGACAAATTAATTAATCGAGACTTTAGGGTTCTAGATGCTTTGTGATGCAATCTGGGGCATATTTCAAATGTAAAGGCATGAAGAAAAAGTGTTCTAATATATTTAAGGGGTACAGAGTATAATTAAAACTGAAATATTGCCGAGATTTGTAATAAGTGGGGACAATTATTGAGGGTGGGGATGATTGTATTAGTCACCCCCTCTAAAATTATTGGGGTTATACCCCTCACCCCTCGTTTTGAAGGGAGTATTACGGTATATAATTTGGTTCTCTAAGGGCAGATAATGGGTGGCTGAAGAGGGAGGGACACACCGCCAAAAGGGTGAGGGGTGTATTATATACAACAAAATAATGTAAATTTACATAGGCCTGCTGGCGACAAAAGTGAAATGCCTTCATTACATCCCTCCCTCCCTCCAATCCGCCAACGTGTTTGTCTAATTGTAAATACCCTTTCCTATGTTATATCTCTACAGAGTACGCAATTTGCTTGTCGAAGAATACCTACTCACCGGACTTGATTGAGGCTCGTCAATACTGCACAGGTATCGGCATGGAAGTGTGTTCACTTGATCAGCTATTACAAGCTCTCTACGATGGTTATAAAAATAAGCACTTTGGGTTGGTTTCAAAAATGTATTCTATGGGAAACGTTGATTGGTGCACACCTGGTGAGATAAACTCTCAAGAATGTTTGCAAGTGTCCCTTAGTACAGCTAGCGGAGCGGGTAGTGGCTCCACCATATCAGGTCTTGTTGCGTCTAAAAGTCGATTGACAAACTTAAACGTATACTGTTGCAACAATTAATAAGTCTTTTAGATTTAAGATGTGACAATACAAATAATTCCTTATTCATATCTGAGTGATAGAAATCGGCAGTAAAATTATCTTCACAAGAGAGAGGTACATTGGAACGGGCTGCCCAACCGGGTATTGGTTCTAATTCTCTACATGTTAACATAAACGGCATATATAAGGGCGGCGTCGGAACGTTTTGTCCCTCACACAAGTTTTTTTGTTTGATGTAAACCAAGGACCTCCTATTGTTCTCCTCTTTGTTGTTGGAACTTTTTTAGGCCTCTCCCATTTAATTTGCACTCGTTCAACCGAGGACATTTTCCAACAATAACCGCGAACCGAGGACCCATTGTTCCATTTTGTTATAAGTCCCCTGTTTACACCTTAGACAAACCCCCACACACCACAAACGCCCCTACTTATGCATACGTATGTTAAAAGATGGCTGAATTTCTCATCATTTCAAGAGTAAGTCCTTTTAAAAGGAAAGTAAACATCGGTTTTGAGAATCGTACGTTCATTTCAACCCTATTTTTAATGATTGAGTTATCATGTGCTCGAGGATAAATTTGTTATCCCGTGCGCGCTCGTGGAAAACGGAAAAATATGGGACGCTATATTTTCCCGTGTTCCACTCGCGATTGCGGGATAACTTGCGGAATAAATACATGTAGTATTATGGTTTTCAGGTGAAAATTATCCCTGTATCCCACTGCATCAAGAGTGATATCATTTGAAAGATCTCATTTAATGCTGAACAATGCACTTTATTGGGTGCAAATCGGAGTTACTGTTGCCTTCCTTAAGCACTTGGGAATAGGAAGGCCAGCGGCACCATTTAATAGTATACATATTTAATAAATGCTGTGTATCTGCTCTATTTCTTTATGGATTTGCACAAAATTTTCTTTAGGTCTATGGACGAATAAGATATTTAATTGCTGAATCAAAACCGTTGCTATGGAAACATGACACATTATGAATAAGTATAATAAATTAAAACAACAGAAGCATTATAACATGTGTAATTATGATGTGTTTTTTTAAATCGGGTAAAACTTTCTATATTTTTAACCTATATATTTCAACATGCTATGTACAATCTCTGAAGACGTTGTTGCTATGGAAATGAACCAATTTGTTATCATTTTACCAAATTAATAACAAGAATAGTAACCACAACTTTAGTAATATTTTAGTATTTTATATCAAATTCAGGATAATGCATTAAAAGTACAGCACTGTTACCATGGAAACTTTGGTGGCATAAATATTTTAACAAAATAACAAGTAAATTGAGAGTTAATGTTCACCATGCCATGACTTTAGCAATATGGGAGTCGGCTGTACCCATAGTTAGGCCTATTACCCAGTTGTTTGGCTGAAGTATACTTAAAGGCGTCTCATCAAACCATCTTACATTTTACACAATGAGTGAAGTATCTATCCCTAAAAAATGAAGAGAAACTTGTCGTAGCTGATGTTGAAAACAATTAGAAACAAGGCCAATGCGTCAACATTGACAGTTCATTGACATTGCCCGTCTGTACAACGCGTATATGCGAGTTTATACAGGGAACAAGACAGGTAAATTTAACGATGAGAAATCGTGTAAAAGTGTGGAGTAGGCCCCCTATACCATTTGCAAATAGTGACCTACGCATAACTTCTTCTCAATTAATCACCAAATTAATTGCAGATATTATTTTTGTAACCACTGACAGTCATAATTAGAGGCCAAACGGAAGAAATATTGATTTTTTGTACTGGGGAAAAATCAGTTGAAGCATTCTTTTTGGTGCCGTTTCGGTAATTCTTGGTCGAAATTTTCGTTTGACCCCTCAAGATAAGCATGTTTTCTCCCCTTTCCGTTGGTATCATTTTTATAACGGTATATCTTTAGATGAACTCAGACTGAAAATAATACCCCAACAAGGGCGCAACCACGTGTTGAAAGTTGGGGGGGGGGGGTCCCAAGCAGCCAATAGCAACGTGATCTGCGGGCGAGCGAAGCGAGCACGCCACTAGCAGATGGGGTCTTGGTTCAATATCACGTATTTCAGCGTGTTGATGGAAGTGTTGCATAATTGTGATGACATTACTAGGATCATGTATACATAAAATACCAAAATGTTCCAGAAGTTGGGGAGGTCCACATAAAAGTAGAGGGGTCGTGACCCCGACCCCCCCCCCCCGTGGTTGCGCCCTTGTACCCCAAGATCGCTCGCTGGCCTAAACAGCATGGTTGCATAAATCATATGCAAGTAGCTGCATAATAATGTTATGATAGACAATAAAAACCCCACTCGCTGTCTACATCCCCTTCCCACGTTTAGTGATTTTAAAGGTGTTCAATTCTTGACTTCCACACCCCCATCCTCGAAGATTATGCCTTCGCGTTATACGCCCTTGCTTTTTATGACACTTTGTATGCATTTGCGCACTGTGTTGTCAAGGTTGACTAAAACTGTAAAATAATTTCTGAAAGTAAAGACAATTAGAAGGGTGGATTACATATTTTAATTTGAGAGTCATTTAATGGTTTATCTGTTACTCAGGGGAGGGAATATACCGGAACGGTATTTGTGTACAGTTGTTCGGTGAATATACCGACCAATAATTGATAAAAACTATAATTATCATTCAGGGTAATGCAATTTTCTCCCAATGTTTTGCTCTGTGACAGCACGTAATAGCATATACCACGCATATTTCTTATAAGCCTAATTACTTTTTGTCTGGAAACACTACGTGACTGAAGATTAATAATGTAGGCATATACCAAACATCCGCGTATAGTCAGTTTTAAACCCTGGTTATTTTTGAAAACAACATCGTAGTAGTCTTTTAGCGTTGGAAGGTTCCGATCGTCAAAAAGTTATGAGCGCTGAGAGCCGAGTCGGAATTGCCGCGCGCATGCGCATTAACCTGTTTGACTACCTCCTACCCTTGCGGCGTACGAGGGTGTGTATACAAAGTCAATGGGGCGAGTTTTTTTGTGTGTAAGTTTGTAGGTATTATGACAAAACTATGAAAAAAATATACAAATTATACTTTCAAAGAAAAAGTCTCCATAATATTGTCATAATACCCAAATTAAAACTTACAATTAACTTATCACCAAAAACCTCGCCCCCATTGACTTTGTACACAATCTCGTACACGAGGGAACTAATTAAATTCCACACCGTGAGGTACTTACACAAGTCAATGCGCAGCTATTCCGATTAGGATTATTGATGTTACTTAATTTGTTTTCCTTCCATTAACACTCCTATAGGTTTAACAATCAAAGACACTCAAAATATGTATGTCACTCCCAACCCATTGACTTTGTGCAGTGCACTCAAATAAATGCAAGGACATGTGGCTCTGATAGGAGGTCAAACCAAAACCACTCAAGTGTATATGCAGTACATACACAGCTCTGTGTGACTCTGCATATAACTGAAGTAGGACATACACAAGTGTGTTTGACTTTGCCACCAACTCCAGCACGCTTATACACATGTGTGAACAATTGGCAATGCAACCAAAAATACTCAAGTGACTGTCTGTGCTTCCTGGCCAAATTTCAGCCTGGGCATAGAAGGTTAAATTAGGGACAGTATATTAGGGCCTGTGAAATGATCCTTTTTTGGCACTTTAAATAAAAAAGTATGTTTTGACATATACAGTGAACATTGGGTAGGCCTATACACAGAAAAAGCAATATTAATCCTTAACACATGAAGGCGCTATTGTGTGAGATCACAAAAGGAACTCAGTATCACATCAGCACTATAAAACCTCCAAACCTTGCAGTTTACTGACCTACTGACAGTTATAACTGACCAACCATTCAGTTACCAAGAAAACACAAATCAGCAATAATGATGCACGTGATCCTGCTATGACATCACAAATGAGCTCATGAATATACATATTATCATTAGCACAGAAACCAAAAGGGATCAAAAACAGTCACAAAAAGATAGCAATTGATTTCATCATGGATCCGGAGTTTAGCATAAACTTTAAATTCCTCACGTTCATCATGGCGTTTGAATCTTAATAATTACTTTCATAATTACTTTCATAATTAATTACTTTCATAATTAATTTCATAGTCTCTGAAAACACAATATGAAGATGTTTTCTGCTTGAGTTTATTACATGTGCGTTTCTAATTATGTTTCCAACAATACGTCTGTAAAGGTTTCGTATTAGGTATACCTGTGGAGTTTAGATTTCGATCTGAAAACATAACACATGACTGGATATTATCATATAGGCTTACACTAAATGCATAACGAGACAACAGGCATTTTGACAGGCATGCTTTTGATGACACTTTGTATGCATTTATTGTGCAAGTTGTCAAAGTATTACTACAACTGTGACATAATTTCTGAATGCAAAGACAGTGTTTAGAGTCCCGCGTGTAGATCTTTGAAGGGGGTCGATGACATTAATTTGCGTAGGCCTACACTTAATGCATAAAGAGACAACAGGCATGTGGTAGTGAGGTAAGTGATTGGCCAATGAAAGATGGAGATATATTAATTCCTTACGAGTAATATTCCTTATTCGCATGAACTTCTTCAGCGAATAAAGAATTCCTCATTTGGTGTAGACGATTATACCTATAGTTGAATGAACAAGTTGCTTACAATTATGCTGTTAAAAAGGATGTGAAAAAATATTTGTATAAAGAAGTGTCAGTTTGAATGAGGAATTAGTTTGTTGTTTGAATTCTAGAAAAGGATATGAGTAAGGACTTCTTATTCACAGTAGAAGTATATTATGCTGTGAGTGACATGAATGGTTTGCTTGTTAATCAGGGGACGGGAGGAAATGTATTGGAAGGGTATGTATGTACAGTTTTTCGGTGGATGTACCAACATTATAACGGATTATAACTAGGATGGTTGAATGTTCTGCAATGGCGTTTCATTCTTCGATAGCACACAATAAAAAACAATAAAAAACAATAAAAATGTCTGTAATCCTGTTCTGATATTACACATAATGTCAAAAACATGGAACAATTCGTCCCTAATTTGCCATAGTGACCAATCCGACTTTTTTTCTTCAATTTTCAAAGTTTTCCCGCCCATTAGTACATTCAGGAAGAGACCTACCATTGTATCTAATCCACATGCATGTATTCCTTATAGTTTTGGAGATAGAGCATGCATTCAAATGACGAATGCTCTAACTGGCTATTTTTGTAATTTGGTGACAAATACCGCATTGGTCACTATGCCAAATTAGGGACGAATTGTCATCAAATAAAAACGTATTTAGTTTCTTTTTATTCTACTTTCCCCAACTGATGGTCATCTAAATTTCCTCTTTGAGGCCTTCTGTCTAATTTTGAAATATATTTGCAGATAATGCAGATAATGAACAGGGGACCTTCGTATTGAATACACGGTTTAGAGATCTTGAGTAGTACGGTAATTTTCACAAACTTGCTGGAAAGAAGGGTAGGGATACTTACATTTCATCCACTCAACAGGAAGCTTCGTACGTTCACATTTTCTTATTATTGAAGGCTACAGTAGAGTATACGTAACATTGCTGTTATTATTCATATCACAGAAGCACACGACTGACGTCTTCCCACCTTGTGACTGACTTGCCAAATGCAACAACAATTTGCACTTGAAAGGCTGGTGCGGTTCTATTCAAAACAGCGTATACAACAAACTCGCACACAGATCATGTCATTTGTTTGGTGGAACGCATGTCGTTGCCATCCACTAGTTTTGCCGTAGTGCATGAGCTCCATAAATGTTAGTCTAATATAGTACATTCAATTAGTAGTCTCTGTGTGGGAATTTTAAAAGGCACGTGTTAGCACGTATAGTTTGTAATTCAAATAGAGAAATATCGGGGCAAACCATTTTCATGCAGGGAACACTTTCCTCCACTGATCGAATTACGACTTATTTGTTGGCAATTCTGTTTGGTTCAAGCACGGCCCCTACTCATTGCTCCAGTCAGGAATTGGTATCACCGCCGCATCAGAGAAGCCATAGAAATCAACAAGCACAACACATATACCACAAGACATCGGTTTCAATATCAGCAGCATCTGGCAAGCAGAGCCAATCATCCACCATCAACACCAACACAGCAACTGACACACTCCACTGAACATCACTCACAGACAGCCGACACACTTCACCGAGCACCAATCACAGCAGCCCCCACCTACAGCAAGATCATCCAACACAAGATAAAAGCTCCTGCATTCTGTACACTCTTCATTAGGACACTTGTGGCACATTATGATCTGAGGATCACTTACACCCCTTCCTACCAATCCCAACCTTGTTAAGATCAGCGAACAACTTATCGTTAATGGCACAAAGGGCACATCGATTGCCATAAGTGCCACATACCCTACAACAACAACAACACTCTTCATTCTCCTGATGCCAGCTAGAGTAGACTTATCGAAACGTTGAGAACAAACCAACCAGCTCTTCTCAGAGCCATTACTTCTTCCAAAAAGAGCTCATTACGTGGCGTCACCCGAAAGAACTCAAGTATCTATCTCCACCATGAAAAGCCTCAAATCCTACATCCATATCTGAACATCATAATAATAATGTGTGGACTTATATAGCGCACGTATCCACCAACTGAGTGGTGCTCAAGGCGCATTATATTATTACCCCTGCTCATAAGGCTCATAAATAATTCCTGAAACCATCTCAGCTCCCTGGGGAGTATACAGCTCAATTGCTGCCATTACAGCGCATATAGGGCTAATCAACCAAATCTGCCCTCACAGGTACCCATTTAACCCCTGGGTGGAGAGAAGCAATTATGGTTAAGTGTCTTGCTCAAGGACACAAGTGTCACGGCCGGGATTCGAACCCACATTCTGCTGCTAACACCAGAACTTGATTCCGGTAAGCTAGACCGCTCGGCCACGACACTCCACATGTTCTGTGTGCGCATACGGCATGATAAAACAACATCCTTTATCATTGATTTTTTTAATCACAGTAAAACGAAACCTTACAGATTGATGATCATTAATATCACAACTATTATATATAACCAAAATTTATTTATATTTTCAAAAGCATTATTTCATGAATAAAAACCAATATATATATATATGACTATTTGTTCGTCAATATAGCATTCAAATTTGTTTTCGTGTGTTCGTATTAAAGCGATTTTGCTTATCCGGTTGCTACCATGGTTTGAATTAAGAATTTAGGCCTTTGATTTCGTTTTCAGACATTCAATTTCGTATTTGCGTCATTCATTTTAGTGGTGCACATGCATCATTTTCAATTTCGTTTACAGGCAATCAATTTTGCAAAATGGGATTTAAAAAAAAATGATTCTCGCCAATCTTTCTTTAATCATGTGTTTTTCTCATTAACATTTTCGTTAATGTTTCTACATGCTTGTTTTTATCATTTGCTTAATTCCACTCACATATTATTTCTCAATTAATGTGTTTTGGGGCATTCCTGAGAATTTCCCTCGAACGCCTCAATCAAGCGTGCTCGGACTACATCAGATATCGTGTAACGACCACGAGCTGTTGTTTCATTATCTTTATCTGTCAACGTAGTGAATTGTAGAAATGGAACTTTATCCTTCGATGAATATTAAATGAAGTGGCAGGCTCTTACCAATGAGTGAACCATTTGCTACTTTGAAATTGAAACATGGAAAAACATGTCTAACAGTGTTAATTTCATTGTACAAATCGTCCCTAATTTGCCATAGTGACCAATCCCAAATTAAGTAGGCATAGTGACCAATTTGTCAGTTTGCCAAAATACAAAAATAGCCAGTTAGATTATTCGTCATTTAAATGCATGCTCTATCTCCAAAATTATGCACCTTGCCTGCTGCATGTTTCCCTCCATCCTACAATCTAGACGGTTTTAAGAGGAATATCAATTCCTACCTTCAGTCCCCCTGAGTTATTTTCATCTTTCATGTTTTTTCTTGTAGCCCCTTACCAAGAGTGGCTTTTAGCCTTGTTTGGGCCGAACTTGCATAAAAAATTTAAAAAAATAAGGAATACATGCATGTGGATTAGATACAATGGTAGGTCTCTTCCTGCATGTACTAATGGGCGGGAAAACTTAAAACTGAAAAAAGTCGGATTGGTCACTATGGCAAATTAGGGACGAAATGTCACAAATGCTTGCCCAATAACGAATTTGAATGACTGACTGTACCGCCTCGGGAAGCTTAGGCGAAATTGAATGCTGTTGGTGAGTATTTTTTAAACTGGATGCGCATTTTTGTTAATTGCATGACACATTTAATAAAGTGAAATTGAATGATCTTTTAAGCAAATTGAATGATGATTCTGAGCAGTAATCGGTTTCGCGCGAAATTGATTGACGCTGCGTTGAAATTGGCTGCTAAATTGACGAACTTGGCTGGGAAAGCCTAGGCCTATATATAATATATTCTCCCAAAGATAAGTTACATAATTGTAAATACTTATTTATATAAAAAAAGGAGGCCCTACCATTAAAATACCTTTAAAAACAAATCAAAAATAATAATAATCATAATACAGAAGAATTTAAATCTATGGTAAAAGGATATTTAATAAAGAATAAAAGTTCGTTGCGCAGTCTTACCGCAGCAAAATGCTAGCGTGGCTACGGGTGATAAAGGACCAAGGCGAAGTCAGTTATAATGGACCGTGGCCATGTCTAAACCCGGTCATTATCCTGCGGTGCTGAGCCTAACCAAGCATCGCACTTGTATTCCCATTCATAAATTCCTGTGTCGATTTCATTTTTTTTTTAAATTCTAAAATAAGTCATTTTTGTGGAAAAAAAACTAACAGAAATGGGCAATTTCATGTTTTGGGACACACGAAACACTTAAGTGGGAACAGTCTTCGTGACACAAAACAAACTTTGTCACTCTGATTGGTCACTTCTGCGCAGCGTGTCCCGCGCCTACTCAATGTAACAGCTGCTCCTGAACTTAAAATGTACATTATATAGGCTTGTACATTATATAGGCTTGTACATTTTAACTGATATTTGTCCCTGAATAATGTACATATATAGTACATTTTAACTGATATTTGTCCCTGATGTGACAGCCATCAATTTGCGTAACCGAACCTAACTGCAAGATTTACTGACGGTCAGAATATCTTGGGGTTAGGTTGGGCATGTCTGATCATCACAACTGTTATATATAACCAAAACTTATTTGTATTTTCAAAAGCATTATTTCATGAATAAAAACCAATACATTTGACTATTTACTCTTTACATTCCATTATATTCTCCCAAACAAAGATTAGTTACATAATTGTAAATACTTATTTATAAAAAGTAGGCCCTACCAATTAAAATACCTTTAAAAACAAATTAAAAATAATAATAACCATAAGACAGAAGATATGGTAAAAGGATATTTAATAAGGGAATAAAAGTTCGTTGCCTCAGACCCGCGCGTCGCGGCCTCAGACCCGCGCGTCGGCATTTTTAATTTTCTTTTTTTTCTTTGCTATGAAACGATGTCCAATTGCAGCCAAAATTGCTGGATCAATTGGAATTCTGCCGTGCTGCGCTTTAAACAATAAGGGTATGAACGTTTGCCCGATTTGTGAGGCCTCTCTTAGCCACCATACTTTGTATATGGAAAATGTGGTCCCAGTCACGTATTTCCCTGTTGGTTAAAAAAAGATGGCCGAAAAAAAGTGTCACCGCACCAATTTTGAAGCCGAACGATGACCAGAAACCGGAGACTTTTTGGGGGTCCTCAGCTGTAATTTTTTAGAAAATGTGAAATGTATTAAATTTAAGTTTAAATTGATCACGGCTGTGATCCATTTTGCTTAATAATTACAATGCATATAAGCAAATCTAAATGCATTTTTACTATTTTCCCATTTATGACAACAAAAAAAGCTTAAACTTGATGTTGGTTTCTATATCTTGGCCAGTGTGATATTAAATGTCTTTAATTATGGCGTCCAAAAGACACTGGAAGTATTGGGGCTATACTATTCTATCACTGAATCACTCATTTAATAAAAAGCCATTACACACTACGGCAAAGTAATAAAACAGGCACGTCAAAATATATTTCTACAATTACAAACAAAAGAACACCCATATAAATTATTCAAACTTCCATGGTTACATTCACTTGGTTTCCTGTTCAGGAGTTATCTGCCACTAGCAAACCCAGATATCAGGATTAATACTGCAGTGGACGATTTCTGTCAACAAAAGTTGAACCAAAAACCAATTAGACTACATGTAAAAGGCACCATCCAGAGTTGCCCTAAAAATAAATGAGACCCATACTGCTGTCCATTCGCCCCCCTCCCCCCCCCAAATAAAACCCAAAGAATTCACAACAACTAAATAGTATTCGACTGGATCCAGGGGACCCAATTGCTACGGCCATGCCCTCCCCCCCCCCCCGCCCACCCTCCAAAAAAATTAAAATAAATAGTACTACTACATTTTCAAAACTTCATTGAATAATATTGTTCTTATCAAATTATACACAAAGCAAAACTGAACGGTTATAAGATCTGCTGGCTAAGCTTGGGCAATAACACGATAATGTCGAATATCCCCCACTTTTTGGAATTTTCCATGCGTTGACAAAAAAATATATAATAAAAATACACATGAGTAGTATGTCAGATGGGCGTGGTGGTGCATTACCTCAAAAAAGATATTTTTAACCAAATTCTCTGTATACCTATACAGGGTTTTTTATGAATTTAAAAACACGATTTCTAAAAAGATATTTTGAAACGAAATAAATACCAAAAAAAGATATTTTTAACCAAATTCTCTGTATACCTATACAGGGTTTTTTATGCGAATTTGGTCATATTTTGCTTTAAAATCATTAAAACTTCACTAGGATCAGCCAGCCTCAAACCAAATTCTCTGTATACCTTTTTTATGAATTTAAAAACACGATTTCTAAAAAGATATTTTGAAACGAAATAAATACCTCAAACCAAATTCGCTCCAGCGAATTTACTCAAAAAAAAGATTTAACCTCATCAAAAAATCGATGAGGTTAAAAAGTGAGATAAATAATCCATATTATATTATATTGTTTAATAGTAAAGATGACTACTAAATACTTATCGAAATACACATTGGATGAATTGGAAGAATATGCGCAAGAACACATTGGCCGAATATTTCTCTTGCAAAACAGCAAGAATAAAGTTGATAAACGCAGTTGGTACAACGCGGTTAAAAAGTATATAAATAAACAAAAACTAAAACCATTATATGAATTAAATTTAGAGGAATTACTAGAGCGCGTTACTCTCGTAAATATTGAGATGCCGCTACGCGGCTCGGGAGCGAACGAGGGGTTGATTAAAAAAGACTACATTAACGCTATTAAAAGGTTCTACGGTAGAGAAACCATATTGAGGTTTAACCCTTCCATTAATGGTGGTAGCTACCTACGCCAACATTTAATGATTGTTCCGTTGAATCACAGCAAAGAAAAAGATTTAAATGTTTTTTGGAGAGCTGTAAAACCAAAGATTATCGCCGTGTTTACTAAAGACTTACTAGATTTTAAAGCGTCAAGTTTATGATATACGTGTGCATTAAATTACTTAAAGTAATACTAAACGACACGGATGAAGCTGAACCAAATTTACATAATAATGGACAAATTGTTTTATTTAATTTGCTTAATATCAAAAATGTATTAGATGGTGTTCTTTCACAAATTCAAGAAGTTTTAGAAAAATATACTCGAGAAGGTAGTGGATGGGTAATAGATCGCATCGTTAGAATGAACGTTAGAATTAGCAAGTATCAGCCTCTGAAAGGTGGTTCTTATATAAAACTATGCGATTATATTAAAAATAAAAAAGCATGCATTAACGTAAAAAACAAAGACGACGATTGTTTGCGATGGGCTTTACGCGCTCATCGTTTTCCAGCGAAAAAGAATGGTGAAAGAACGAGCAAGTACCCAATAGATGATGGTTTTAATTTTAACAACATTGATGCGCCAACTCTAATCAGTCAAATTAAACGAGTAGAGAAACAAAACAATATAGCGATAAATGTTTTCGGTTGCGAATCAAAAACGATATTAGTTTATCAAATTAGCGATCAACCAGCAGAGATGGATCGTATAAATTTATTATTAATTCACAAAGAAGAAAAATCTCACTACGTTTGGATTAAAGATGTGAATAGATTACTTCACGATCAAACGAAACACAATCCTCGTAAGCATTTTTGTTTGAGATGTTTACAAGGTTTTTCGACGGGAGCGTATCTCGAAAACCACGTGGAGGTGTGTAAGGGAATAAACGACAGACCAACAAAGACCGTGATGCCTGAAAATGGTAAAAAAGAGAAGTTAAAGTTTATAAATTTTCATAAAAAGATGAAAGTTTCATTCGTAATATACGCCGACTTTGAGAGCGTTATTAATCCAATTCAAGACGAAAACGACACCAATACAAAAAAACTACAAGAACACGTCGTTTGCGGCTATTCATACGTCGTTGTTTGTTGCAATGGGGAAAGTAGTTTTCCCCACACGTACAGGGGAGAAGATGCGGCTAAACATTTTTTAAATGAATTACAAAAAGAAGAAGAAAACATCAACGAGATATTTAAAAACCCTAAAAAATTAAACATGACTAAAGAAAATGTAAAAGATTACAAGAACGCTAGCGTGTGTTGGGTATGCGAAAAGAAGTTTTTTAAAGACGTTGACAACAAGTTTACTCGAGTTAGAGATCATTGTCACATTACCGGAAAATATCGAGGCGCTGCGCATAATTGTTGTAATTTAAAACTCAGTTTAAAACCAAAGAAAACTTTTATTCCGGTCTTATTTCATAATTTGCGAGGCTACGACTCTCATCTCATTATGCAGGCTACCGGTCTCATCGGTGGAAATTTAACGTGTATTCCAAACAATATCGAAAAGTATATTTCTTTTAGTATTAATCAACTACGATTTATAGACAGCGCTCAATTTTTACTAGCTTCGTTGGACAAACTCGTAAAATCAAACGATTCTTTTCCAATTACGACTAAACTCGAACCAAATGTAGAAAAATTCAATCTCATTAAAAGCAAGGGTATTTATCCTTACGAGTACATGGACTCTTTCGAGCGTTTCAAAGAAACGCAACTTCCTTCTATAGAATGTTTTTACAGCGGTTTAAACGATAGTCACATTACGAGAGAACAATACGAGCATGCTAAAAACGTTTACAACAAGTTTAATTGTAAAAACTTGGGTGATTATCACGATTTGTACGTGCGTACCGATACTTGCTTGTTGGCGGACGTATTTGAAAACTTTCGTAATACTTGTTTAAAACAGTACGGTTTAGATCCTGTTAATTATTATACGAGTCCTGGGCTAAGTTGGGACGCTTTGTTGAAACGATATCGACATGCATTTGTTTATAGAAAAAGGCACGCGCGGAGGAACGTGCATGGTGAGTAAACGATACGCTAAAGCAAATAATGTATATTTAGACGATTACGATAAAACGATTCCATCGAGTTACATTACGTACTTGGACGCTAATAATTTATACGGCTACGCCATGAGTCAACCTTTACCGACCGGTAATTTTAAATGGTTGAGCGAAAAACAAATTAACAAACTCAAGAGCGATGGGTTTAAAAACAATAAAGGATACATTTTAGAGGTTGATTTAGAATATCCAACCATTTTACACGATTCTCACAACGCGTTTCCACTCGCGCCAGAGTCGTTGATTGTACCGAAAGAATGGATGAGCGACTATCAAAAGAATTTACTAAAAGATAAGCCCGCTCCAAACGTCGCTAAATTAGTACCAAATTTATCAGACAAGAAAAACTACGTGCTTCATTATCGTAATTTACAATTGTACTCGCAACTCGGAATGAAGCTAACTAAAATTCACAAAGTTTTAGAATTTAACGAATCATGTTGGATGAAATCGTACATTGATTTAAACACGCGACTCAGAAAAAACGCAAAGAGTGATTTCGAAAAAGATTTGTACAAACTGATGAACAATTCGGTTTTTGGAAAGACGATGGAAAATGTACGAAATCGCGTAAACGTAAATTTAAAACGGCTAAACGATCCAAAACAAGACAATTTAATTCGTGCGCTCATTGCGAAACCAAATTTTGCAGAGGCTAGGATTTTCGATAACAATCTAGTAGCGATTCACATGCACAAAACAAAACTCGTACTCAACCGCCCGATTTACGTAGGAATGAGTATACTGGATTTATCCAAGGTTTTCATGTACGATTTTTATTACAATCATTTAAAGCAAAAATACGAAAACGATTGTGAGTTGATTTACACGGATACAGATAGCCTCCTGTTGGAAATTAAAACGAAAGATGTTTACAAAGATATGAAAAAAGACAAACGATTGTACGATTTTAGTAATTACGAGTCGAGTAATTTTTTACATTCTGAAAACAATAAAAAAGTGATTGGTAAAATGAAAGACGAGTGTGCGAAAACTGTAATCTCTGAAGTTGTTTGTTTAAGACCAAAAATGTATTCGATACTTACTTCAGACAAAGCTGAAATAAGAAAAGCTAAAGGAGTTAAAAGACAAGTTTTACAACAACATATTACGCACGAGCGATATAAACAAGTTTTATCGTCTAAAAATACTCTGCATCACCCTATGAATTTTATTAGGCACGTAAACCATAGACTATATACAACTCTAGTAAATAAAATATCGCTATCTCCTCTAGACACAAAGAGATACATTTTAGAAAACGGAATAGATACTCTAGCTTACGATCATTACATGATCGAACGACTTGTAAAACACTTATGTTTAATAAGGATTGATTGATTAACGTTTGCTTGATTAACGTTTAACGATAGGGGGATTCATTGTATCTCTAGGAATAATTTGTATTTCTTCTCTTACAAAACTACGTGCGGGGCCTCCTTCTACATAATACAATATAGGTTGATTCGCAGCTTTCATCGTTTTAGATATTCTATAAATTTTTAAACTCCATATAGGATCGGTCGCTCTACGTCTCGTATCTTTTTCATCTTCACCCGGCGCGTATAAATACCGAACTAAACTATTATTGGGGATTCTTTTTTCATTTACAACTCGCATGGGTGAGGCTGGATTTTGCTCTACGCTATCTAATTTAATCGCGTCTTTAGGTTTTAAATTAATCAGTCGCGTCGTCTCGTTGTTTAACGCTTTTACGACCGCTGGTAATCCTTTAACCCATTCTCTATTTCTAACATTAGTTGCAATTTCTTGACCGTATTGATGCGAAAATAATTTTTCGCTCAAAGTTCTATTAAATCTCTCAACTATACCCTGAGCTCTGTGATTACCAGCTTCTCCTCGCTGAATTTTTACATTATGCTCGCTCATCAAAGCATTAACGCTGCTCATGAATTCTTTTCCGGGGTCGACTTTTATAATTTTAGGCCAAACCAACGGCGATCGTTTACGCTGTCGCGGAGCGTAAATTTTTTCAAAAGCATCGCTGACTCGCGCGGCTGTTTTATCGATTAAAGGTACTGCAGCTTTATATCTACTTGCTTCATCAACGACCGTTAACGCGTACTTGAAAGTTCTTTTACCGACTTTATCGTGCGGAAGAAACAACAAGTCTGCTTGATGAACCTCGTTTGGTTTTTCGAGAGTACTATTACTACTAGTTGGTCTCGGAATATATTTAGGATAGGGTAAATAAATTTGCCACAGCGCTTGCTTTTTTATCCATCGTCGAACGAGTTTTACATTTACTCTCGTTTCTTTAGCCAATTTACTGATTGCATCTTGACCTTTGTAGTATCCTCTCGGACTATAATAAGCGTTGGATAGTTTTCGTTCATCCATTTAATATTTATAAATATTATTCTATTCTCAACATTATTCGGCGGGCATGAGCGAGTTTGGTAAAATTCCTTGTTTAACTAACCACATTTGCGTCGCACCGCTTAATCCAATCGTTCCAGTTAGTTTTAACCCGTCTTTTATATCCAATTTTCCTAAATCGGCTGGTTTCATTTTAAATATTTTTTCACCGAGCATGCTGTATAAAATAACTAAAAGAGTCATAACTGAGCTGTGATAAATTGTATCGGCGATCGTTTTCGTATTTATAGGCATCGAAGACATGTTTATAATCGTTAAATATAAAAAAAAAAAAGTTTTTTATTCCATTTCAAAAACACCGAGTTTCTCTGGCGCGGTCGGTGGTGAAACGCTAGCGAGTTTAACGCTAGCGAGTTTAAATGTTGGTTCCGAGTTTTGTCTAAACAAGAAATAAGCGATACCTCCAATAGCTAAACCAATAGCTATATAGGTCGAGTTGCTCGATCCATCGCTCATCGAGTTGTTTTCTTTATAACCTTTGCTATCTTTCATCGCTGAATGCGTAGCGAAACTATTAGTTTTAACGCTTTTCGCGGGTTTAGCGAGTTGTAGTTTTTTCTTTTTGTTAATTTCGGCTAGTCTTTTTCCGGCCGCAACTCTGTTTGGGTTTTTTGGCCTAGTCGCTGGTTGGGTAATGGTCTTTGGCGTTGGCTCCGGTTGCGCAATCTCCTTTTGCACAGTCGTTTGCTCGTTGGTTTCCATCGCTTTTATTATCAGTTGAAGATAATGTTTTGCAAGTTTCTATTTCTTCTTTTCTTTTTAAATGTTTTGCCGTAATCAGCGAAACGCTGAGCGGAGCGAGAAACATACCGTACTTGTAGTATATTTCGCACGCCACTGTACTAAGCATGCTATTAATGAACGGATCTTTTTCTAAATCTGAAATTAATTTACCTTCATCATCAATTTGAAATTTATGGCCGTACAAATCAATACGGTTTAAACTTGTTCCTAATACTTGCGCGTATAGCGTTATAATGGCGCTACCCAAACTCTGAGTAATATCACGACCTAATTTAGTTTCGTATTGCGTGTGTAATGCTTCTCGCTCTTGCTCGCTCAAAGCTTCAATATCGCTAACGCTTAGTTCTTTTCCGAAATACTTGCTCGAGTCTCCCCCAACTACAACCGATAAAAGACGTAATTTTTTTTTCAACAATAAGCTATCATCGTTAACGCTAACGTCGTTAACGAGTGGCGTCTGTATATTTTCGTTTAATAGCTTATGTACTTCTTCCATTTATTATACGTACTCGAAGAATAATCGATTAAATTTATAAAAAAATATAAAAACCAATAATTAGTTTTAGATAACCCATCAACGTTTAAAAGCTCGTTAAGATTTAACATTAGATCTTTTACTCGTTCGGTAGATATATTCGTAAATATATTTTTTACTTTTTCAGTATTCTCGTTTAAAACTTGTACCAATTCTTGTCTTTCTTTCGCGGTATTTACGAGTTGGTTAAGATTATGTATAAAATCATTTACTCGTTCAACAGATATATTCGTAAATACTCGTTCAGCATTCATATTTATAAATATGCTTTATAATATTTATTAAAATGCTAAACAACCTATGGGGGATCGCTGAGTAACCTATGAGTAACCTATGAGTAACCTATGAGTAACCTATAAGTAATTGCTCTTAACCTATGAGGTAATTGCTCTTAACCTATGAGTAACCTATGAGTAACCTATAAGTAACCTATAAGTAACCTATAAGTAACCTATAAGTAACCTATAAGTAACCTATAAGTAACCTATAAGTAACCTATATGAGGGGATCACCAACGACTTGACGGTAATCACTCAGTCGCGTATTTCCCAACCGGTAGGCTGATCCGTTTTTAAAATTAATTTACGGTGTTTAACTCGTTTTAATTTTTCATGAATTTCCATTCTCAACTCGCGAGTTGGTATAACATCATTTTCTCTAAGACAATTCTCGTACGAGTCTCTATCTTTACAATAAAATAAACACGCCCATTTGAGTTGTTCTCTAAAATCTTTCAATACGCTATTATATTTTTGCGAAAGAATCCAACAGCTGTGTTGTACGTGTCTACCGCTAAAAGCTAATTGCGTGATCATACATTTATTATTCTCGTCGTATTTTTTATAATGCAACTGTTTATTCGCGCTGCAATCGTCTATAATAAACAACGTTTCTTCCGTTTTGAAAGCGTCGCTATAAATTTGTATAGCCCTATTCAGCGATATGTCGTTTAAATCGTTAACGTGTACGTTATCGTCGTTTAGAACCCATTTTCTATTTTTGTACGCATCGTTGTTGAAAATGGTAGGGCATAATATAACGATATTTTCAAAATATTTAAAATATTCATTTTGTAATAAATTTAAAATAAATTCAGTTTTTCCACATCCCGTTTGTCCGCAAATTAACGCAGCGTGTGGATATTTAGGTAACATTTTCTTTTTAATATTAAACGTTTTTTAATAATCACTCGATGTTTAATAATCGACCGATTCGAAACGCGAGTTTCTAATGTTTAGTTGCGCGTCCATGATAATAAAAGTATACATGTTTAGTTCACCCGCACTCTCGGCTTCTTTTTCAATTTGAATGGTAATTCCTTCGGACAAGTTTTGCACTCGTCTTCCGCTTCCGTGTAATACATTATCGGTACTCGTTCTTAAATCTAAAAATAAACCGTATTTATCATGACAATAATTCGCTATTTTGATGTTGGCCAAATCTAGAGCTTTCACAACTCGTATAGCGTGTTGTTTTCTCGAATCACCGAAATATTTTGAAATCTCTTCCCATTGTTGATATCTTTTCATTCCGTGCGCGTAGAGTTGATTGGGAACGCCTTCGATTGTAATACTAACTTTTGTTATTTTCGGATTATAAAACTTGTTGCTTTCTTTCACGTTGGGTTCTTTAAACAAAAACAATATTCCTTTCATACTTTTTGCTGGAGTATTTAAATTTATATTCCACATTGTATCTTTTTTGTTGTACGTAGTTACGCTCTGTCTCAGTACGCGATCAAACAATATACTCGTTCTATCGCTGTATTGATTTCTAATTGTTCTAGCGAGTTCTGGCATATGAACAACCTCAAATTCTAAAGAAATTCCACTTATAACATATTTAGCGTTGTCGTCGGTGCTTTTGATTACGTTACTAAATTTATTAAACACGAGTTCGTAAGTCAATCGATCTCCGATGCCCGACTGATAGTAAGGTTGATGATCGGTCAACAATTCAAAATCGAGTGGAATGTGATATCTATTTTTATACGCGTCTGCGACAGCTTTATCTTTTCCGCCGTTTGCGGCTACATCTTTATCGTTAGCGTCTATTCTTATTTTAGTCACGTTTACATCCTCTATTCCTTGATACGTTAAATTTTCGCGTTGATCTTTGGTTAGCCATTCGTCTTTGTAACAATTGAATACATCCGCATCGTCTAAACTAAATATTTCGTTTCCTTCCATTTTAATTATTATATGTTTTACGATGTATCTGCCTACATTTTGTACCAACGTTCTATTTTCATCGCCTGAGCTAACGAGTTCAATGTTGAAAGCTAATCGCGTTGTATTCGGAACGATGACGTCATTCATTCCTAAATTTGGAAAACGAACCGCCAACAATTGATTTTCGTTTATGGTACTCGGATTGTTTGTAATGACGACTTTTTGGCGCATTCCTTTTAAGCCTCGAGGTTCTCTTATTCTTCTGTATGGATCTAGCGTATCTCCGTACGTATTATTAGACATATTTAACGTTAGTAAATATAATAATTTTTTATGTTTTCTAAAAGAAAATGGTGTCTGTAGCGATGATGGTTGGAGGCGCCGTAATCAACGCGTTAGCGTTTACCGGATCGAATTTTTTATTTAGTAATTTACGTGGCAATGACGCAGAACGAGAACGCAAACGACACGATTTAGCGTTGGAACATCTTTCGAAAGCTAGAGACGAATTCAGTAAAAAACGTTTAAAATATCTAGATTATTTAAATGAGAAAATACAAAAAGAATCGAGCTCGATAAGAACGTTTAATAGTATCGACGAAGCGATGCAAGAATATTCGCGAGTTTCGAATACACGAGTAAATTTGCCTCTCGATTTACGTAAAGAACCGCGATTAGAAGATTTTTACGATGTTAGCGAAGATCAAAAAACGGGAGAAATTGTATTTATCATTATTGGTATGAGTGTAGTTGGTTACGCGAGTTATAGATTGTTAAAATAAAATATATTATAAAATGGAAGAAGGAGGAAACCCATATATAGAATTAGACCCAATGTTTAATCAACCCGAAGATGAATATTTGGATGATGAAATGCGTGATAACAACTTGGGTGATATTCCGATGGAACAAGAAACTTCTTTTAGTTTATCTCAAGAAAATAGATTACGTAAAGATATAGTCGATGATTTTATACAAGTATAGGTTTTAAAACTCTATAAAGACTATACTAGATTCAAGTATAAACTAAATGAAAATAAAGTGGGTTTACTTTATTTTATAAAAGGTAATACAGAAATACGATTAACTAATTTAAAAACGGGTGGATTTTTAAAATTAGGTTCGATCAAAGGTTTAACTAGAAGTGATTTAACAGCTTTCGGCCCCCAATCTATTTCTAACATTATAGACACAACAGAAATAGTAATAAAAGAACGAGATGGTCGTAGAAAATTACCATCTATACCACAACAACGCGTAGAAAAATCAATACAAGTTCAAGAAGCTATCGAACGTTCGAGAGATCAAAACACTCAAACAGAATTAAACATAGAATGGCGAGAAGTAATAGCGCTCGATAACATTATGGCTACGAGTCGAGGTGAACAATTAAATCTTTTAAGTAAATTAAAAACGTTAAACCAAAGAATTTATAATATGAAAGAAGTAATTAGCGACGCTGAAGAAAGAGAGATTGATAAAAAATCAATAAAAAAGTATAGTCAAGAATTGCGAGAGCTGGTGGGTGATAAACGAGTAATCGTAGAGCAAATAGATGCGCATGATTACGTTCTTCGTAGTCAAATTAATAGAATTAAAGAAACGGCTCAAAAAATGTTAGAAAGGGATATTACGTTAGGTGATAAAATTAAAACTTTATTTAGAGAACAAGGCGTAACGATCGTCAGTATATTAACGGCTTTTAGTATGACTATCGCTTTTATCGTCAAATCGATCGGTAGTGCAGTTACACCAAAACCAACTCCACCGCCCGCGCCACCAACGCCCGCACCACCATCACCAAAAACCGAGCGAACGTAATAGAGTGGATACAAAAACATTAAAAAATTTAGCGAATGTATTATCTAAACTAGGAGCGAAAGCTTTAGCCGCTTTGCCGGCCATTATCGGTACGGTTGTAAGTTGGTTATTAAAAACGGCTTCCAGCATTATCGCGTGGACGGCGGAACATTTATGGTTGGCGCTAAGTGGAGTCGGAGTATTAGTTTTAGCTTATACGCAGAAAACGTAAAAATGCTCCGCGTCAGCGTAACAATTCGTAAATCATAACGCCTACACCAGTTAAAATCGCAAAACCAATTATTAAAGAATTTTTTTCTTCTTGATGACTAGCATCGCTAACATCTTCTAAAGAGCGCTTGCTGATTGCGTCTTGCGCGTGTGCTATTGTATAAGACGATTTAGCTTCTACATGTTTTGTAATTGACGATTGTTGCGTTTGTAAAGGTAAAATAGGAGGAATAGCGAGAGTTGAATTTGTATCTAAATTTGAACCTAAAGATAAACCGCTCGTCGCGATTAATAGATTATTGTTGTATCCCACGTAATTGCCTATTCGTAAATTCATATCGCTAGGCATCATGTATAAATTTTCTCCTAGACAAAAGTTTAAACGACTGCGAGCGTATTGTAAAACATCTTGATATCGTTGAATGCTAGTTTGTAAATCGACCGGAGAGTCAATCTCTGCTTCCACTATATTTATAAATTCGCGTTGCGCGTCTAAACCCGTACCACCCGATAAAAATGAGCTTTTTGCTTGCGCTTGAGCTCCTAAAATTGCGTAAACGTACGTTCTTAACGAGTCGTTTATTCGTTGCGTACCAACATCCGTAAAACCTTTAGACTCGCTGATTATAAATTTTAACCAAGCGAGCTCCGTTGAAGATTGTGAAATGAATGCGATCGTATAGGTCGAAGGATGATCTCCAAAACTCATTTTAGTCGCGGTTTTGTAATAATCGTAATCGGTCACCTCGGTAGAAATAACGTTCAAACTACTTTTATCGTAGTCTCGATTGGGTACCGCTTTGATACCGGAGTCGTAATAATAAGCCGTTCCTAATCCGTTTGAATTAAAATCGACTCGTTGTTTCCAATTGGAGGCTTGAGAAAGGTGAAATTCTTTACATATTTTTTTGTACGCGCTCACGTCTATATTATTGGCAAACGCGTCGTAAAAATTTTGAAAAGATGCGGGGCAGCTCATTTCTTTGAGCAATCGTCTAATTTGATAATAGACGTGAAATCTAAAAAAACTACGAATCATCATATTTGGATGGTTTAAATGTTGATAACTCACGCCACACCTCGTCGTGGCGCAGTACGTCACAAAATTTATTTGATTTTGATAAAATTTGAGCGGGTTGGAATACCAATCGTCGACAACGTCGTCGCTTTTAACGCGAGGCAGCTTGTAGTTGTTGAAAACATTATTAAAACGAACGTTAAAAAACTCGTTCTTGTTTACGTAAATGTTTATACCGTTAAATCACCATCGTTAAATCGAGAGGCGCTTTAAAATTTCCAGATTGCTCGTACGAATACGTAAAAAAATTACTCTCGAATGTTATGAAACGACATTTTATTATATTAAAATATAATAAAATGTATCATACGTTTGAAATCGAAATTGGTAAAGAAGGAGGGTCGGTTCATCATACAACGTCATCGATAATCGACAAGATAATCTCGATTATATTACACAGCGTAAACATTTGGGTGGGATATTACAACATGCGTAAAAAAGAAAGAATACTAATTCGTACGGTGGGTGAATCGGAAGGAGAAGTAAAATTTATCGAGGCGGGCCTTTACAACATTATCGAAATTATCGAAATTATCGAAATTATAACGAAAAATGAGCCTTGGATAACGTTTAGAATCGATAAATCCAAGGGTGAATATATCGTTAATATTACCTCATGAACAAGAGCGTTAAATTTTCATCTGGGTTAAGCTAATTTATTGGGGTTGCATAGCGAATCTCTAACTGCGGGAGAATACACCATTCAACAAAATTGACGTACAACTTTTTAAATTTTTATACATTCATTGCGATCAAATTTCTACGACCGATAATTATTTCAACGGAAAAACCCTGCAACAATTTTAAACTCTTTTCCTTTGCGAGACGCGTCGTTTGGTGAAAGTACATGTACATGCAATATACAAATCCATTAGCAAACAAATTACGACTCGGAACTTTTAACGAGTTGAGTTTTCGAGTTAGAGATAGCAAAAGTAGAGATATACATAATCACGGTTTCCCCATTATTTTAAATGTTGAAATTATATAAATATGGCTAGCATTTATGGACCGAGTCGCGCTGACGCGAAGCGTACAACGAGCGTTGGAGCTATAACGAGCGCTAGCGACGAATCGAAAAGCGAAATTTACGAACATCACGGATATCTAAACAGAGACGAAATTTTATGGCGAGTAGTTTTAATCGAAAAATTCGACGTCGTACTCGGATGGCATGAAACGTTTAAACAACCCTTTTCGTTTACGACCGCGCCCACGTATTGTAGCATTTTTACGCAGTTTATAAAAACTGATAGTTTCGCTACGCATTCAGCGACGCGCGATTACGCTCCCAACATTTATTATATTCCTTCTCCGCAACGAGATGAGAAATTTCATTTTCTCGATGATGAAACGCAACATTTAAAATACGAAATGTGTTTTAAAATGCGAAACGTTAGAAAAGTTTTTGTTGAAGCGAGTTTTTTCGGTTCGCTAAATTCAAAAATCTGTTTCAATATAAAAATAGCAAGTTTACCGTCGAATTAATGTTGAAATAATATAAATATGGCGAGCATTTACGGACCTAGTCGAATGAGTAACATGAAATGTTGAAAAAACAATGTTGTTGAAAAGATATGTTGTTGAAATTTGGACACATCGAACCTAGTGAAAACTCAATCGTCCCTTCTTTGAAAGAACACTTTTTATAACGATTTAGGAAGTTGAATTGGTTGGATTTAAAATTCATTAGGGTCTTAATATATTTGAGGCTCGTTGTCTTTCTCGTTCTTCGTTAGAACTAGCGTAAAGGTGAAAATAATTCATATTCTTTAGAGAAAAGAATTGATGTTTATCAGTAACGATGGAATTTAGAAACATACAAATCGATGAGTTTTAGTTTACGAATGAAACACGATATGTAGAATACGCATTTAGCCACGTTTCAAATTTAGACGGTCACGTAAATTAAAAGATATATAACTATAAATTTAATCGGCTCTTTTGGTCGAAGGAATCTGTTACGAGTTGATTGTTAGAATTATTTAATTAAATTAAAATCTTTTGTTATAATAAAAATGAGCGTAAATATAGAATCAACTAATGTACTTTATCCAAACTTTACCACCTTTGACAAATGACGCTAAATCATTTCGATTGCAAAAAATCGACGATATTCAAAAAGAATTACGAATCGAAATAAACGAACGCGAAGCCGTATATAAAAAATATAATAAAATAATCAACGCTTGTAACGTCGTAGAAACTCTCGCAGAATTGGGCTGTATGGGAGCGGGAGCCATCGGAATAGCCAGTATCGCTACGGTTGTATCGTTGCCGGTAGGATTAGCTTTAGAAGGTTTAGCTTTGGGGTTGGGTAGCGCAGCTTTCGCTATTAGATACGCGAAAAATAAATGTTATAAAAAAGCTAAAAAACACGATGAAATACGAATTTTAGCGTTGAGTAAACTCAACACGATTGAAAACCACGTTAGTAAAGCTTTAGAAGACGGTTACATCAGTCAAGAAGAATTTGTGCTCGTGTGTGAAGAGCGAGTAAAATATTATAAAATGAAAGAAAAATCATTTAAACCAGCATGAAGACTATACAGAAGTAAACTCGATGCAAACGCAGAAAAAAATTCTTATAGAAAAACTTTTAAGTTTAAAGTAGCTTTGACGATAAATAAGAGCTTAATCAAATCAACACGCTTCATGAGTAGCGGAGCGTAAAAACGTTCGATAGACCTCCTCCTTATAATTTATAATTTATAAATTTCTACACATTCTTCATCACTCTATTGTGCAACGTTCAGCTTTTCCTTCTACAGCTTTTTAAATGATAATAAGGGCTTTTTTTTTCGTTATCTTTGCGCATTTCGTACACAAACCCGCCTTTGCTTTTTGTCCCTTTTTACATATTTTACACGCACAGGAAATATTTTTTCCACCATAACCCTCCACTTATGTAAATTACAATATATTTGTATTCTTACTAGTTGAATACAACACTTGTCTGTTTTACCAACTAAAAGCCATTCGCAAAAAAACCTTGTATCATCTTTAATATTAAACAATAATATGGATTATTTATTTCACTTTTAAAGTTTGTTTTTTAAACTACGTTCAAGAGTAGTATGTCAGGTGCGGATTTATGAAACAGATTTATGAATTTGGGGTCATTTTTATATATTTATGAAAATCTATAGAGGTGTTTCCGGGATGCGTTATTTCTACCAACGCGCTCATTAGTTGGAAATGATGAGCGCGTAAAGCCCATCGCATCTCGTCGTTGGCTTTTTATAAGAACCTTTTATTTATATGTTGAGGATAAGCGATTTAGATTCATTTCTTCGTTACAATATACTATCCGTCTAATACCTCTCGAGGTGTTATTTTAACATGGTTTCTCTACCGTAGAACCTTTTAATAGCGTTAATGTAGTCTTTTTTAATCAACCCCTCGTTCGCTCCCGAGCCGTGTAACGGTAGCTCAATATTTACGAGAGTAACGCGCCTTTTTAATTGAGCTAAATTTAATTTATATAATGGTTTTGGTTTTTGTTTATTTATATACTTTTTAACCGCGTTGTACCAACTGCGTTTATCAACTTTATTCTTGCTGTTTTGCAAGAGAAATATTCGACCAATGTGTTCTTGCGCATATTCTTCCAATTCATCCAATGTGTATTTCGATAAGTATTTAGTAGTCATCTTTACTATTAAACAATATAATATGGATTCTTTATCTCAAAAAAAAACAAAAAAAAACGAATTTGTTGACATACTTATCTCACTTTTTAAAGTCTCTTTTTAAGACTAAAAAAAAAAAAAAAAAAAAAAAAAAAAACGAATTTGTTTAAAAAATCATTTTTTGAGTGAATGAGACGAATCCCTCATCTGACATACTACTCCCTTAAATAAACGAATACCAATTTGCTTTGCAGCCCGTCCTCACTTGACTTGTATGGGACCCGACCACTGCGAACTTTGAGGCCAAACTTCTAAGTGACTATGACCATTATTGTACCCACCGGTACAACAATATTCAAATGAATTTAGAAATGCAAGACCTTATTTCCGCGAGTCATGCCATGCCAAATGGAACTTATCCACCAGAAATCATTTCTGAAAAGTCAGACAAACGCCTGCAAGGGTTTTTGTACTGAAAATAAGGGGTAGTGTTACAAGCCATTCCATTTTTGTCAATTTACTACCGTGAACTAAAATAATCTGTTAGTCACAGAAGTATAGGGTGATCGAGATTTCGAAGCAAACATGTTCACGGCAAGACATTTCGGCTGACGTGGCGCGATGATCATTCTGACATGGCGTAACTTATATCATTATTTGCAACACATAGTGAATTTGGGAATAAAAGGTTGCTTGAAAAAATCTATACTGCACAGTTTGTGTATAATGTTAATGATCTTAATGTGCACCTGCCTCGTAAATGGAGGACTAACTTGAGCTTTTGAAAATCGTTATGCCATAATCTACATCGTCAGCGCACATTATGATGTGAATTATACTATTAAAAAAGTGAACTATAAGTCAACCACCTCCTTCCCCCTGTAAAGCTTGTTAACAACTGATTCAGTTCAGTGAGCACACCTCTCACCCCCCCCAACCCCTAGGGATCCTAGTCTCAACAGTCCCGCCTGCAAGGCCTCAACGAACTAATCCTCCAGCATCCATTCATGGGATGATCCTCCAGCAGTCTACTTACAGCAACATTTTCCTCAGAGTCCGGACATTCTCCTGAGGACGATCAGAGCATACTTGATCGAAACGTCGAGTTGTACCCTCCAGTTCTTTCAGAAGTCTAATTACGGGTTTCACTAATTGAGATTCCACATGGTGTCACCGCACCAGTCTTACTTATCATCCTCACCATGCAAAACCTACAAGTTTTACCGTAAAAGTGAACTGTTTGAAAACCCTGTTCTGATATGGAAAGTTAATTCAAATAGATGCGGTGCGTCTTTGTGTGAATATGAATTTTTGCTCTTCATTATTTTGTAAGGCCACATGATTATTAATACTTCGACACCCTTTATAACATGGCTATCGAAAAGTGGCAATTTGAAGCCCCAAGACCTCACACAAATGGCTGGACCTCTAAATAGAAACTGGGCTACCGGAGGCGCAGCCACGGGGACTTACGGTGGAACGTGCATAGCGTGGATAGGCCTTTGGGACGCCCGCGTCACAGCCACCGGAGGAGCAGTCGGAAGAAGCTGGAACATTGTTAGAGTGGAAGGTGGACGCGGAGGATAGGGGAGGAGGCGGTCGCGTTGTCAAGGGAAGGCTGACAGCCTCAGTGTAGCAAAAGTACAGACCAAGGAGGGATACAGGGACCCCAGCAAGGTTTAGCTAGCGACGCCTTCGCGCGTGGCAATTATATGCATATTATTGAGGGTACAATTAAGGTTAATTAAGGTTTATTGAGGCAATTAAGGTTTATTGGAGGGCATGCATAATTAATTACAGTCACTGGGTCCAATAATAATTCATGCGTTCATTTATTAAATCAGAACTCAATTTAATTTAATAGTCTCTTTGTGGATCATTTTGTAAGTCTCTGCCAGCTCCAAGATCGAACCAGGGAACAGTGTAAACTTGTGTATAGGGCGGTATATTTCCGACCAACGGGTTTGCGTATCTCCCAACAGGCCGATATTCAGCCATCCGGAGCCGGAAGATTCATTTGACTTGTAATATCACTTAGATAAATCATCTTCAGTAGATATCCCACACAATATTATTAAGCTATTCTGTGTAGTGGTTTATTTTCAGAACCCCGAAATGTGTTCTGTATTGTTTGTTTTACTGCTCCTATTAAACGGCTCAAGTCAAAATTCTGTCTGCCTCACTTTTTGATAAGTGTTTAACCTCTGATAGCTATGTACACTATTTACCAAACACAATAGTGAGGGCAGAAGAAATCAGGTAATAAACCAGTGGCACTCTTCCGGTTTACAATGCACAGAAAAGAAAAAAGGAAAATGCATTCAACACCAGTTTCCAAGGAAAAAGGGGCTTTACAAGGCGTTGGTCAAGGGTTTATGTTAAATGGTTTTCAAGTTGTTGTTTAAGCAATACTATATAGATTGAAACAAATTATTATATGTACATCGTTCCAATCGATCGAACCATTGTATTTTCTAATAATATTTAGGTGCATAGACTCCAGGAGCTTGTTTAAAACTTTATGCTTGTTATTATATTGCGGTAATTGTACAAAAATTCCTTTCGACGACCATGGTGGGGATAATATTCTAAATATTTGTTTAACCCCAATAAGATATTATTTGATGAGGTATTTTATGTTTGTTTTCTACTTTTTGTATCTAAAATTATAACATTTGGTATCTTATACTTTGATAAAACATTTTACTCACGCAGAAAAATGAATTAATGAACAAAACTCCTTTGTAGGGAGCAGAACGTTTCACGGTCTTATCATTAATTACTAATTTTGTTTTTACTGTCACCAAATACCATACATTTTGGTCCGGGTGGTTGTAAATTAGGAAGGTGTGGAGGAAGTCGCCAGGATTTTCAGAGTGGGGGAGGGGACATAGAGTTTGTTACAAAGCCTATAACCCCCTCCCCTAGCTAGATGTATATGCCCATGCATGTAGACCGAAAAGTCCAATATTTCGGAAAGATCAAATTACAAAGACATTATAATATCGCCGCGTAAATAATATAATATAGGACAATATGAAGACAAAATAGTTCTTACTCTGTATATTGGCGCAAGAATCAGTACTTCTGCCTCCCACACGGCAACCCGGTACGCCTGTTCTGAAGGGCAGTGACTTGTCGGTTACGAGTCACAATCATACCTTGATATAGGCAAAACAAAATGAGAAACAAGTTTCAACTTTTGCTACATAATAGCTAGGGTTGTAGGTGAGCAAGGTATATCCGCCTGGCATGGATCCAGGGTCTAGGAAAAGAGATGGCATATGGACGAGCGGGTACACTGCCAAAGGGGAGGGAAGGCAAAAACAATACCAATAATATATAGTGACATTTGCATGCATGACGATAAAAAAGGATGACCACAATAATAAACACATTGTGATTTAATTTACTGTGTTGGATAACTGTGCAAATAGCACCCAGTGTTAACACATATTGCCTTTTTGTTTTCAAGTAACAAGGCAACCTAAATCCAAATTATACAGGGCTCAAATAATAATGATTCAGAGACGGATCCAGATGGTTGAATTTATAGCTCCCACTGGTATTGAAAACACCAAAAATCTAGCCAAAACTGTGCTTTAAGTGAGAAATATGCATAATAGTTGGCATGTATATAAGTGGTTTTAAGTAGCCCATTTCATCATTG
This sequence comes from Zoroaster sp. YZ-2022, assembly GCA_029582265.1. Taxonomy (NCBI): domain Eukaryota; kingdom Metazoa; phylum Echinodermata; class Asteroidea; order Forcipulatida; family Zoroasteridae; genus Zoroaster; species Zoroaster sp. YZ-2022. The sequence goes on from CM055818.1 coordinate 8,853,544, forward strand.
TTGCCCATCAGACAACCCACTAACCCAGCTAACAAATGTTCCATGTAGCCTCGACGAAGCATCCATTCAGCCAATGAAAACATTGGGTCCAAATTAGACGATTTAAGACAGCTTTACCTCCTGTTATCTTGATACTTCTGGAACGTCTGGTTGAACATATGGGTTTTTATTGGCAAACATCATTCCCTAAAAACTCCTGACTCTTGGTAACAGGTAACAGTGGAACGTGTAACAGGCTATATTCTCCACCCATCCTAGTTTCGAGTGGAGGTGATATTACTCTGGGAGGGAAAATTCACCTTGAAGTTATGCCGTAATGGCGTTGAAGGTTACCCTATTTAAGTCGATTTTATTCTTCATTTAGGGCAATTACTAAATGCATGGTTTTCATTTTTAATTAACTGGTGATGGACAAACCCTGACTGGTTTGGACGCTATTATTCTTGTGTACTATGCCCCACGGTATAAAAGGAAGGTATTCACAGACTCATCTCTCAACTGCCAACTTTATTTAATTAATCTAGTATTTTTACTTTCTTGTAGGGGAAACCAAAACCTTGTTCACTCAAAAAGCCAACATTATATGGGGCCTAAACCCCAAAAATACCTAGAAGCCCACGGGAAAGTGCGTAAGACTGTTGATTTCGTTTGGCTACCCTTCTGAGAGGGTCCCAACATGGGCGAATTCTATACTAGAGCTCCATGATGCCGTTACATTTCCTCCTTGGCCGAATTAGCCACCGTTTGTTTCTCACATACGGACACAGCGGTGTAATTCAGTAGGGGCACTTGTTTTTTTACAGGCATATTTTAATTATATATGAATATCCATTCAAAATGGGCACAGAGATCTCATGGTTGATGTCGTGCATGGCCGTAGCCCGCAAAAAAGAGAGGATGTGAGGGGTTTGACACCTCCGAATGTAAGTAATGTGCCTTATACATGGAAATCACCAATTAAACCATTGAAGCTAGGTCTTATGGTTTTGTGTCCCGACTCAAAGTGATTCTAATCGTACCACCTTTTCGATCTGGTGGGGAAAATTGTTCACGCTCACCACCCCACCTCTCTGAACAATTTCAGGTGCATACCTCAATCACCCACGCCTACCCCCTAATTATTTGTATATTACGCCTACTCCTCAAAAATTGTTCACGAGCATCCCCTCATCTCTACCCCTCGTCCAGCTAGTTTGAAGGTGTTAATTGTTTAACTGCCGCTGAAGTCAGTACTGCAAATTGGCTTTCTCATAAATTTTCCTTCTCGAAAAAAAGTATTGTTTTATTTCAGTTTTATTTTATAAATTGATTGAAAAGATAATTTTTGTTTGTTCTTCTGACATACTTATGACGTTTCGTGAATCGTGAAACAAGTATGGTCCCCATTTCCTAATCCTGATGTACAAAACTTTATATTTAACGATATAGAATTAAAAATAATAATAATAAATCATGATTTATAAAAGCGCAGCATTCCGTTCTATGACAAGACCCTAAAGCGCTGCATACATGCATAACTACACAATATGTAAAATACAATTATAAGGCATGAAAATACATAATATGGATGAGAAACTCGGATAGTTTTTGGTAATTTGCATACTTAAAAAAATCAATTTCAAGGTAAAACTTACTTTGTGTTAAGGGTTGCCGATGATTTGGTTTACATCTTCCTTTAATAAAAATTATTCTGGGGCTTTTTAAGAAAAGTAAAATATTGTTTCGAATTAAGGAAAGAGAACTCTTCTCTAAATTTCACGTAAGGATGAATAAAAAACAATAAATAGAAGGAGATATTCACTATTTGCTTGTTTTTAACGACATAAACATACGCTGAAACGTTCGCTGGCTTAATGTGTTTATTGGGACTCTTAGATAGTAAGCAAAACCAGTATAAGTTTTCTCGGCAACATGACCATTGTTGTAATTTTCTTTAAACTAACTCGTTGGAACACCCCTCATAATCCCCCATAAAAAACCTTTTAAAAGATAAATAAATAAATCAACGGTATATATGTTTCCCGGCGTGTATTAAAAGTTGTAATGAACAATTTAAGCAAAATACTTTGCACACATTGTAGGGGGGTGTTCACAAGAATGGTCCCTGATTATAGTTACAAATCGAGAAGGCTTCGGTACTTATTACGGTTGATCATGTTGACATACCCCTTTTGTAGTAGGCCCACGGTAGGGTTATCATCCTTGGATCTGTATAGAACAAAACAAACATCCGTTTCATTACTACCAGATCCTGGCCCAAACAGACACCGACGACCGTCAAGCACAAGCAGGTATTTGAGAACCTACGCCATATCTTCCTCGAAGAAGGACTTGAAAGTATCTGAGAGAAATTCCTGAATCAATCTCAGTTTATGTGTAATCTCGATCTGATATGGCGTTTAAAGGCCGGAAACTCAATATAGTTATTTACTTTAATATTATCTTATTGTTTTCTAATTTGAGTTGTTTTTGACTACTTGTTTCAAATACACTTTTTTCTAGTGTATTATAGTAATCTTATTTTCCCCAGAAAAATTTGAGAGATTCTTTATGAAGGAACAATACCAGTGGAAATTCAATATTGAAAAATCCATTCCTTCTCTAAAAAACTAAGACATTCCATCAATACCAAGCCCGTCTTTGTTACACTTTCTGTGTTGGGGTGAACTGATCAATTTCATAGCAGGCATTGTCGCCACATATAACGCAGGTGTAATCAACCGTTCATATTATTGTTCTTTAGTTGGTATGCCCTGATTGAAGCGTCACCGTACGGTCAATGGGCGGGTTTGTTTGCATGTACGAGGAAGAGTCAGCGTCGGACACAACCAATAAGCATGGTTTGTTTGCGCAAGGCGGGATGAAGAGTCACCACAGAGCCAATAGGCGTGGGTTTGTTTGAATATCGAAGGAAGAATCACCGCAAGGCGAATAGGCGTGGTTTGTTTGCAAGTCCAAGAAAGATTGTCTTGCAAGCGCAATGGGCGTGGTTTGTTTCCATGTCCGAGGAAGAATCACCAGTAGAATCATAGGCGGTTTGTTTGGTGTGCCTGGGGAAATCAGCCTGGCAATTACCATAGGCGGTTTGTTTGCATATCCATGGAAAATCACCGTGCAAGAACAATGGGCATTGTTTGTTTGGTATACCTGAAGAAGAGAGTCATTGCAGAGCCAGTGGGCGTGGTTTGGTTTGCATGCCTGGGGAAGCTCAGTTCATAACAAATGGGCGTGGTCTGCATGCCTGGTAAAAGAATTACTACAGCGTCATTGGGCGTGGCTAGTTGCATGCCTGGTATAAAAGCGTTGAATCTCCACAGCGGTCATTGGCGTGGTCTGATTTGTTTGGCTATGGTAAAGAATAACCGCAGCGTCAATGAGCATGGGTTTGTTTGCATGGCTGGTAAAGAATCACCGCAGCGTCAATGGGCGAGGGTTTTATTTGTGAGATGAAAAGTCACTGCATGACCTACATGTATATAGGCCGTATGATCGAAGGAAGCTCCCCACCCACCATATCGAGTCTCATAGTCGACAAAACCAAGCTCTCAGTCAGCTAAAACCACCAAATCAATCTATCGAAGTAGTTTTTGTAATTGTTGCTGGCGTAAATTTGAATAAAGATAGTTTCATGCTCTCCGTCAGGTGTGGGTATGGAAAAGGTATGCATTAAATACACGTACTAAAACAAAGAACATGTGCTTAGTCGATATTTAGTATTCAAACACCACGGTTCAAGTGAAAAACAGAAATCGCAGCAAGCATCAAGCATCTGTTTATACATCAGGAATGTTCATACCTCATTCACATTATTCCACTCTTTCAAACGTGTTATAAGAAATCACCATTTTTTAAACGTAAGGCCAGTACTATTTTGCATTGATATTATATAAGGTCCTTTACGCAAACACGGCTTCAAAATCGGTGCGGCACTCAGTAATGTATACGTGGCGACCAAATTTCCTGTATAAGTATACCAGCATGGGGGCTAAGAGGAGGCCCACAAATCAGGCAAATGTTCATACACCTCATGTGAAAAAGTTGTTTAAAACACAGACATGCAGAATTTCCCAACCGATCCAGAAATTTTTGCTGCAATTGGACATCGTTTCATAGAAAAAAATTATAATAAAATAAATAAAAATCCTGACGCTCGTGGTCTGAGGAGGCGAGGCAAGTGAGACTTTTTGGCCTTTTAGTTAGTTGGTAAGCAGTTTGCAAATGCATAATTCTCTAACAAAACACTCCAAAATGCCAAACACATTTAAAAAAAAAAAAAATGAAATCATAAATTTCTCATATAATTTTTCCAAATAAAACATAATTTTACAATAAATAACTTGCAAACTTATACCGTCACCACAGGAACGGGGTCTATAAATAGTACAGCTACATTTTCGATAGATGGCTATATATGGCGCTAAATCGGCAAGGCTCATTAAAAGGCAAATTTATATGCAAATGACGGCTCAGATCGTATACGTGTACTTCCAATTAAAGGATCACAGAAATATAAACCATTATGGCTCTTAATAAATGTGTTTTGCGTGCAATAAAAACAAGATATTTATTAGTTTTTTTCACAATTGAAGTTTGTTCTGTTCATTTTGGAGACTTTTATGCCACTTCACAGCCCCCACTTTATTACAAATGAGTGATGTAATGCATCACGTGACAATACCGTGACGTCAGTTAAAGAACGATTTCAGCAAAATGCACAGCTGTTATGTTTGTGTGTGTATGTGTCCGATGCACCGCGTCAAAACTCCAATATATGTATACATGGCTTTCATGCTAAATTTCCTTAGAAAATATGCATCATCGCGCCTAGGCCCTACAAGATGTGTCGTAGCAAGCCGTGGCAGGGCCAAGTAGACTACTCGTAATGAAGGGTACAGCAAACCTTCGAAAGGAGCCTCTATGGGGAATTTTGGGATGTCAAAGGCACCCAGGCTCAAGAAAACTTAGATTTGGACGAAAATAGCCAGGTTTCGCGAACCTTTCAAACGACAAGTTAAAGCGACGAAGCGATGCTTCGTTAAAACTGAGAACAGACAAGTAACTTACGTTAGAGTCAGATCCAACATGTCCGATCTTACAGGTGGTTGTACCGGTGTGCGCCGCCATGTTGGGTTTTGGACGTCGTTAGCACAATAAATATATGGCGTAGTTCACAAATCATACATGAAAAATACACTATAACGTTAGACGAAAGTAACATAAATTTTACATACTTTTTAGAAGAATTCGAGTGATGAAAACTGTGACTAGATTTTCCCGGTTTGGCGGCAATGAACACCAACGGTGCTTTTTTGCGATCTTCGTATTTTCATATTTTCGAATTTTTTTTCAACCGAGTTTGGTCACTAAATGATCGATTTCTTCACAAAGATAGCAGTTTGGTGAACGAAAATTACTAATACATTAGATATTTTATTAGTTACTTCTCACGTCAGTAAAGTATCACAATTTCATCTGACGATGATTCGGCAATTTCTATGTTATTTTCCCAGCGTGGGCAATATAAGCGAAGATATGAATGAACGCGTTCGCTGTTGTGGTGGCTGCTGGTGTCCCAGATAGCAAGTTCTCTTCTTTTACGTGACGTCACACATAGATGCCACGTTCATCAGGATGTAGTGCAAATTGGTCCCTTTAGGGGCGTAAGTTAATCGGCGCCGACATCCTCTTCGGAAAAAGTTTCAAATTGTAAGTAGTCTGCTAAAATCAATGAGCTATTTATTTTTATCATTAAAAATACCATATTTCAGCATCTCCTTGGCATTTACGTTCATTTCTGAGGTCCTTTTGAAAGTAAACAGATCCGCCATAAATATTTTTGGGTACATTACTGTAGAACCATGTTTCTTATAGTTATTGGGAGAAATGTGTCACTTTACAGCATTTGTATTCACTTTTAGTAAAATTGCAAAGTTCCTATAACAAAATAAAACACGGGCAATAGGCCTACATCTTTCAACCATTGGGCATAGTTCAGAACCGGTAATGGGTTTCAAAACTAATTAACAAAAAATACAATGTCTCATATTTAAAGGTTCCTTATTAAAATTTATTACTGTTTTGCTTTTCTTTAATAACAAAAACAACAAAATGAAATTAAACATTTGAATGGAAGAAAAGCAACAATGGTTGCAAATTCATGATAAAAGGTCTATATAATGATAATGCATTCAGATTTGTTATATTTCTTGACGCGGAAACTGGGATCATAAGCATATGATCTATTTCCATAAAAACAACTTCTCCTGATGTTAGAGGTTACGCATGCATGTAAATACTACCATACTTGTGTCTTGCCCCTTTTGACAGTGTGTGTGTCTCCATTTTTTTCCACATGTGCCTCCATATTTTCGGAGACCAAGGGTCGATCCATCCAGAACCTTTAGGAACCAAAACATGTTTGTCAAACATCCGAGTAGGTTAAATTACTTATAATCAGACTACTTTCCCCAATGTATGGATATTTTAAGTACATTTGATCGAAATTATGAAACAATACTAATGGTATATAAGCATGTATAACATTTTCTTTGTTAGCACCATCATGCTTGATAATTTATATTTAGTATTTTTTATTCGATCTAATTTGTACAGTTAAAACTATATACTCGAAAACAGTATATAAACATTTGCATTAGTAATAATTTTTTATCATTAATATGTACATTCCTTTCAATTTCTACAAGCAATTTAATTTTCAATTGTAATATTATTTTCACTTTTCAAATGAGATATCTTCAAAACACATTTACTAAAGTTGTTTAACAGTCCATACACTGTAGTGGTGCAATCATTTGCCACACTATGAATTTCTAATCACACTGCCTCATACAAATTCATGTATATATTTTAAATACTCTTTATCAATGCCCCGGTAAATTAGTTTTAAAATAATTTATTTGGAGTAATTTACGTTTTTAACCCTAACTCCCTAGGCCTATTCGCTTACACATAACCTGAATCCTCCAAAATCCTTCAGTAGTAAAGCAAGCACATGATATGTATGCACATATGTGTTTCTGGAGCAATAAACAGTGTCCACTGACCCAAGCACTGACCTTGCAATCACTACAACAGCCATGTATGTACATTGTACTATGGAAAAGGCAAGTATGCCTAATAACCTCAATCCTCCAAAATCCTTCACTTTAGCAAAGAGCATGTAACCTCAATCCTTCAAAAATCCTTCACTTTAGCAAAGAGGATTTGGATGATTTGAGAAGGTTAGGGTTAAAGTAATTTTCTTTCTACTACAACAAAAACAGTAATAAGGGTTTAAACCAAACAATTTTATATAATTAGGATTCTTACAATGGATATGTATTTAAATTTTCACACATTTAATTTTGTTTCTGAGTGTAAGAACAAAATATAATACATCTCTATATGTTTACATAATTCAGTGAAACAAAACAGAAAGACACACTTGTCATTAAATACAGGTAAAAAAAAGATATGTGTCAAGTCTAATAAAACCTACTGTCACAGTTTGGATTATTAAACTATTTCCATAAATATCAATGTGTCACAAAATATCTTTACAAAAACTCGACTTCACAAAAATATACATTTAAACTTTTAAAGAAACAAAAATATAGATACATATCTTTGCATTTTTAATTTTTTTTAATTGTTTATATTTCGTCATTTTTGCAATAAAATGTATGTTACATGCTAATTAATTAATTTATTTGAATATATGCATACCCTTTGAGTAAATAATGTGAATGCATATAACATGTAGCAGGGACAGATGCAACATTTTGTAGGTTTTCTCGTTGGTTACTTACAGCGGTTTTCTTTATTAACAGAATGTTTGTTCTTCCATTTAGTAAACTTGTTGAGGAGCTACCCTCTTTCATGCGGCAAGTTTGGGGTGTTTTTGTTCTTGTACACTTTGGGTGCTCTACTGTGACAATGAGATCCATTTTGTGATCTTACATATAGTGCCCCTCATGTGTCAAATATAAACATGAACATTTTTGACACAAGTACATTTCTTTGAAAAAGGTACACCTCAATCTTTACTGTTTTCAAAAAATACACTTCTCATTTGTTTTAAATTAGCAGGAGCATTGATATGTACAACATATATACATATAAAAAGAGTCTATTGGATGACATAGTTACACTAAAATATTAAAATTTGTCAAATTATTTCCATCTTTTTGTAAATCTGTTAGAAGTTGACTGCCACTACAGATATAAAAGTGTCATGTAAAACTTTCGTTCAAAAATACATTATATCAAGAAAATCTGATGAAAATAAAATGATTTGGGGATTATTTAATTTACAATTGTGTGGAGCTTGTGTAATTTTAGAGTTGATGTAATCTAATTTACTAAAAAGGTTTTAAGAGATATATATTTTAAAATGTTAAGTAAGGCAATAAATGAAATAATGACAAAACTAACAGTCTGTTTTGAAAATAATGAAATGCATTGCAAAAAATAAAATGTATTATATTCTCAAGGAAGCCCTCAATTCAAACAGCTGTTATAAAGAAATGAAAAACCAATGAAGGAACAAGTCATAGGTTGTGTCCAAGCTGTAGCCGCTTTTGACCAGTTGTATAATACCACAGCGCTGGTCGAGTCAACATGTGGAACCTCTGTCGCACTTCTTTCCCCATGTACCAGCGTTTCATGTACCTGTTGTTATCAAATGCAGTGGCGTAGGCAAAAGGGTGAGCTGGGGGCGGCCGCCTCCTCAAGAAAATAGAATAACAAATAAATAAATAAAAAGTGTCTGCTTGGGAAATGCACAAACTTGTTGGTATTTCGATGGATATAATTTGGTTGGTTCATTTATGTTTGTGTTGGTAAATTTATCCTAAAATGTCCCCTCCCAAATTCCCCTGCCACCCCCTTCCCCACAAAAAACAACAACAAAAACAAAAACAAAACCTGGCTATGCCAATGACCAAATATACATTTTGACAACATCCATTATATCATGTAGAATTTTCCACGTTAGCAATGACATATATGATACTCCAAATTCTGCTCTACATGTATGTTGGCATTATTTGGAAACTTAGTCAGAGGATCATTGGTCTTTGTCCATGTTGCACATAGCCTCATCCTATAATTATGCACACACAAAACTTCAGTAAGAAATAGTTAGTGGCCCGCCCAAGCTGAGTCTCTTTCTCATAGGCCCTGAAACTTCTGTCAAAAATAATTATGTACGTGTACATGATATGTACAAAATAACCAGCATATATCAGGTCAGAATAATGCACAGCGTGACATGGCCATGTAACACGATTGACCAATTCACATTTAATACAGGTTACCTGACTTGCTCTTTCTCAGTGAGAAGTGATGGCTACCAAGTGGGTGCAACTTGCAGGTAGACTCTGTAAAGAAGGGCGTCCATCATTAGTGTAACATCACCCTCCCCATACTTGGTCAATATCAGTCTCTCTAGGTTTGCAATCTGAAATTGCGTGCATAAAGATAATTTACCCTGAGTTTTTCCACCTTCCCTGGCACAATAGAGGAAGAGTGTCAAGAGGTTTTGTTGTGATTCAATGACACAATTCGTGAACAAAGTTCACTGTTTACTGTTTACCATTGAAATATTGACAATTTATCTAAAGAATGAAACGATGATACCAAGTTCAACAAGCCTATTTCATGGTTTAGCAAGACAAGAAGTTTCTGGACAGTTTCATGACAGTTGTTTCATTATGTTTTCCTCAAGCTGACCATGGCTCATCAAGCTTGTTTGGTGAAAAGGTGTGCTGTCCTCGAATTTACAGGCTTTAAACTTTCTTAGGCACAGTCTGTACATGTCTACACAGACATACAAAACGGGTAATAAGCCTCAGGCACATTCAGTTGGAGTGTGTATGGGAGGTTTTCGTGGGTAGGATAGGGTAGGTGGGGCGAGACTGGGAAGGAATTTAGCACAACCTATATTTGCTTGAAAATTGGGTTAGACATGACCCACCTTAACGTAACTACAACCTGAATTTAAAGATGTTAAATTTCAGTGATATTGTCACCATAAGTCACAAACATCTCAAGATGTTTCAATTCATTTATGGGGAGAAGGGAATTTAATAGGCATATACTCTTCAGAATGTTCTGCTTTTTAACAGGTCTTTGGGAAACTGTTTATCTGAAACCTCTTCTCTGACTCGATAAAAAGACCCAGCATGTCACTTTGAGTTTTGAGTGTACTAACTTGATCATCTGACTTTGGGTCAAACATTACGCACGTCCATGGACCATGGGACTACTGCTTAAAACGGTAAACCACATGTCTTTCAATATATCATCACAGTAGTAAAATCAGAACCATGGAGAATAGCTCAAAACATGATGTTGTTATGGCAAAAGTGAATTTGCATAAGAACGACTTGATGCACTTGTAGGAATATTGAAATTTAATGACGTTAAGCTTTTGGGTCATTGTATTAACAATCACGTTCTAATCTGAAAGAAATTATTTTGACAACAGGACCTTTATTCAGACCTCTTATCTTCCGGACCTTATTCCTGGTCACACAAGTAGTTGATTTAAAAATGGCATACCTGCACTTCCAGTTCACTGAATCGGCTTTCTTCAAGAGCCTTTGTTTAATCTTTTTTCCTTTCAAAGTAATTTGTCATTTTGGATGACAAGATCTCAAGCCTGTTAAAAAAATAATTAATGAATCTACTAAGTTGTACACATTTTAAAGTCACTACTAACTTTTTGTTATTATCTCACAAAACATCGAGAGACAATCTAAATTTCCCATGTTAGAATGAAAATCATAGATGTTTTTTTTTTTTAAATAGGTCAAAAAGTCTCCGGTTTCTGGCATAGGTTGGCTTGCAAAATTGGGGTGTGAGTGTGTTTTTTTTCTTCTTCTTTATTATTTTTTTATTTTATTTTACAACCAACTAGGGAAATACGTAATACATATGTAGGTTGCGCTTCTTGAAATGTTCATACCCCTATGTGGAATTTTTTTTTTTTTTTTTTAAACACAGCATGGCAGAATTCTTAATCAATCCAGCAATTTTGGCTGTAATTGGACATCATTTCACAGCACAAAATACAGATACGCAGGTACATGTAAGGAGGCATTATCTTTAACTATTGATACAGAATAAGTTATTTAATCGTAATGACTCACCTCTTCCATCCGTTTGTTTTATCCCTCTTGAAGGAGTCTTCGTTAGTTTGTTCCTTTTTTTCTCTGCCAGATAGTCCTCTCTCGACCTCCTTCCCAGGTAGGTAGATATCTCAACTGCTTTTTCAAGTCCAAGGTCTTTTCTAGATAGATAGTAATACTGAAGCTCACATTTGTACAAGGTCGCTCAAGTTAAGGGACTCGGGTCGTGACATTTAAAAAGGAAGGTACAACATAATGAAAACTACATGATTACAACATTTGCCTAATTAATTACATGTATCTGAAAAGCTAACTTGATGTGGAAGTTGGTTAAAGGTACCAAATGTCCTTAAAACATTTTGGCTGAAGTCCCTCATTTCTGGAGTAGAAAACATTATTTTCGACAAAAATATATTTTCTGACAAAATTTTTTATATCTTGATTTATATAAATTTATATCTTGATTCAAAGAAAGTAAGTATACTCAAAATAGCAGTTCTTTCTTTAATCAAAATTCTACATTATAAAAAACATGAAAATGCAAATGTGGGAATTTTTTTGTCAAAATGACAGCACCTTTATACTCAATTATATCTAGGGACAAGTAACGTCATCATCAGCAATTAAACTTGAATTTTTTTCATACTAAGAGATTGTTTGATGAAAGTTTTGTCCTTCCTAAAACATGTAATCATAATATTTTGTAGGGCTTGACTTAGTATGCAAGTCTTAATAAGTCTCTGGAGTAGAGCTTCAAGTCAGTTGAGTTATTTAGTGCCGGAATTCAAATTGTTTCTAGAGTTCATGAAAATTCACACAAATCACTGGGTCACTTTTTGTAAAGGAAATTAGTCTGCTTGTTTATTATTATGTAAAATCACGAGTTACAAAACACGTTTTGTGAAACAAAGTTAATCAAAATTTGATGCAAAAACCTTAAATTCTGCATCATATTTTCTTGGTTGACTATTCAACAGGTTTGCCAATTGCTATTTAATTACATCCAAGTGTTTATAATCACACCCGAGTCCATGCATAAAATAAACTTAAAAACCCCAAACAATTATGAACTTTTGAATCCTACTCTTATCAAATTGGCAGATCTTATACATTTTATGATTTGAAAGCATCTGTCCCATGCCCATCGATCACCTGACAAATGTGTCCACAACAATTAATCATGATACAATTGGCAGGACGTCGATAGTATTCCTTAACCAGTTGGTAGCGCTGGAACTTCCAGAAAATGTGTCTGTGTTCTCTTGGACAGCTTGGAAGGTATAACTGTGGCAGGGGAGGGGTGATGGGGGAACAGAAGAAGGGGGAGAGAGAGAGAAAGAGATAGAAGCCAAATTGTTAACTTATTGGGTTCCAAAAATTGTAACATTGAGATTTAAAGCAAAAAATCACTAGGAGTAATTTCTAAAACAAAGGGGGGGTAATCAATCAAATTAATTCAAAAAAGATTTCAAGCAGGCTTGATTATTTAGTTATTATTACAAAAGGTGGAAAACACTATTAAAAAAATATATTTGTGGTGGAAGATTTTACATATGACTATTAAACGATTTATTTTCACTATTTTCTTTGTTAGCAGCATAAAAATGAGCTAAAACGTTCACAGGTAAGTTGTTTTTATATTGATCTTTATTCACATGAAATGTACAGCAGAATGGACAATAACAGGCTTGGCAGTTCCAGTGGATACCTGATTCTACCCGGTTCCAAATTGAGATTGAACCAGAGTCCACTTTTTAAATAATCGGGTCAGTCTTCTGGAGCCGAGAGCTTCAAATACCTGATTCCCAGAGCCGCGGCTCAAGTAAAATACCCGGATTCTGGGGACCAACTCCAGGCTAAGCAGTCAAATACCTGAGTTTCTTTTGATGAGCCACTTGACAAAATGTAACTCTGAAACCGCAGCGAACTAGTGAAGGCGCTACACACAATAGATGCATGTGGGTGATATTGAAAAATAAAACCGCAATGGCTTTGCATTTGTATGCATTGTGTCACTAGTGATGTTTATAAATTGCCCCATAATATGGATAGAAGTTTGGTCATGGAGATGTTAAAAGGAAATGCTATTAAAAAAGGTTGACAGTATGTGTCTTTGAGAAGTGGAGGGATGAAGGTATTCCTGTAATATAGATAAACTTATGACGAAATTAGTCATGTTGCTAGTGTTCATAATGTACGTTCATCACTGCATAGACGGTAGTATGGTACCTGTGTATGGGGTGGCATAATTGCTTAAATGCTCCAACCTTCCTGAAGTATGTGCGAAGCTTCTTGATTTTTTATTTATGTCCAAATAAATCACAATCTATAAATTTCGAAACATGTTTTAAATTAAACAATATATGATCATCACTGCATTTGCGGTTGAAACTTCAAACTCCTTCAGCATCAAGGGTCAACGAAGTTGGAACAGACCCTCTGTATGTTTTGTAATTTTCTAACCCTGTTTTCTTTTTGAATCTCTTTTTGGGAACCAGTTCCTGACTCAGAACTGAGTTTCTTTGGAACCGAAACTGGCTCCAGAAATTGTGGAACGTAATATGAGTATAACCCTTTCCATATAATCAGTGCAATTTTCAAACAACCCATTCAGGCCACTCAAGCCATTAGCTGTTGCCAGTGGCCTCCTATGGTTACCCTTCTGTGCACTGTCACACCACTGAGATTGTGTAGAAAAGTGGTCTCCCCTATTGATACATTGCAGGCCATACTAATATGTTCAAACATTTTACAGTGGCCTTGGGAGACACACAGTTGATTTGTAAGTATTACTTGAAAGGACAGCGCAGGCTTGGTAAGCATGTATGTACTGAATGTTGCTAAGAACAGAATTTAGTGGTTGGGAGGCAAACTATGTGTGTAGGAGGGCTGGCAACTCAGGTTGGCATTGTGGTACATGTAGTTTCTTGCTTTTCTCCTCCGGTTTACCCAAATTTTAAATCCCACTCAGATCCGGAGCCGATATGTGTATCTTAGAATTTTAAACATGGATTTTATTCTTTTAAAAGTATGTTACATACCATTGGAAAGCTCTTTTCTACATATGATACATGTAAATTAGAAATACAACAAATGTAAATTTGGACTTCATTCTTTGTTTTGTTGAAGCAGGTCATTTTTATGTGGACTCAAGCTATTAATGTTTGCTTACTTCAACATTGCAATAAGGGAGATTGAGTAGCAGGATGTTACTAATGAAGAGGTAGGAATGTGCCAGGACAATGATACCAAAACCAGGAATGTTGTGACATATTCCATCTCACCAACAATCTCTCCTCCTTACTGCATGCACATCTCTTTCTGGTTGGAAACATATAAAACGATTGTTATTTTCCAGATTTTTGATTTTGTTTCACTTTTTATTTTGACTAGTGACTTGACTTAGTTTAAAAAAAAATTACTTGTGACTTGGACCCCTTCACTTGGTAGAGCTTCAGCAGCCACTTACATGTAGTCTGGCACTGTCAGCCTTCCACAAACCCAACCTCGCCTGAAGCTGCACTGCCAGCCTTCCACAAACCCAACTCTACTTCCACATGTTGCTGGCACTGTCAGCCTTCCAGCAAACCCAACTCGCCTATGGTGGCACTGTTAGGCATTCCATGAACCCAATTCACCTACATGTGTGTATGTTGGCACTGTCAGCATCTCCACGAACCCACTCGCCTAAGCTGCACTGTCAGCCTTCCACAAGCCCAAATCGCCTCAGCTGCACAGTCAGCTTCCACAAACCCAAATCGCCTAGGCTGCACTGTCAGCCTCAACAAACAGCTTCTGCCTAGGTTGCACTGTCAGCTTCCAAACAAACCCAACTTGCCTAGGCTGTGCACTGCCAGCCCTGGCTGCTAGCCTTCCACAAACCCATAGCGCTTATGTCGGCAGGCCTGCACTGCCAGGCTTTGACAAACCCCAGCTTGCCCGCTGGCTGCGCTGTCAGCCTTCCACAAAACCCATAGCTTGCCCTAGGTTGCGCTGTCAGCTTACTAACAACCCAGCTTGGTTTTAGGCTGCGCTGTCAGTGCTTCCACAAACCCAGCTTGCTCTAGGTTGCGCTGTCAGCCTCTCCACAAACCCAGCTTCTGCCTCGGGCTGCGCTGTCAGCCTTCCACAAACCCAGCTTGCCTAGGCTGCGTGCTGTCAGCCTTCCACAACCCAGCTTGCTGTCGAAGGCTGCACTGTCAGCCTTCCACAAACCCAGCTTCGGGTTTAGGCTGCGCTGTCAGCCTTCCACAAACCCAGCTCACCTAGGCTGCACTGTTAGCCTTCCACAAAACCACCCGCCTGGGCTGCGCCAGTCAGCCTTCCACATTCCAACTCACCTAGGATGCACTGTCAGCCTTCTACAAGCCCAGGCTTACCTTGGCTTGGGTGCTGTCAGCCTTTCACAAAGAACAAGGTAATAAACGTTCAAGAATCTGGAATTTTTTTTCAAAGGCCTACGTGTATCCCGGGAACTCAATAATGCATTGTTCACAATTTTGGAAGTCTTTATTTTGTTACAAATCAGACCACAAGAGGAAAAAATATGCAGTCCGACTTGGACACAAATTTACTTGAGACCTGACTTGAGACCTTATTACTGCATTTATTGTAATTTGTTAAATGACATGTGACTTGATGTTCCTTGAAAAAAAAGGATATAATGCAGCTTCAGCACCAATAAATTGTTGACAATGCCCAGAGTCTGTCCTTGGGATTTTTAATCAAAGTTTTGAAGGCTGGAAAATTGGTTGATGAGACATGATTTAAAAAAAATATTAACCCATCTATTGGATGTAATTCAATATCTGATGAAGCTCATCATGATGTCACAACTTCATTATGTCATTAAATATCTTTTACCTTCATGTCAATGTAAAAGTATTTGTGAAGTTATAAGTTAGGTCTGAACTTTTGCAAAAAGCTCAATTCATTTTCTATAGTTTTATTTGATGGAGAAGAGTTGAATAAACATTGCACCCGTACATTTGGCTGTTAACGTTGGTCATCCAGGGACATCATAATGCTTTTCTGATCGTCCAGAAAACGGCTCTTTATTTTTGACCATAACTTCCGGGTTTCACATACTCAATTCTTTTTTTCTTCTTCAAATTTCACTATTAAGTTTGTATTGATGTTAATCTATCATTGTATATAATTTGCGAAGTTTATTTGAAAATAATATTATTCTTCTAAACTTGTCGCAAGAGGGTGCTGCTGTCAAATATTATGACATGTAAATAAATTGACGAGGCCAGGGTCAAGTGTCATTTCATACACAGGAACCATGTCTGAATTCCATTTTTGTGTTGGCTGTAGACCCCAAAACAAGGCTGGGGAATATTTCTTTTACTTCAACTTCCTGTTTGAACTGGAAAAGACAAGGTCACAATTGGGGTCATGTCTGTGTAATGTTTTTCTGATAATTCAACACCTTCCGATGATGTCTCGATTGTAAAATCCATCGTGCGGTTCAGGAGTTATGGATTTTTGAAATAATAAACTTTTTAATTAATGTAATTCAACACCTGACGATTATAAACTCACGAACAATTTACAAGAGGTGTTCGCGCTTGAATCAAAATTCAAACAGCCTTTAGCGCCTTATTCCTGCTTTTGATAGAGCTGTCAGATTATAAACTCACTATCCATATCGTCTATGAAACAACTCCTCCATACAACTGGAAGTAGGATCTAAAAGAGGACACCTCAAGAATTCCTTTTTAAAGACTGTCACTGTTGGGGAAGAGGATGGCCTGGCAGGGCTACACCATAAGCAAACCATGAACACCATCAGAATACAGGATAAAATGTCAACAAGTCAACCATCTATAGTAAGGAAAACAACATGAATCCATTAGTAAATTGTCTTTGATTTCACTGCAGAAGTTTTACATTGCCACATTGATGTACCTTCCCTTTTAAGGGAAAGTATATCATTCGTAAAATGTTCGTAACGCATTCATACTAGCTTAGGGGTGTATTGCATAAGCTAGATATTTTTTGGGAACCGGATACCCGAAATCAGAAATCTTTCGGATACCCGGATACCTGTTTTCATTTTTGTTGAAAAACATGCCTTGGTGGTACAAATACATGTACTGTAAATGGTAACAAATTGACCTTTATAATGTACAGAGGATACCATACTTAAATCGATCTTTTCTTTTAATGTGTCGTTTTATTAACACAATTAGGGCAAAACATTCTCCCGTGCTGCTGCTGGTTTGATAAGTTGTTTGAAGCAGTTGTCAGGTCAGGCCTTTGCACAAAGGCTTTATTGGAGTGTAACTTTAAATTTAACTTAAAGATAATTGTCTGTAATAGTGTAAACAAGTTACATTGTTCAAAAGTCCGAATTTTATAAAGTCGTTTACGGTATCATTTTGGAACTGAAAAATGGAACCTGGTTAATGACAGCTGTTTTGGTTCGGTATCCGGATACCTGGATACCCGGCACAGCCCTCCCATTCATACCAATTTTGCAAAAAGTTAAAGATATGGAAACCAATATGTGAAAATGCTAAAACATTTGTTGTATGCATATGTTGTAGGGCGTATGTGGAAATGGATCATAGTCAAATACATGATCCATTACAAATTTGTAATGCATTTTTAAGTTTTCGGAAAGGGAAGGCAAAAAACATTTTTAATAACCAAATTAATCCAATTAACTCATTATTATCCAAAAGCTTACTTGGTGCAAAGTTGGTACAAGTATCAAATCCATCCTAGGAAACTATTTCGTTTGAAGTGCATTCACCAGAGAAAAAAAGGAAATGTTAGAAAAATTTATAAAAGTTACAGTCCGGCAACTTTTGCAAACCAAACAAAAAAACAAACCCTTTAAATATGTGTACATTTTTTTTCCAAAAATGTGAGTAACTATTGTGATGAACTTCTTCGCAGGTTTATGTTATGACATTTTTCTGGAAAAATTAAAAGGGTTGGAAGTGAATGTGCAAACATTTAACAAAAATAATATACTCATCTCTTTAACATGACAGTGTGTCAGACTGAAGAATTTATCAGATTGTTTCGCACCATCATAAACTTCACATCTAATTAAGCTTTTTAGATTATAATAAAGTAATTTTTGTTATCGAGTTATCACAAAAGGTGCGTACCTTCCCTTTAAAATATGTGGACGATATTGTTACCATTTTTATAATCATGATGAGTTTTGGACCCAGTAGCTTGCTAGCTGAGCAGATGTGAAGAATTCCTCAAATAAAATACAATCAGGTCCAATGCCAAAATGATGCGCTGCGTCAAAACGTGATTGGATGGAATCGAAGGCCGAGACCGATGGCAAACATCACCAGAGAGACAAGGTCGACAATATTCCAATATCCCCAGAGCCAAGCTTTGAAGCAGTTATGGTACAGCGTTCGATATTCCTCCTGCAACAGCTAATTTTTACAAATGTCCAGACTTTACATCTCACTAACAACTTGGTCTGACTCAAGCCCATTTTGATTTCACTATTAAAACTCAATCTTTGCATATCAATGTGGATTGACTAATGAGTGATTGCAGTGGTGATTGCCATGAAATGAAAATGGTATAAGAAACCATTTTTAGACCTTCCAGATTAGACTGTACTTGGTGCATCATACATGCCACTATGGCAAATAAAACTCCACTATAACATGTCGTTTAACCAAACATGACCCATTTCAGATATAAAACACTTTTTATAAATGTGGGACCCAATTTTTGAAATGAATTACAAGTAGTAAATTTAAAAATTGAGATTTCTATGGGTGGAAAGAGTACATCATCAGTTTTAATTTGCTATATATTTTAGATAAAACTTGTAGCTTTGCATGGTGAGGCTAATATGTTAGAAGTGTGTGATGTATTGCATTATGGAGATATGCCATTTTTAATAATCAATAATTTGCATAATTAATACACATTTGAATTTTTAGGAAAACAAGTATCTGAAAAGCGGAAAAAAACAAATGACAAAAATCATTGATTTATTATCTTATTGATTGAAATTGACGTCAATTTCAATCAATAAAATATTAAAGTTTCACATAGAAATTCTCTAATTCTTCAAATTTGCGGACTTGTGACTCATTTTCACAGAGCTTAAATCACAAAACAACAAAACTACATCTTCATGAAATTGTTGTTTGATGTTGTCATTGTATCTTCATAAAGCAGTTAGTAGCTGAACCTGTCTGTCTCTCTTTGTACATACCCGTCTGAGCTCCTCAGTAAAGATTGTAAAGACCCATCCAATAAGAACCATCTCATAGATTGACATCTTCTCCTTGAAGTTGGCAAGTAGGGATGCAGCTGAACAGCCCAAGAAAACACAAAATAAGGCAACCCACAAAAAAGGAGTATAATGCACATGAGTTCAAACACTATTTAAAAATGGAATGCACAGCATCAGGGTAATGATGGCACAAAAAACATGCTGATTCTTTTGAATCAAGATATATACATTTAAAATAAAAAGAAATTCGGTAAAGTTCCAGATTATTATGTTGACTCATTCTCAAGAAAATTGCATTAGAAGAAAGTCAAGAAAGAGTACTCTTGTAATTTCAAACTGGAAATTAGCTTTTTTAAATGACAACCTAAGAAAACACAATTATTTTGTAAGATTGATAACATCAGCTTAACATCAAGCAAGTTTTAATTACATTCAAACCATTTGGCTATATTTGAATTAATAAAATGATGACTACAAAATGAAATGTAAGGGCAGCATTGGATAAATATAAATGAAGTAACTATGTTCATGCTGAAGCTGATCACTGGTGCCTCATTACAGAACAGCTTTTAGCTTGTACAGATAGAGAGGTTATCACCACGTGTAGTGTTGTTCTTTGACAGTCATAGAGTCATCTGGTTTCGGTCATATGGCCTCAACGCTATGGTTTGAAAATAAAGACAATTCATATTTAGTATTTTTCAGTCATGGACTGTTGTAATAGGGATGCCCATTTCCTCACTCTCCCACCCCAAAACCCCCATCCCTTATCTAGATGGTTGTTTGTGGATTATAATGCTCTTTCCTTAAAAGGAATAATACACTATTGGTAATGTTTGCATTAATTAATTATTAATTAATGATTAATTAATCATTCTGTGAAAGTTTCCAGCTCAATGCGGAGTCTAAGTAATGAGGAGAAGTGTGAAAAACTTTCACAATTTGTACAGACAATAATTGGAGCAAAACGTTGCCGTCAACAACTTTTTGTAAATGCATATTTGTTTTTGTATTCTCTGAAATGAGAGCACTTCAGACAAAACAATTTCAACTATCAGATAATAATTCAGTCATTTCGTTATTTAGTAATTACCAATGTTGCACCTTCTTTCAAAAATATTCATAATTATACTGTAATTTATAGTGCTTTTGGGGCATTATGCTGCCAATCCAGATACACGGATGAAGTTCTCTCTTTCACCATAAGTGTATTGAGTTGAGGTACGATAAACAGAAGTTTCAGCTTATTTCATTGTAAGTTTTCGGAAGACAAAATAGTTACTAAAATGACAGCACCTTAAGACAGAAAGATGGTTGATAACATGTATATGGTGTACTGTATATACGACCTAAGTCATCAACTTTTACACCAAGTGAGTTTCATGTAAATCTGTGTTAATTTATTTAACACAAAAACTTACGATTGGTAAATCCGTCATCCTTGTTTCTGTTGTGACTTTTGCCTTGGTGAGGCTGTCATCAAGTGAGCTAGATGTGTCTGTTTCATCAAGGGAAATCTGATGCTTCAACTTCTGCAATGATGTGTGGAGGGGTTGAAATGTACATGTAAATTCAACCAAATGGTAAAATTGTACTCATAAACCTGAATAAATTACATATAAAATCAACTTACAAAAATAATTGTTAAAAATTCAAATGTGTAACTTATTGGAAATATATAACATGATAATAATAACCTTCATTTCTTTGATGTGTGTGTAAAACGATATATTTAATTAAGTAATAATGTTTGCAGCAGAGGTGGCGAGTTCCCTTTTTGCAGATTAACCCAACAGTAGGCCCAGGGTAAGCACAAATCCTGCACGGTTTGCGACAGGCCAGTACTGCCCAATAGTCCCTGGTACATACAAGGAATGGGTGTCTCATGTAACCCTCCATTTCTACCAACTATGAACTGTAATTCCAGCTATGTATTTATAAACAAGCAGAAAAGAAGAAACAAAAATTGCCTTTGTCAATCTTTGCCTCAGTCAACAACAATACAACAAACAAAAGCACAAAGCCCCAAAACATACAAAAGCATAAATTTTTACTTTTTATGGCTGGTACACTGGGTCATCTTTTGGACATGAATGTCATATATGACAGTAAGAAAGGCAAATGGAACAGCCATGCAAAACCAAACCTACAAGTATATGTCATGAAAATGAATAGGAGAAGAAAAGTGAATTAGCATTGACAAAGAACACGATATCTAAAAGAGAAATTATAAAAATGCAAGATGTTAGCAAGGATTTGGAAGGAACTCAAGACACCACTGCTATAATGCAAAGCTTAACTGTGTGTTCTTTTGGATTGGTTCCATGTAACTTTCTATGTTCAAGCCTTGTACACTTTCCCTAGAAATTGTTTTTGTATGCTTTTCATTCTTTAAAAGCATCAAGAGTATGTACCTGTATAGAAACCAACCAAATGTAAAAGTTTGAGCTCAATTAGTCTCCATATTTCTGAGAAAAGTTCATGTACAATTCTCTGGCCAAAATATATATAGCATGACAGAGAATCACTTCCAATAACAGGCAATAGACACATTTTGTTAATAATAAATTAACTAAAAAAGATATGATTTCATTATTCTTTCCACAAAATTACTTTTATTACATTATTCTTTCCACCTAAAATGCCTTACAATAAGATAATTAAATTTGTGGCAATTACCAGAGCTACTGAAAGCTTTTTGTAGGTGTCAGTAACAGATGCAGAATATGAAGGAAGTAGAGAGGGGAGGTTTTTTGGGGTGGGGGTTTGTCGTGTCTACTTCCAGAAATAAAAAAACAAAAAATAATAAAACAAAAAATAATTTACTAGGTTTTGAAGGCAAGCATTGACACTGCATCGACACTGCATCGACACTGCATCGACACTGCATCGACACTACATTAACCCCAAAACCTCTCTAATGTTGATAAGATAAAACCTCAATTTTGATGAACACCAACACATAAATACTTGTAAGATTCCACCTTAAAACAACTCCAGTATGCCGTGACAGCCTTCCTCTCATCCACAGCTCACTCAGTAGATTTGAACACCAACATGAGCAATGTAATTGCTTATTCCTACCTACAGCTGCAAGGTCAAGACAGGTCACATTACCCCAATCTGGTAGCTTACGCACAAGAGAGGAGAGAGATGTTCGGCGTCTGTCCTCAGTATAACACAGGCTTAATAGATCACCATGGCTATCGTCTGAAATTCTGGGAAAAAATATCAAATATTTTATTACGGAGTGTCTCAACTACGCAGAATGTTATATAGCATCATTGTTCCTATCAGGAGCATATGCTTATTCTTCGCTGGGAACGCATCATAGTTTCCAAAAGGAATGTTCCATTTTGGCACATTCCATTCATGGTAGTATGCTTGCTGGGTACATCAGGGCTTCAAAAACATGCCTTAACAACATCAAATCACTGAAGAAAAATTATACACCAATTCAGCTTATGGCTATTGTCCCCGCCCAACCCTAGCTGAAAATCATTGTCACGCCACATGCATACAAAATGCTAAGCGCTTGACCTGTAACAGTTACTATGAAAAGTTCAGGGTCCAGAAAGGTTATTAAAACCTATTCAGAAAGTGCTGTTTGGATTGACAGAATGTGGATGCAATATTGTGAAGCTTTCAGCATAAATGTTGTTTGTAAACTTGACAGAAACTTGAAAGTATTAACCCTAGGTGGTGAAAAACATTATTTATACACGTAAGATGTTTTAAATAGAGCTAATACCATCTATATCAAAGAGCTTAGTATTATCCCTATCAATGGATACTTTTTTTTTCTTAAAATCATTCCTGGGATCATTCTCAACTTCCTGGAAAGTATACAACCTTGGCAGCCTGTTAGGACACTCAACAATCCTTAATCAAATACAATAAATCTCTCTCTCTCTCTCTTCATGTCTGCCTCACAGATCCTCCAATTATACTCCTGGGTGAAGAGAAGCAATCATGGTTGTAAGTCTTGCTCAAGGACATGGCTGAGGATCTCGACCCCAGATTCGACTCTTGCCACTAGAAGTTTAGTCCAGTGTGCGCTATATCTCATTATTATATCTTCAAATAGCAATCAGCAACTTTTGGGATGTCACTTTGTACATGATTGTACTTAAATAGAAAATGCACATAAATATTCTCTCTGTATGTTCTGAAAGACAAGCCAGTGAAGACGTTCCTCTGGTATGCCTCTACCCTTTTCAGCAAAAGAACGCAAGCAGTGGACAGCACACCTCCTACCTCAACTGTCCATATAGGAGGTAGTTGGGGAGATATGCTCAAGATCCAGCCTGCTGATGAGATAACTGCCCTTGCCAAAGAATAAATGTGCATGGAGGAACATAGTCCTTTTGCCTGTTCAACGGTCGATTGATGATGTGGATGATGATAAAATGTACACTGCTTAAATAAATGTGGGGCATGGCTAAGTCTTTACAAGTGATGGAATTCAGAACCAAAGAATATCTTATATAATGTTCTTAATGTAAGCTTTCCATTTTTGTGATTGAATTATATTACTGGAAAAAACCCAAACAATTTCATTATATGCAATCCCATCCCTACTCTAATGTAATAACACTAACCTGGTATGTTTGTACATCTCTGCAGATTCCTGCAGGATCCAGCTTCAACAGTGAAGACATTTCTTTAACAGTTTGGTATGCAAATAGGGCACCTCCTATTGGATGGCTTTCCTCGTTTCCAGAACAGCTTGGCCAATAATGAGCAGCGGTGTTGCTAGAACAGCCCACAGGAAGAGCTCTCGAAGGCTCATGTGAAGCTAAACCCTCTGAAGAATGAATAATTATAATAAATACAGGAAAACTAACACAAAAGAAGTCAATCTGTCAAACACCGTTTGTGGTAAAGGTTCTAATAATTACCTCCAAAATAGTATTAAGAGATTTTGTCACAATGAATGTATTTTGACGGAATCATTTATGCTCGGGGAAACACAGGCTTACTTTGTTATAGTTTAAATGGCTTTGTTTTCAAAATGTACAGTCCCCTGTATATGATATGTAAACAGAATTTATGAGAACACTCTGGTGCCACTGTAACACATGCAAACCTCAACTTTCTTCAGAAATTGGGATCCCGTGGAAGATCCAAGCCTTAATTATTCATGAATTGGTCCAACTCATAGCCAAGAGTTTAACCAATCAGGTGCAGGTGGAGTACTTATTATTCATAGCTTTTGGACCAATCAGGGCATAGCTTTGCAATCCAGTGCGTTGGTTTTTGGAGGGAAAATGCACAAGTATGCTTCATTCTGTCACAGCTTTTATGCAAGCTGGATAATTTATTTTCTGGGAATTTACATGTTGGTTTTTATTGAATAAAAAGCTGTTGGAATTTAGTTGACGGGATCTGCACTGTCTCTTCACTGGATTCTAATTAGCTGAACATGGAGTTATTATCCGGATGGATTTGGCAGTGATTTTGCCTTTTCTATTGGAATACGTTTTGCCTGGAATTGCACAAGGCACTACTAACAGTAACAACAAAGTTAACTGGAGTACCACTAGTACTTAGTAGTGAATAATACATTTAAAGTCTCACGGTGGAGTATAGGCTCTAGTTTTGACGTTAATGTGTATGGACTCTGGCGGCTTCAACCTTGGCTTTTTCCCCTGAATTGCTGCAATTATTAATTAATACAAGGGATCAAGGCGGCTTGGGTCACACCAATTTTGGACTGGTGCAAGATTCTCACATCGCTGTAATCTTGGAACCGAATTACTTGGAGTTGGAGTGGACAAATAGGGCCTACGCTCCAGTTCATTGACATTGAAATATTTGGCATCGACAAGAAATCTTCTGGTCTGAATAACAATGCCCTCGGCGGAAAAGGCAACCTGAATCCGCTGTTAAGCCGGCTAAGCGGGGACGGAAACCGAAACCGGTAAGGCGATCTTCAAGAGCACTGGCACGGACCCTTTCCAGTGTGCTTCCTGCTGACCCTGTAGCTCCCTCTGCGATGCCCTACGTCAGTGACGTCACCCACTGTGGTGCCCCTGGGGTCCCCACTGTGACATCCAATGGTGCAGAAGGTCTTCTAACGCTGGTAATCCTTCCAACTTTCATGTGGGTGACCAATTCCCAGTCTCCCCTCTCAAGTATGGTGCAAGTAAGCAACCAACAGCACACCTGACACTAGTGATAGCCACGCAAATATGACCTAACATCTACTAATAATGGGGAACATCTGCCAACACAGCAGCCAGGATCACAGGGAACAGTTCAAGTATCCTGAATGATCCTTCTTTGTTCTTAGCTTTCAACAGGCTCCGGTGGCAGGTAGTTTGGTTAACAAATAACATTACTCAGAGTGGTTTTTCAGGTGAAAGGGCAGGCCTTTTAGTTGACATGGTAGATGTGTGTACACCATTGCATTCATTTTCCACCAGCCTTTGCCAACAGTCAGTTCTTGTGCCCCATTAGGGTCCCTACTTCCTACTGCTATCAAAGCTAAAAGATTTGGCAAGGCATGTACATTGATTTTCTCACTGTTGTTTCAGCCAGACAATTCAGCTTCTATTAATTCTCTTTGAGGGATAAAAATCCATAGAACTAGGAGTTCACTTTGAGTGGGGGTAGGATGGTTGTGAAGCAGGCTGCTAAACCACGTAAAAAAAAAGATTGACTCCTTGGATAAGTGGCAATCTGTTTTCACACATACATGTCAGTCTTTCTCATGAAGCATCCAAATCAAGTTGGGGTGAAATTGCTTAAATATGCAGAAACCATTCGTACAGCAGCCCTTCAATTTCCTGGGTGGGTTGGAAGGCTTATGATGAGCAATTCAGATTGCGGCAGGAATCTAACCTGCACGTCTCATGAGGGTATGGTTGACACAGAGTTGTGGTTTCACAGTTGCTGCGGCAGCAGTGACAACATATAGCCTAAACAACATCCCATGCAGTAGTTCCAATTCTTTTGTCCCAGGTCCAAAAACAAGGCCTTTGTTTTGCATTCAACAGTTTTAAGGGTTGTCAATTCTGTTATATGTTGTTTTCAAACACAAGTGCACCAGGTGTTACCAGGGCAGCTCACGGTGCACATGTGTGCTGCAGTAATCTTCCCACGTGCAGGGGCTGCAAACCAATGGCAATAAGTGGGCTTCCTTCGTCCATCTGCACCTAAGTGTGAAAACAGCGCATGCTGCGGCTAAGTGTGCAAAGCACAGGTTGGAATGGGGTGATCTGGGCAACCTCATGCATTTCATGCCCCAACACCAATTAGGGCTAGATGTATTGTGGGACATGCTGGTTGGGTACCCTAATGTTTTAGATGCAGGTATTTTAAGCAGAAAAGGGTTTACTCTCTGGTTTTTCACTTGGCATTATAATGGCCCTCGGTTGGCTGGTTGTTGACCGCTCTTAAATCTGCAAAAGAGCTCCCACATGTTATTTTTGGAAAAAATTGAGAAAGAACAAAACCTTAGTGGTATCTCGGGACCATATGACAGGTCTCCATTTCCCAGTTATACTGAACAGCAGCCTGGCTTATTGGGCTAGTGCCCAAACATGAGCCTAATACTGACCGTTTGATACATCACCTTTCATTTGTAGCTGGGGGTCTGCGAATGACTTTTATTGATCGGGACAACAATGTGTTGTTCGTTGGTGCTTTTTGATAAAGCTAGTCGAATTAGTTCGTAACGTGGGTCAAGGGACCTGGCAAGGGTATGGTTGGCTAAGTCCGATATTAAATCTCGTTTTCTGACTGCTCCTCCCAGTGGCACCGACAGACTATGAGTTACTGGGTTTTGTACATTTCTGTGTGGGAAATTTTATTTCAACAAATGTTTGCACAATGGGTTGTCTCAACTCATGTGCCCCATGTTTGAGAAAATTTGTACATTTCTGAGTTTTGCATTTGTAAAAGTTTCCAGGTCGTCATCTATCACTCACTACCTGGATTATTTTTTTCTTTGTTGACAAATCATGGTCTAAGTGTAAACAATCTTTTTAGATGAGTTTTGTGCAATGTGTCTTCAAAAACTGGGGGTCCTCTGCAATTGAGAAGACTGTAGGTCCATTGCAGTCAATAACTTATCTGGGGTTAGAGATTGACTTCAGCAAATGCAGGTGCGCATGCCACTCAGCAAAAGTTATAACACTTAAAGGGAGAAAATAAAGTTGCATGTGCTGGCAAAGAAAAGAGTCACTTTAGTAGAAGGCGGCAATCATTAGTGGGTGCACTGGAATTTTGTGTGTAAGGCAGTGGCTCCGGGAGAGCTTCCCTTCGGTGTTTAATTTTATTGACAAAGGTTTAACTCAAACCTCACCACAGAGTATACGTCTTTTCTGTGGGAAGGAAACAGGATTTGGCAATGTGGCTGGAATTCTTAACTAATTTTAATGGCGTATCTGCTTTTTATCGGTGTGGAGTGGAATCTAATCAAACGTTGGAACTGTTTACAGATGCGGCGGCAAGTATTGGCTTTTGGTGCTTTTTTTTCTAGGGACAGTGGACGCAGGGCGTTGCATAATACTCATCTGTCCTTTTGCCAATCCGCTGTCCATTGCTTTTCTAGAATTTTATCCACTTGTTGTAGCAGTGAAATGCTGGGCTGGCCAATTAGGGCAATAGGAAGGTGCGCTTTCATTCTGATAATATAGTTTTGTTGCATATAATTAATAACCAGACTTCTCAGTGCCCCCAAGATCATGCACCTACTTCAAATTTTTGTACTACAGTGCTCTCCAGTGTTTAACATTGCATTTAAGGCTGTTCATGTCCCAGGGTGGAGACAATAATATTGCTGGATTCTCTTTCACGTTTCTCAGTTGAGCGTTTTCATGTTGTACCATCTCATGCAAATCACCACATGACCCCTGTACCTTTTCTTCCCCAAGTATGGTAGGGGTCAGAGATAAGGCATTTGTTATCCTTTGACATGGGCAATTCAAACACTCACATATGCATATACCTGCGGCTGGCATGCTTTTTCCCAGTTTTTGCAGCAAAGCCAGCATGCAAACCTGTTTCCAACGTCAGTTCAAACGATTCGGGAATTCTGGCTCATACATTACATATAACTTGGCGCCATCAACATTACCACTTATATCACTTTCTATAAAGTTCAAGGGTTGGCCAGACCCTACTAAGGATTTCATCATTTCCAAACTTCTTGAGGGCGCCCGTCGGGATACTCCCAAACGTATGACAGTAGTAGAGGCCTACCTTCTTCCACTTCACTGCCTATTTTGTTAAACATCATTGAATCATTACCATTATGCACATCACATTATGAAAGTGTTGCATGTTCAAAGCGGCAATGCTCTCTGCTTTCTTTGGTTTCATGCGGGTTGGGGAGTTTACAGCAAATCAAAAACATACTGTGCAGGAGTCCGTCCTAATGGTAGGAGACTTCGTTTCTCTGCTTCTACTCAACAGGCAGGCCATTCAGTGGAAATTACATTCCGCTGCAGTAAGATGACAAATCAGTTGGGTCCCCTGGCAGTCATCAAGTTAGCTCTCAAGTTACTGACAAAAAACTTCTGCTCAGTCCAAGCATTGCATGCTTTTGTCATGATGCGCCCCTAAACAACAGGGTATACTCTTTTGTCATTTTGATAGAGATGTCCACTGACGAGATTTCAATTCAGTTCTGTGCTTAAATGTAAGCACGACTACACTTAGCCTCATAGGGCAAACTTCCAAACCCATTCATTTCGGATTGGGGCAGCAACAACTGCTTTGCGTTTAGGTTCCTTTGTCACACATACAAGATTTGGGGTCGTTGGCGTTCATAAGTTCTTTCCAGGTATATCCGCCCACATACTTTGGGCCTTTTTGGGAAATAATTGCAATTTACAGTTTTAAGGAAATATATTTATTCTGATTAGGTCCTGCAACAGTCTGGATAGTGGGTGACTCAATTGTTCGTCGTGCTCGTCAACCGCTGTTGATGTTCCGGGTAAGGATATATTGGAGTCAAGTCATGTGGGGCTGGTTTGTATGATCTCCTGATTTGCTACACTCTATGAGAGGTCACGATACCCGGATTATTATGGTATAATTATTCATATTGGTACAAACGACATGTATTCATGTACTAGACATGTTCCAAAATGAGGCAGCTATTGCCTAGTTTCATGCAATTCTTATCATCAATTACAATTCCATACTACGCTGGTGTGGTCAGCTATTCTGCCACGCCTATTTTACTTTGGGGCAATGATCAAGAGGCCATGGAACATGTCCGCCGGTCAGCGTTAACAGGTGGGCGCGTTCTCGTTGCAGGTTGTTTGGGGCTTCATTCTTAATTCCCCATGACAAATTCTCACTGGAGGAATCCATGCACTATTTTTATATGATGGGTCCACCTCAGTGTTGCAGGTACTAATTTACTCCTGTCTGATTTTGTCTCATGCATTGTATCACGCATTCAGTGTTAAAGATTTGACCCAGTGTATTGGGTTACATTAATTGTGTGGTGGGCTTTTCTTCTTCCTGTGGGTGGCGGTGTACAGTAATGTGGCGTCTTAACAGGACTCGAAGACGTCAGCCAACTTCCCCTAATACACACATGATTTTACATGTGTCATTAGTGTTATGGTTATTGTTACCGGATATTGTTACATTTATATTGATAGTGTTTTGTAAATACACTGTGATTTTAACTTTGTAAGGGGTCAGCCACCTCTTATGTACCTCAGGTGGATGTGCTGTATCTTCCTGTAGCACAAACATGGCTGTCCCCACAGATTTTGGACCATATATTTGGTTCTGGTCTGATTAGCCCTGGGCCTGGGGTGCCCATTCATTAATGGTTGGCCCCTGGTGCTAAATGGTAGTTACGTACATGTACGTTGGACCCGGTGTCCGTTGTTGTATCTGTTGTTTCTTTTGGCCTGTTAGCTCAATGTTTTTGATGCCAGCTTGCCCAAATAAATTCGGTATCTGGCAGAATAAGTTTATAATAAAACTTATTACTTTAAGCTGTGGTGAAAACCTCACAAAGTTGTGTCTTGAGTTTCATCCATTAATGAGTCCGAGTATAAGTTATTGCTCATGAGCAACATAAGCAATGTTTATGTACCTAACAGACAATAAATGTCCATCATACGTAAAAACCTCAATCACAGAAATACGAACAGATTGTAACATTCTTTAGCTGTAGTCACCAACAACCTGAATGAGTAAACATCATAGGATTATTGACTGGAAAACTCCAGTTTGCGAAATAGTAATCTGAACACACCAAAAAAAACAACAATAAAAACATGGATAACTCTTGTTCAGTGTGGTTAGTAACACTGATGATAGACTGAATCTTATGTCAGTTTTACATTTTAAAATTGTTATTTGCTCACCTTCTTTCTTGTTATTGGTGGGGTTATTAATGTAGGTGGGTTCATAGGGTATCATAGATGAGTTCCTTCCCAAGACACATTATTCACATCATTGAGAGTGAAGTTTGAATTGTCATCTGATCTCTGGAAAACATAAGTTTAAATATATAGTTATGTCAATCACTTTAGAATAGATTACAGAAAAAATGTCGCAAAGACGCATAACATTTATCTTTAGGTGAATTGTTGTTTGAAAAGAGCCTTTATATATCTTACCCTTTTAACTCTCTCTTGCTTTAGAAGCTCATACAAAAGAGATGACTTGCTGATCTGTAGAGGCCCAACAACAAAAAATGCAATCAAAACAATAATACATCAATATAAACAGGAAAATATCTGAAATGTTATCCTGTTGTTAAGTGTGATGTACATGTACTCCAATATAAACCATGCCCACTTTGCACGTGTTGGCCTCAACGATCATCAAAAGTCTATCCATTGGAAATGCATTGACCAACCCTCTCTTTAAAGATTTATGCAAGAATTTAGAAAGCTTTGGACCTGCTGTAAACATGTGTTGTATAGATCAATCAAAAGTCATTTTATATAGCGCCAAATTCAAAAAGTTTGTTTCTAAGACCTCAAAATTAACAAAGTCAATTTCAACTCCTCAAGTACTGCTTTTTGGAACATTAAAATCAAGGAATTTTACTCCACAGTTAACTTACACACACAATGGTATGCCAGTAGCTAAAAGAATGTGCATACTATTGATACGTACATGTACATGTATTACATATAGACTTACAAACAGGATTGTAAGTGACAAAATATCTGAATCAGGGCACATTGAACTCGGCTTTCAGTACATACATGTCTGAAACCTATAAGCTAGATAGCACTTGAGAGATCAAAATGTCTGAAATTTAATCATGGATTTAGTTTTGGGGTAAAATGGTGTGATGGATAACTTGATCCACATCTTTTCTCTCGCTGAGACGGACCTGATTCCCTGTGGTTACCTAAGCGACTCAATACCCTGCAAAATCATGTTAGAAATGGAAATGATTGGTAGATTGAAGTGCTGACACAGGGAGTGTCAAGCTTATGGGTTTTTGACTGTGGATCTGTGACCATAGAACCATTTCTTCTTGGTCTCACTTGATATACAGAATAACCACATTTCCCTGCAAGATATCAGATAAATTAGGTTAGAAGTGGTACTAGGTAATGTGGCTCTGGATCTGGTGGTGGGCACTCACTGGAGTGACTTTTAGTTGTCTGCCTCCAAGACATGTTCCCTGACAGGTTTACTGACTTCTACGAGGTTGCAGGCATTCAAAATCCCAATAAGGTAAAAAAAAAAAATTCACCGAACAATGTTTATTTATTTATTTACTTCGACAGTCAGTTTCCCCTTGAGGTTTATTTGAATATAGATTCCTGTGACATCCAATCACTCCAATCAAAACTATTTACTGAAAATGCAGTATTTGGAAATGAGGTAACTTCAACTCATTTGAAAATCTAATCCTCACCTCATTGTATAGCTCTTATCAGCATATTCTGTGACAGGAACTCTTCAAGTCAATTTTTGCCTCATCAATGAAAAGTTTTGACAAACTTGGTTATTGGGTTGTTGACAAGAGAATAGAAGAAAGAGTTACGCAGCTCAGAGTCCTTTAGGGAA
>CM055818.1:8886422-9006422 GCA_029582265.1 Zoroaster sp. YZ-2022
GTTCAATTGCGTGAAAAATTTTCCAGGCGAAAAATACATGAACATTTTCTAAACTGGACCAAATCTCTCTCTGTAGTCAATATAATTGTATAATACTGATAATTTGTTCTGTAAAAATGTCTCTAGTTTATCTGGTGTGAAACCAATTTCAATTAAACTGGTAAATACCACAGAATTTAAGTATTAAAGGTACAAAGGTATTAGTGGTACAATGTTGACCACAGAATCTTGTATATAACGCATGGCTGCTCAATCGTGAGCGCGCCACCATCGGTCATCACCTTCATAATTATGGTAAACTGCGCAAACATTGGTTGACCTACATAAAAAGACATTTGAAGTTACAATGAACACCGAATCCTGGTCCATGTTTTGAAAATCACAATAGATGTTTTGCGTCTTCACAGTGTGAGCAGTCTTGTCAATATTAGAACTCAATAATCTCTTTAAATCCATTTTGTTTAGGTGCACCGATAAAAACAAGTGTAGATGCCAAGAACAGTCCGTGAAAAAACCTCTGCGACATGGACTACAGTGACGCGTATGATTGATATTACGTCATCGGCAGAAAGATTGAAGCAGATGAAATAAAACAAAAACACAGAAGTGTGGTGCCGATGACGTGTACAAAAAACGCTGTTCTATTTTTTAGGGTGTGAAAAACATCGACCCCCCCAAAAAAATACACAAAAAAACCACCTGTTTTTCAAAATGAAATTTATTTGGAGAAATAAAATACAAAGAAGAGTGTTACTAATTCAACCAATCTGTACATGTACCCCAAGAACATTTCTATTTCATCAGTAAACGAAAGCGAACATTTTGTGATAGGTCCGTGCCTACTTGTTCAGCCGACGAGGCATTTAATTGAAATGAATGACTCAGGCTGCAATGTAAACTACATTAATATAGTATTCAACTGGAATTTTTTTTTCTTCAACAGCTGTATATATTGTTTGGTCTATACTGAAGAGTTTTTCTCCCAATTACTCTTGTAAAAACCCGGTGTAATTGACCGAGGAACAAGCAGTTTGTACTTAATAACACTTGACAACGTCCTTCAGTTAACCGTAGAGAAGGGAACATAGTCTACACATGATTGTATTCGCCATAAAACGCATATAGAAAAAGCAAACACAATCCCCATTATGCTGTTTATTCATGTTGATTGTATTATTAATACAATAATTTCTCAGTGCCGCTGCAGTTTTTTTTAATTAAGGGTTCGTGCTGTGTTCAACCCACTCGAGCCAAGCTGGGTAAATGACGACGGCAGCGCCTGGCTGTGATCAAAATTGGCCGAAAGCTTTTCCCACCACCAAAGCAACACAACACGAACCGGAAAAAACCCGTAATTCATCACTCAACTGAGAAACTTTGGCGGGAGTTGCTATGGTAACAGCACAGACCGAAATTAATGGGAGGGCCCGAGGCCGTCTGTGCCAGAATGGATCTGATGGTGTAAATGGATGATTTACAAAACTGTTTTCGTAGATTCCCCAGTAAAGCAAATAAAAAATGGTATAATTTCAGATTGTATCTACAAACAAAAACTCTCAAAGAACTTGTGACTTTTCGAGCGGGTAAAAAAATGACAGTTGTGTGAGTCAAAAGCAAGTAGTTTCATTTTCAGTAGGTTATGTTCTAGTGAATGTCATAATTTAGGATCCAGACAAACATAAGCGAATATCAAATTTTGTGTGTGTTATTTATAACAAAATAAGCGACAATAAGTACAATAAAGGTACAAGCTCGACTGCTGACTATTGTGGTTAAAACTATTTCACAATGTAGCAAGGAGTACTGGGGGATTTCTGATATCGTCAAAAAGCCCACTGCTACGTTAGTTTTCCCAACATAAACGCTTGGGTCAAGTTAATCCAATGATAGTTAACCACAGTTTGCAGACGAACACGCTCAAGTTGACAACACGTGTTTACGCTATACAGGTCAACTGTTTTGACCACGAGTACACAATGTCATGTACTTACGATGGATGTGATATCTGGACCTCCAAGACCAAACTCGGTGGTATGTTGAATATCTCTGGATCTTCACCGCTTGCCTGTAGCACGAGCGGCAGAACATCGTACTTCCCCTGTTTCGCTGGTTGCCAACCCATCTTCATGCAAACCTTCAAAAAGCAACAATACTAACTGTTACAAGTCGCATAAAACATGAACACAAATCTGTTTGAAATTTTATGAGGTTATAAGGTAGCTCGGGGGCAGATCTAGACTGGTCTGCTGCCTTTTTCCTATCACAGGTCTCCCAGTTCCTAATCTACCAAATATAGGTTTTTTAAATAGGTTTTAGGCGTTCCCATAATTATGCAGTCTAAGAGCGGTACACACGTTACAATTTGACTACTGTTTTGGCTTCATCTCTTTATACTTAGGAAGTAATTTTTCTTCAAAGTCATGAGGATTTTATGAGGAAATAGAAAATGTGTTGCAGGTGATTATACGTTTTTATAGGTTAATATAGGTTTTTTGGAGAAAATAAAGGTTCCCATTTTGAAATATAGGTTTCATAGGTTTGATAGGTTTTATATGTTTCGCTGGGAGGCCTGCTAATTATAGATTATAGGTTTGTACAGGTTAATATAGTTTTTTTTGGAGAAAATAAAGGTTCCCATTTTGAAATATAGGTTTTATAGGTTTCGCTGGGAGGCCTGCTATCAAGAATAAAGACAGGCTCCTGGCGTACCATTCAAGCAATTTCATTGGATACGTCGTGCCGAAGACCGGACTTCAAGCTTCGAGGCTCGCGAGCTAGCTACCAACAAAGGTCAACGTTGAATCTCCCCAAAACCGAGAGGCCGGTATCTGGCGTCTTTCATGAGCCTCGAAGCGTGACGTCAGATCTTTGGGCTTGGGCAGATCTAGAAGAGGTGTCCAAGGGATTCAAGTACTCCCATTTTTGTTTAAAAAGCTTTCAGACCATAAAACATCACTTAATTCAACTCAAAACTGATATCCACATTGCATCATAAAAAATAAATAAACAATAAATTGGATGGTTGTGCAAAGTAAACAGTATATTATTTAGAAGAAAAAAACACAAATTATATAATACAGAAGCAAATATACTACTCAAAACAATTTAGGGAACACCGGATTTTTAACATCAAATAGGTTTGAAATGTTCCATGAACCGGGATTTTCATTTGCAACCCCCTCTCTCTTTCAGTAGTCATGTCATGAAATGTGTAATCACTACATGCATCCTTTATCATCTGTTTCATTGTGCAGTTGTTTCTCATCAATTCTGTGAAACATTGTGTTTATCTGAAATAAATGATCTTGCTTTAACAGAGATTATCCCGGTGTTCCCTAAATTGTTTTGAGTAGTATATGTTCAAAAGCCAAGGCTTGTACAGAAATGCTTATGTGGACAATACAAGGTCAAACAAAGGAGTGGACAAAACAGACAAAGAAAATCAACAGGACAGACAAACATGTCAAGTTTAATGAATTACCGGGCATTTCTCTGAACGTTTTGTGTTTTTGGTTAACCGAGTGTTTGTTTTTAAGTCAGAACACCTTTTGAGTTAACCAATGATTTCTTGGGCAAGTTTTTTGCTAATTAGCAGAGATATAGGGGAAGGCTGGCAAATAGATAATAATAATAATAATAATAATAATAATAATGTGTGGACTTATATAGCGCACGTATCCACCAACTAAGTGGTGCTCAAGGCGCATTCTTTTTTACGTGCATTACACAACACACGGGACCTACGGCTTTACGTCCCATCCGAAGGACGAAGCAATTATGGTTAAGTACCTTGCTCAAGGACACAAGTGTCACGACCGGGGCTCGAACCCACACCCTGCTGCTGGCAACACCAGAATTTGAGTTCGATGCTCGTGCCCCCCGTTTTCGAGAGGAAAATCAAAAAACATCCTACTACTTTATTAAACACGGAAAAACCACTGTACAACGACTTCTCTCTTACCTCTGTGAATTCAATCCCGGCTGGGTCTCCTATAATGGAACCATCGGGCTGTTTGTAACCAGCATACGTTATGAGTTGAGGGTTCCACACTCTAAAGTCATGCTGACCATCGGAACGATGGGGAAATATTGTTATAGCAGATCTGCCAAAACGGAAAAAGGTATCACGGAATGATTGAAAAGTTGCAGAAAATCCGAAATTGATGGTCTGGTATTATTGGATGAAAAGGAGATTTCCAAGCGGGAATTAAGGTTCCCAGATTGAGAGTCTGTGTAATCACTTGATTACACGGAAAGGTGATTACCAAGCGGAAATTTAGATTCGCAGAAAATCCAAAATTGGGAGTCTGGTATCACTGGTGGAAATTGAAAAGGAGGTTTCCAAAGGTGAATATACTTTGGGGATATTATTTCTCAATGGTTTTTGGCAAACAGACAAATCTACACTTGGCTCATAGCACCTTCCATCATAAGGAATGCTGAGAACCGTCAGTCATGCCACCGAGATAACGACAGTCATCATGAAAAGGGCTTACCCTTTTGGTCAAATCGTGCTGTTTGACTGACAGGCTGGATCACTCTTTTGATTATTTCTGAAGAATGTTTACATTTTGGGTGATAGATCTTTTGTAAAGTAACTTAGTAGTCTTTCTTTCCAGATAAACATCATCTGCTTCAATACACTGATTCATCCTGTCATACAATCATTGTATGGCCCCCTTTTTGGCAGTGTGGTTTCCTTTTTAAGACCTGGATCCGAACAGATTAAAGGGGCAGTATCGTCACGATCAGAGCAGACTTTTAACAGGGCATGGAATCGGTGTCCTCGTTTAAGATGAACACAGTGACTCATTTATACAGCAGCAACGGAAAAATAGCCTTATCATGTGGGATATTAGTTTCAGTCACTGAGTTTATCTAATTCCATGCCTTGTTGATCGTGACGATATTGCCCCTTTAACCAAAGGAGTTAAGCATTTCCATGACATATACTATGTCGATCAAGCGCTTGGCTTTTATACAGGTGGCGTGACCGAGTTTTCAGCATCGCAAAGTGTGGGTGGGGACGGGGGCGGGATATGGAATGCTCCCATGCGCAGGGTACTAACCTAAGATTCCCTTTGTTTGTTGCGTAGCTCATGTGGTTACAGATAGCATCGAACATCTGATGGGCGCTGCTTGTGTTTCGTGCATCAAATACCTATAAAGTAAATGCAAAAATATATTATACCAATCCTCTTGAATGTCTGCTATTACTTAAAATTGCTGCTTTTCTTCAGGGCCCACTTATTATATTATATAGAAGTAATTATTTATATATACACCCGATGATTTAAGAGGGGATGGGTGACCCCTCCCAACAGCTTTTTGGGAAAACGTATTTCGTAATAAGCTAGTAAGGGTCTGTACAAAAAAGTGTCTATACTGAAAAGTCTGGTGCCCAAATCCCCAGTTGGCCATGGGGTGATGCCTCTCCCGACCGTCGGCCTGAGGACAGATCAGGAGGGGGGTCATGGCACCCAAACCTTTTAACAAAGCCGCCCCCCTGAATATCGTTGACAGTCTGGTTGGGAATAAAAATGTTACTCACAAACGCATCATCAACACGCCCTTTATGGACGTGTTGATGATGTCAGAGAGTGTCTAGAATAACATTAGATCAGTCCCAGACCCCTAGTTGTAAATGCCTTTGCACTTAGCTTGTACTCACTTTTTTCACATGTTGAGCCTAAAACATGTTTAGATTGTGCTTTTCTGTGATGTGTGTTTGAATGCTAAATAACATGAACAGGTGTCAAAAAGCTAAGCACGTTTTGTGACATGTACAGGGGATGGCCGTTTAGCATTTAAACGCATTCCTAAACGCGGCGTTTATTCTAAACACCATTTTTACAGTGTAGCCTCTCCAGCAGACCCATAGCCGGGGGAGGGGCCGGGGGAGGGGCCGGAGGAGGGGCAGGGGGAGGTAGCCCCCTTTTGGGCCGGTTCATTTTTGCAATAAATACATAAATAAATTGAAACAAACATTTGCCTCAAAGCGAAATACCTTACCCCATTATTACCCTCAAAAGAAGTTGTTCTATGACCTCTTCCTGTCACCCATCCTTTGACAACTTTACGGCTATGTGCCTGCCCTCTAGCATTTGGCACATGAAACGTTTGTTTTAGATCGGCCTTTGTCGGGAACTCAACAGAAAATACACTACGTTAATACCTGTAACTTCGTCCATTGAATTCTGCCAATGCAGCGTGATGCGTTTCTCCACGCCGTTTTCGCGCCCAAAATGAGTTCCGTTTCCGTCAGGTCGTAAGCTCCTCTCTTCTCGATGGATTCGATGACAGCACTTAACCGCTTTTTGTGCGCAGGCGTATCAACTCTGTTTGATCATGAAAAAGAGTAAACATGTTCGTCTGAGTTATAACAAAATTATCGAATAGAGTTGTTGATATAACATCCAAACATGAAAAGAAGGTACACCATTGGTAAAGTTTACGGGTATGTTTACTCTCTTTGAATCACGATAAACATTAAACAACCATCCCGTTTCAGCTATGCTTTGTCGTTAATAAGGAAAAAGTGAAACTGTCTTCTATAACTAATATGTAATATTACAATTTCAAATTAATGATAATCTAGGCCTTCACACTCATAGACCTCAACGCCTAATTGGAATACTGCCCTCTATTGGGCAATTATTGTTTGGTCAAAAATATTAGTTCAAATACCTTATTTTGCTTGTTCCACAGGGCCTACATTTTTATTACCTCTATTGAAGTATACAATCAGAAAATAACATTATTCGAAACATGCATGCAGGGATACAGGCTGACGAGGATATGGAAAAGGAACGTTGGGGTGACAGTTTTGTTGTGCCCTTTTAGTTTTATGTTGGTATTAAACTGGGCATAACAGTGCAGCAGAGGGACGTTGTTTGGAAAACAGTTTCCTTTACCCTTTCATGTGGGTAGAGTTTTGCAAGTAACCAAGAGGCGTGGTTTGGCAACAGTTTACTGTGCCCTTTTATGTGGGTGGATTACTGGATGATGAATATGTAAGACGTAGAAGAATAATGTAAAGGGGCGTGGCTTGGAGACAGTTTCTTGTTTTATGTGGGTGTAAGATTGGTTAATGAAATATATAGGCTACATTAATGATGCGAAGGGTGTGGTATGTAGACAGTTTATTGTACCTTCTCGTGTGGGTGTAAAATAATAGTTGACAATTATTTTCGGTAGAAGGATGATGCAACGGGGTGTGGTCTGGAGACCTTTTTTATGTGGGTTTGATACTGGTTGTTGAAATGTGTAGGCAAGAAGGATGGTGATGGGGCGGAGTTTTGACACAGTTTCATGTAACCTTTTATGTGGGTGTAACTGTAAACTGATTGATGGAGTCTGTAGGGTAAAAGGGTGATGGAAATGGGCGTGGTTTGGAGACAGTTTCTTATGTTCCTTTTTGTGGGTATAACTGTATAAGTGGTTGATTAAGTCTATAGGGCAAAAGGGCGTGGTTTGGAAACAGTTTATTATGTCCCTTTACATGGACGAAATACTGGTGAATAAAATATGTAGGGTTCATATACTGTTTTGTGCTCTTTTGTGTTAGTGTAACTGAAAAATTGGTTAATGAAGCCTGTAGAATAGAAGTATAATGCGAAGGGGCGTGTACATGTTATTGAGACACTGGTGTAACTTTAACTGGCTGATGAGGTCTGTATGGTAGAAAGATAAGGCAAATGGGCGTGGTTTGGAGACAGTTTCTTCTACCTTTTTATGTGGGTGTAATACTGGTTGATGAAGTCTGTAGCTTGCTCCAAAACAACTTCCTTGGGACGAGTGCCCGGTTTCCTTGGAGGGAACATGATGGAACCCATGCAGCGGCTTTTGGAACATTGTAGGGGCTACCAAAAGAATGGTTGAAATAAAGGGAACGTTATTAAGGGGCTCAAATTCTGGGGATGGGGGTATAATTACACCTAATAATTTTAAAGGGGCATGGCCAATGCAATCATACCCAAATATTTTCCCCATATGTTACAACAATTCTGCTATATTTTTGCATTAAATATTTGTACCATTTAAAATAGATTGGGACACATATATAATTCTTTTATAATACGTTTAAAAGCGAAAATTGAAATGTATGAAATAGCAAAAGATAATGTTAACATTTGCTCTCACGGCACATAAGCTAGGACTGTAAATTCAGAATGCCGAAAACGACTATAATTAACTTCTGGTTTTAAATTTTGTTTTTTGTTAAATTTTTGCAATTTTTCATCGGAACATTGCTATTTTACTTCATGAAGGGGAAAGCAATGCTTTAAAATCACACACTTCTCAAAGTAATCTTGAATAAAAAATAGCTTTGCAGTAAATATGTACCAATAAGAATTTATGGTGGGTCCCAGATATAAATTTTTATACTTTTAAACCAAGCTTCTGACTACTATTACTATAATATATCTCATTTCAAAGTAGACCTTTTTGGTTTTCTTTCTAAAATGGAATCTATTAATTACATGAAAATCATTTTTTTCGGAAACTGCCGGTAAAACAGGGACGATACACAACTGTATTGACATTTAATTAATTTTTTCCTACCGAGGAAAATCGCGGGTTATCGATTGAATCAATGTGGGAAGGGGTAAACTTCGTTCAACGCGCAGGGCATACAGCTTGAATTAAAATTCAATAACATATTTATTGTAGTTTAGCTAATAATGTCATATACATTAGACCGATTCATGACTAGATCCTCTTTGGAAACGGAAAAAGGGAATTGGGTTTCCCAGCAGGCGAACTTGAAGCAGCTTTCATTGAACCAAAATTTCAGTCGGGGTGATCGTGTTAGGGCCAAATAAAAACAGTTTTGTCAGATGGTGCCTGTGGGGCCGGATGAGCGCGTAGAAACCGTCTAATGTGAGGATAATTGCAGTGGTTTGTTTTGTTGCGGGAGCTGTCGAGATCGCGGGTATCCTGCGAGTTATTCAAAATCATGGTATAAGCTTTTGGCGTTTGGAGTTGTGCAGAGGCGAAATGTTTAATGAAAGTGTTGAATGTAAAGACAGTTTAGAGTACTGTATGTACCCGTCAAAGTGTTCAAAATGAAGGTTTAATGAAACCTTGCAATATAAAGACAGCTTAGAGTACTGTACGGACCCGTCAAAGCGTTCAAAACAGTAGGCCTATATGAACAAACATCATGTAATATTTACATAACATGTTTTGTTGGATGCCAGGCAAAACTGCAATACAAAATATGCCGACTTTGGTTGTTTTTGTTCTTCGAGATTGTTTTAATCACAAACATATTTGCTGAGTAAAAAGAAATGTTAAGAAGCTCATGAAATTGGCACCGGATCAAATCAGATCATTTATCATGTGGGTCAGGTCAGGTCCGATCAGATCAGATCGGATCAGATCAAGGCCCAATTTCACAGAGCCGCTATTAAAGCAGTCGTTTTTTGCTTATTGTATTCATTTCAGAAATGAATACAATAATGGATGGAAAGATAGATGGTAAAAGAGGAAGAGGTAGACCAAGACAAAGTTGGACAAGTAACATCAAGATGTGGACAGGAATGGAGTACAGGGAGTGTGTGAGGACGGCGCAGGAGAGAAAGGAGTGGAGATCGGTGGTAGCCAACCTGCTGCGAGCAGATGACACCAACAGTTAACAGTTAATTCATTTCATAACGCTGCTAACCGTTAAGCATAGAGATAGGCACGCTAACTTGCCGGCCGTTATTGCTAGCAAATGAGTGACGTAACAATACAAATCCATGGTGATTTTTTTGCTTGTTATAGTTAGCACGAAAATTTGCTTACCGGTAAGCA
Source organism: Zoroaster sp. YZ-2022 (assembly GCA_029582265.1). Taxonomy (NCBI): domain Eukaryota; kingdom Metazoa; phylum Echinodermata; class Asteroidea; order Forcipulatida; family Zoroasteridae; genus Zoroaster; species Zoroaster sp. YZ-2022. Next base: position 8,896,224 of record CM055818.1, read on the forward strand.
GTGCTATAAAACTGGGCCCTATAATCAGATCGGATAGGATCTGATCAGATCGGCTTAGAACAGATCACCATCGCAGTGTTGTTTGAGTAATTAGATCGGATCGTATCAGATTACATCGGAGCAGATCAGATCGGATCGGATGGGACAGGATCGTATCAGATCGGATAGGACAGGATCGTATCAGATCGGATAGGACAGGATCGTATCAGATCGGATAGGACAGGATCGTATCAGATCGGATAGGACAGGATCGTATCAGATCGGATAGGACAGGATCGGATCAGATCGGATATGACAGGATCGGATCGGATCGGATCGGATCGGACAGGATCGGATCAGATCGGATAGGACAGGATCGTATCAGATCGGATAGGACAGGATCGTATCAGATCGGATAGGACAGGATCGTATCAGATCGGATAGGACAGGATAGTATCAGATCGGATAGGACAGGATCGTATCAGATCGGATAGGACAGGATCGTATCAGATCGGATAGGACAGGATCGTATCAGATCGGATAGGACAGGATCGTATCAGATCGGATAGGACAGGATCGTATCAGATCTGGGGCCAATTTCACAGAGCTGCTAACCAGAAGAAAAAAAATGCTTACCAGTCAAATTTGCTTAGCAGATTTCTTTGGTTACCAGACAAACTTTCATATTAAATGTATGCATTTTGGCTGGTAGTCTGTTTTATATTGCTTAGCAAAAATATTTGCTTAGCAAAATTCTCTGCTTAGCAGCTCCATGAAATTGACCTCAGGTCAGATCGGCTTAGAACAGATCAGATCTAATAGTGTTGTTTGAATAATACTGTTATTACAGAGGTATATACGTTGGCATTTTCATCAGAATGATTTAGAAATTGAAAGTGCTCTGAGGAACACAATTAACGTTTTTATACAGATCATTATCCTTGAGGAGGGCGAACGAGTTTAATAACTGCTAACAATATATTATTTATTGCCTTTGATTGTGTAACACATCAAAGGTGAACGTCAAGGTGATTTGGGGGTGATTTATGAATCTTGTTATTAGATTTCGATGTAAATGACAAATTTAATAGTAATAAGTGATCAATAGTAATGAACTACTCCCCTATTAAGAAATTCAAAATTCCGCTACGGGGAGACGGCCGGGAGAAATATATATGACCTTGTCTTATATATTTTTAAACAAAGTCATGTTGGTGGATCTGGTGTTTGAAGGTGTTGAAACCGACCATGATTTATTAATTTCTTTGAATACCGATGAGCATCAACAGTCCATAAAATTCTCATTTATTTGTTTTAATCATAACATCAGCTATAACTGAAGCGCCAAAATATGCCTGACGCAGACGACTTTCAACAGGACTTTTGGCGCCAAAAAGGAGGAGAATGTAGGCCAAGCGTGAATACAACGGATAGTGGCCGAGAGGAACGATGACTACACCCCGGGTTCTAGAGGTGAAAATCAACGGCGTGTTCGCCCTCGGCTCAATCAAACATGACCCGGGTGTCTGACAATCTCTTTTACTCTGAAATTACAGCGCGAAGCCAAACAATCCTCTAGGTGCGTGCGTAGGTGCCGTTGGGTAGCAGACGTTTTCATGCCATTCGAGTCGCTGGAAATGTTTTATATTTCTATAACAAAAACATTCGGGAGACCTACTACTAATACACCTGAACAAAGCGACCACCTTCCAAATGTGGCCGGCCGTTTACCCTGGCCTGCCATTGTGCCTCTTGCATGTTTGATTTACTCCAGTGGGTGGCAACAATGCTTAATTTTGACCTTTTATTCGGGTTTTCAATCATTTTTTTGAAGATGGATTCGTCATCTCGGATTCGAACCCACAATCGGAATACAACTGGAACTTGAGTCCGGTGCGATAGACCGATCGGTCACGACTCGCAATTCTCTCGACTCTCAGCGAATACGAACGCTGAATACCCGAGGTCTGTTTGCTTCACCAGCTTTCGTATATACAAACAGATTAGGTGACAGTGCCGATTATCAAGACCGTGTATTACAGCATTTCGGTTTGTCAACTTTCGCGGAATCCGACTCTAAAAAGGTTTTACCGTGAAGTACGAGTCGTTTTCACCCGTCAACTGTGAAAAACACCATTGCGTTGTATTAGGCTAATGGGGTTACACCAACGGTAACAAACCGAAAAGAAACCGAGCGAGATATTTCTAAAAAGGTTACTTGGTTTAAGATGATAATGGTGCCAAACATTCTGAGATGTTATTTTGTCTGACGTGTTGTCATTTTTGAGCAAACGTGAAATGTGAAATATATTTACATCTGAATACAAACAATCTGAATGCATTTTCACAATGTTGTCTCATTAATGACATACACAAACTAGCTGACACTTTCACACGTTGGTTTCTGTAAAAAATCTCTTGATTCCTATTAAGTATGGATTTATTTACAGAAATATACCTTAAGGCCAAAAGAAAAAGGTCTCCGGTTTCTGGTCATCGGTCAGCGTCAAAATCGGTGCGGTGACGCTTTTTTAATTTTTTTAAATTATTTTTTGGCCAATACGTGATACATTGTATACGCGGGTACCAAATTTCCCATTATACAAATTATGGTGGCTAAGAGAGGCCTCACAATTCCTCACAAATTTTCATAGCAAAAAAAAAAAAAAAACCAAAAACCCCCCCCCAAAAAAAACAAAACAATGCCGACGAGCGGGTCTGAGGCGCCGCGCGCGGAAACCAGAAACCAGAGACATTTTTTTGGCCTAATGTGCATTAAATGGCTTTAACACAATGTGACGAAAGCCAAAACTAGCGAGAGAGAGAGAGAGAGAGAAACTTTTTAGAGTAATTTTCGCAAAGCATTTTATGTGAGAATATTGAGTGAGGCTAAATGAAAAGCGTAGTAGTCAACTTTGAACAATCGTTAAACAATGAATATTCGGAATGTTTGCCCAATGCGAAAAACATTATTTAATATAATGACTATAGAGAAATGCAAACAAACATGTTCTTCAAAATAAACCAATTATATTATACAAAATGATGTTGTGGTTTTAAATTGAAGAAACTGTTTTCGGTACATTCAAGAGTAGGTACAGCATGGTGAAAAGGATAAGTAAAGAGTGTGTGCAGTGACACCAGGTAAACGTTCTCTTTTGAGTATTAAATAGTTCTGAAAAGAACGGGTTGGTTACAACTCGACGTTTCGATAAGTATGCTCTCGTGAAGACGATCAGGGTATACTGATCGAAACGTCGAGTTGTAACCAATCGGTTCTTTTCAGAACTATTTCAGACCGCAAACAGTCCTTACTTGTTGGTAGTGTTGACATAACTCCTTATACGATCGAGTACGCTCAATTTCTTCGAATCAAGATACACATTGAACAATTAACCTGTTGAAGCGATGTGTGTCGTTCACGAGAAAAAAGCGAAAAGGCATGACAGTTTTAGATCGGCAAACACAAACTTTGTATTCATTCTAACATTGATTTTTGATATTAAAAAGACGTAAATTAATTGACTCATTTGGCACCTCCAACAGAAATATTTAAATGGATGTTTTCAAAAGTTGACGGAGGGTACCTTTTTAAAATTGTTTTTTTTTATACCAATTCCTTTTTTCTCTTATTTGAAAGCAATATTTTCTCAGGGAGATTGATACTTGAACGAACTTGACACTCATCAAGTTTTATGTAACACCGTGACATTTGCTTTTTTATTTTTGAAAACATTTGTTAGTTTTGAACTTCCCTTTGAATTATTTCAACAAACTCTCTTGACAATAAATTAATGTGAGGAAGAAAGCAGCATTTTGGATTTAAAGGGACACTATCGTCACGATCAGAGCAGACTTTCAACAGGGCATGGAATCGGTGTCCTACTTTAACATGAACAGCAGCAACAGCAATGTGACCTTATCATTATGGTGAATTATTTTCAGTCATTGAGTTAATCTAACACTATCATTCCGATTCCATGCCTTATTGATCGTGACAATATTGCCCTTTTATTATTTAAAAATTTAGTTTTCAAGTAATACATGTGTCATTACAATTATGTGCTTACGAAAACAAACAAAAACACATTATACCGGGTTTTTTTTGCTGCCGGAATATTTTGTAAATTTTTGGGAAATGCTAAAACAAGTTGGAAAAGTTATGGGAAATTTGAAAATATTTAAAAAACAATGATACCACGAGGATACGTAGGATTTGAAACTTCGCATGGAGAAAGAACAGTATAGATGAAGTTACTGGTAGCACCATATATAAACATCTCTAACGTGTAGTAATAGCGGTGGTTTTCAGTAAGAAGAGCGAGTGGTTTGACAGCTCGACGTTTCGATCATTATACTCTGATTTGTTTGGTTGAAATATTATTTTCTATTTAGGCTGAAAAAGGTGCTGGGTGTTCCTATGGACCACCCTCTCCGTTGACAAAATGTGTAAGGAGTATATACACCATGTTAACACTTGGGGTGTTAAAATAGCACCAGTAGTGTAAACTTGTTCCTGCTATGAACATCACTGGTGTATTTAAAATGCCAGTTTTTATTGGGTACACTCCAATGCCTCTTGCTTTACACCCACGCAGCAAAAGAAGATGAAAGACGTTTTGTTAATGATAAGATGTATGGATTCATACAAAATATTAGTTCAAAGAGAATTCTGGTAAAACTCTTCTCAATTAACAATAAATCTGTCCCCTGTTTTAAAGGGACGGTGTAGCATTTGTCATGTTGGCAAAACATCTTCAGGGAATATACTGACTCTCTTTGAATCAAGATTAAAACAACCAGCCTGTTACAGTTTCAGCTCATTACTTTATGTGTCAATAGTGACAAAATAGTGCAAATGCATTAAGATTTTGTGAATTCATTCTCATGTGGCATTTAGGAAAGTGTTCTCTTTCCAAAAAAAGTTATTGGCAATAATCCAACTCTTCTTAAAAGTGGCAGCACCTCCGACAAAATTATTTAAGGTGACAATATCGTCACGATCAGAGCAGATTTTCAACAGGGCATGGATATGGGGTCATAGTTTAAGATGAACACAGTGGCTGAGAATTACTGGCTCATTTATGCAGTAGCAACGGTAATACACTCACTGGCCAAAAGTATTGCAACATGCTCAAAATAGCACTTTACAAGTAACAGGTGAGATGATCATTTAATCCGATTTCATCGATCGTGTATTTCCGAGCAAGAACAGTAAAAAAGGACATTGACTTCAAAACACAGGCACTTTCAAGAAGTCTTAAGTAGTGTAAATAAAATAAAATAAATTATTGTAACACAGTTCTCCAAACTGAACTTTGGGGATGTTGCAATACTTATGGCCAGTGAGTGTATGACCTCATCATGCGGGGTATTCTTTTCACGCACTGAGTTAATCTAAAACTAGCACTCTGATTCCATGCCCTGTTGATCGTGACGATATTGCCCTTTTGATATCATCAAAATCTTGACACCAAATAAGTTTTACATTAAACTGTACTTGAGATTTTACCATTTTGGTTATTTTGAATTACCAATTCTATACCTTAATAATTAAATTTAGGAAATATGCATTTTGATCGATACTTACAATTGTGGCTTTTTGATGAAGGGTATCTGTCGTCTGCTTTCCATCCAGTAAATTCTTCAGACGAACAAATTTTGGTTTGCTTGCTCCATTGTTTCCCGCCGATGTGTTATTACCCGACGACTGATCGTTGTTGATCTGCGAACCAACGAGTTCAGTCTGCACCTCGATTTCGGTAGTTTGGACTTTAATCGGCTTCATGGAATTGTTGTTGACCTCTGTGGATATAATATCTCCCTGGTAGTTGTCCTCAGGCGGGACGGCATCCTTGGATAGCTGATGGGTGTGACCGTTTTGGGCTGGATGGGCCCGCAAGACGCTAGTAGACATGGTTGTTTGCTCGGGGCTGGCTTGTTCAGGTGTGATCTGTGTGGCGTTATCTATCCTCCCTATATGCGGCTGAGGCTCAGTTTCAGTGACTTTTACAGTGAGGTCAACCCCATTCATGGGTGACGGTGTCACAGTCTCTGACGAATGCGAAGAGCCTTGTACAAAAATGACGCGTTCCGGCCATTGTGTGCCCACCGATTCACTTGGCCTTTCAGGTGATCCGTCGATGTGAGGCGGAACACAGTTCTTTGACTGTACGCGATCGCTTTCGTAATCATAGTCGATGGACGGTCGGGGGCTATCGAAATTGTAAAGATCTTCAATCCCAAGACGGAACTGGTAAACATCCCGCGGGAAAGTACCGTTCCAGGCCAAGACGTTTTGGAAATCGGGTGCGGTGGAGTGTTGATGGCGGGTAGATGTGCAGCAGCACGCAGACGGGTCACGGTACGGGTAGTTCCTAACGGGGCTACTGGGCATGCTGGTACGGGCAGGGGAGCGACTGGAGTCTCGCCTGGTCCTGCTGGTACTACGTATGGGGCTCGCGTAGCGATAGGAGCTTCCCTCAGTGGCCCTCCCGCGCGTTGAGGCATACGGAGACCCCTGACTGTATACATTCCCGTCGTAGGTTGGCGGGTTGCGCTGCCAGCAGGGTACAGGGTTCCCGACCGGTGGGGGGCTATTCCCTACGTCTCTTTGACCCTTGTGCTTCTTTCCCAATCCTTTATCGCGTGATAGCGAATCTGTATTAATCTCTTCTGTTGCCCGTACAACTTTAACCGCCCCATCTGGCGTCAGAATACTTTCAAGGCGTGTTCTATAGCCATCTGGGCCTCGTATGACTAAAACAGTCGGTGAGTCCATGGGAACACTTCTTAAAACTTCCAAGGCCGTAGAGTAAGGTACATCGGTTAGCTGTACCCCATTGACGCCAATCAGTATGTCCCCGACTTGTATCAGACCTGATTGGTCCGCGACTCCATCCGGTATGAGGTCAGAGATTATGACCGGAGGGTTAGTCTTGCGCTTGCGCACTAAGAAGCCAAGTCCGTGTGGCGGTCTTTTGAAAAGGCGCACAGTGAACGTGTTCGGTTCATTCTCCATACTGCCGTTCCTATATCCGTGCTTTATGTGTCCAAGAACATGGGCGATCGTGTGATTTAATAGAGGACTTTGTTTGGATAAAAAGTCGCTTGACGGTCACTGGTCGTTGTCCTTTGTGGCAACGGTTTATCGATTAAAGGATATCGAGATTGTTAGATAAATGACTCCACCAAGCAGGCATCACTATTACAGGCCTTAGCAAAACAGAATCGAGGCTCTAGGTCCTAATTGGCACATTGCCGTATCCCCCTTAAAAGTGCAGACGGCACTCCGTCCGTTGTACCGTGGCTAAATTGACGTTAGATGCAGCCGCGCGTCACCGACCTTTGGCACGTGGTGCCAATTACAGTTTGCTCTTCTGAGCAGTTGACACTAGCCTCACCCCCACGGAAGGTTAGCAAGGGGACGTACCGTCAGGTTGACCGTTAATGAGCAGAGTCAGAAACGCAGTTTACGTAAACTCCAGTCAAGTGTGGTGTTTATATATATCGGGTAGTCTTCCTCCTTGAGAACGATGATGATGATCCTGAAAGAATAGAAAACGAGACAGACATATTTACTTAAAGTAACACACACGGCATGCGGACCGGGTTGACGAAGTGGTATTTTCCTCGCCTTTCACCTCTGTGTACCCAGGTTCGAATCCAACTTGGGGCCCGAACCGACACGCGGATTGGGTTGTGAAGTACGGCATGGGGACCGGGTTGACGAAGTGGTATTTTCCTCGCCTTTCACCTCTGTGTAGCCAGGTTCGAATCCAACTTGGGCCCGACACATTCGGATTGGGTTGTGAAGTCTCTGAATACCTGATTTATACGTGGGTTTAACCTTAAGTATTTGTCTGGGTTTTTCCTCCTACATAAACAAAATAAACTTTACCTTATCCTTTTCTCTTCATAGCTGTGATATAGGCACTTTTGAGGATATCTTGCCTTATTTCTATAAATAAAATTTATAGTTATAATTATTAATATTAATAATACTTGATCGGCATAAAACGTTATTCATTTAATTATCTTCAGCTGTTGATTGTACTTTTTTAGATACAGTAACCCTCTCAGTTTCTTTAATATTTTTTAAAATTAATATTAAAATTGAAATCGAATAGTAAATTTACATGCATGCTGATGACCTTTGACCCCTTAGATCTGCCAATGGTTTTATTTAATTTTACATGAAATTATTTATTCTAATACATTACTGTGCCTGTTTTATTTATAAATCAAAAATAATACAAAGAAAATATGTTTTATTTTATAAAAGGTTTTTGATATTCTTGCTTTCCCACTTCCTTTTAAATTTTCCATTTTTGTTCGTAACGTTATAGGGTACCAAGACCAAGTGGTTTAATGTTTCGAACTTGTGTTCTGATGACCGAGTCATCAGAATGTCATCGAGCAAAATACTTCCATATAATTGCTTCTCTCCACCCAGTAGTATAAACAGGTACCTGACATGGCTTAGTCGTTCTAATGTGCATGGTTTCAAATCCTGGGCAAGGATCGTGGTATGTATGTCATTAAACAAGAAAACTTTACTCTACTTTTTTCTCTCCACCCGGGAATACAAATGGCTACGTATTAAATTTGCTATATTGGGTTTAATATCCTTCGAAGCGCCACGACTGCTCAAAGCTATTCACAATATACACTGTTAGCATCTGTGAAGCACTTTATACGTTTAGAGATGGCATATTCGTCTTGATGTTTGTGAATTCAAATGCGGATATTGCAAAAAAAAAATCTAATCCAACAAAACTTGCACCAGCAACAGTTGTAAGTTTGAAGAACATTGCTCGCGGTAATCGATAGCAGCGCGCTTGGCCGGCTTCCGAGTGATTCCATCACTAAAGACGCCAAGATCTTGAGATTAATTTCAGTTAGGGCAGATTAGACCCGAAGGGTTTGGAAAGGTGTGGCAAGATTGCACTCACCAATATACCGAATCGATTAAGGTATACCTTAGATTATATAGTCAACAACTGAATAGAACTATACACTTATACGGCATGTCTGTTTATTTGTCTGTACGTCGTTTGCAGTCTGATTGTATTTGCCTGATATTTGTTGCGGTAGTTTTAACCTATGTTTGTTGGTAAGCTGTTGTGTTTGATCTGATGGAAATATGGAAGCAACCAGATGGTGATTAAATTGATTATTTTTGTTATCATACAGACGTGCTATCTTTGTTTGGCTTGCCGTCTTTGATGTAGTTTTTGTCTCTTTTTATATTGTTCTATTATAATGGTTTAGTGCGATTTTAATGTAATATTATTGCTTAAATGAACGTGTATGTGGCTGTGTGATTTTAATCTGTGAAATAAATGATTAGTTTGGTAAATATTAAAACACGTGTTTTCTTATGCCACAATCAAATATTTCATGTCAGGCAACAAATAAAACTAAATAAATACATATTTAAATCTTTTAAAGCGCATTTCACAAAAATATTCAAAATGCGGTTATATACATAATTATTAGCCCTGGTCATTGGGCCAATATCATTCATGCAATATTTCTCATCTCCCCAGGGAGTATTATGTCAATGGTTAAGTACATCTTTTTGTTCTTTGGAATCAATGATTCGCTTTATAAGAATTATGCGACTAGTTGTACACAATCTTTGCTTCGTTATTCTACGACGCAACATTTACAAAATGGTGAGGCGATTGTGTTCACGGGACGTCATTCCATCGGCTCTTTATCATGTCAGTTACTGGACTGATTTGCACGGGGCGCAAGTCAGATGTAAACCATATAATGTTACTCTTCTTTCTTAAATTGCACTTTGAGAATTGCTATTTTTTTTTTTTTAGAATCATCCAAGATGTGAACTTTGAAATGAGACAGCGCTATAAGAAAATATACATCAACGCACAGTGACAGAACTAATAAAAAATATGAACTTATGACATCACTCAATCTCAACTCGAAGTCTAATTTGTTTTAACGGGTTTAAAGCCGCTATACTGAATTCGACAAACATAAATGGTCACAGTTGTCCGTGAAACTTTATTTATTATTATTATTAGTCCTCTTCGTCCCAAGTGGGACATAAGGCGCCAACGATCTGCCCCCAACGGGACCGGTCCTTCGCAGCATGCTGTGCCTCGCCCCATGTCAAGCCCATCTCCTTCAGCTCGGCCATCACAGTACGTCTCCAGGTTGTTCTGGGCCGCCCTTGCTTCCTTCTTCCAGGTGGTGTCCATCTAAGGGCAGTCTTGGGGATACGGTCCTGGTCCATTCTAAGGACATGCCCAAGCCATCGGATCCGGCGGCGTTGAATCTCCAGCACCACATTCTGGCTCTTTGTTTTCTTATACAGCTCTTCATTTGAGATCTTGTTAGGCCAGAAGATGCGACATATTCTCCGGAGACATCCGTTGTGGAAGGCACTGATCTTGTTCATATCGCCTTTTACCACTCGCCAGCACTCGGCGCCATACAGCAGAACTGGCTTGACAATGCTGTTGTACAGTCTGAGCTTCGTTTTAAGGCTGTACTGCTTCGACTTCCATACAGGCTGGAGTCTTGCAAATGCACCGCGAGCTTTCCCAAGCCTTGCTTTGATGTCCTTCTGTGCTGCATTTATACTTGAAACTTTATACTTGATGCAAACTTGACGATGGTGTCAAACATCCCTTTAAATTTTTCCTTCTGAGGTGGTTTCATTTTTAGCAACGTTTGAAAATTCTTAATGCATTTTCATTATATTCTCGATAACGGTATAACGTCATAAGCTTAAACTTATCGATTTTAATGTAATGCCTATAGGCCTATCTTAATTCACAGAAAGTAACGATACTTTACCAATATTATATAATGACTTTAAATGGGATTATAACTATAAGCCATTGGTAATGACTGGAACCGAGCAAAGGTTATTCTTCCAAAAAATAGTTATTGGCCTAACGTTTCGGACGTGGCAGGTTCTTTTTCAAAGGTAAAATGAACGATATACAGACATGCTCACATACATAAACACAAGAGTGAGCAGAAGTTAGTCAGGTGTGAAATGAACGCAAAAGGTACAAAATCAAAGTCATATACTGGTCCCTCTTGTCAAAGGTTATTCTGTGAGACATGTTGTCACTTTTGAGAAAACGTTAAATATTTGTAGGCAAATTCTGATGGACCATCAGCTGTTGATCCGTTTCCACGATGGAATGAATATACCAACAGTCCGAAGCATTTCCACTATAATCTCATAAATGAAATAAGCTGAAACTTACAGATTGGTTGATGTACATACTATTATTGTGGATTTGAAGCTTTGCATGGTGGATGGTTTGAGGTATCTCCTGAAGACAATTAGAGGATACTGATCGAAACGTCAGGTTTCTCACTACTGGTTTTTCTCAGAACCAACAATTATTATTATAGATTGTTAACATCTTTTGATTCGTATATATCAAAGATGCATCTACAGATATTTTTCCTAAAGTGTATTTTCCTACACATTTAACCAAAGGTGTATCACGTCTTTAAGGCGATATAACCCCCATTAAAAGGTTTAATGAAATAGAAAACTCCCAACGAGTTGTTCATGTCTTTACAATTTGGGTAAGCTTGTCAGTTTTACAAATAAAAACAAAGTACGCCATCGAATCTGCTGAGCCTCTCTCCTTTACATGATGTCATCTACAGCATTATGGACGGGTTTTAATTATAAATCAATTTTCATCGGGAAATTGAATTACAAAATTTGATCACAAACTACTCGGTGATTATTAGAAATAAATGACAGCTCATATATCCCTCACGTCGGATTACTCCATTCATAAACCGCAGGGGTTAGGAAAAATGAGAGGAGCCGTGCTATTAGAGCTTCAGAAGGTGTGGTTTTAACATTAAATGTCTTGGTTTTAAAAGACGAATCGGATTTCCCACAAGGGAGCTGTTTCACAGGTATGGTGTCTGAAGGAACATGAACATTATTAAATTAATTTGGTGTCTGTTTATTGCCTACGCTCCCAAGAGGGCAAGGGCGAGGCAACGGTCGCAGAGAAGTGCTTCGTCGTAAATTTGCCGTAATCCCAGGATATGTCATGTTTCTGTCGAGTGACCACCTGTCAGTATATATCCATATTCCATCGTGGAAATCACCTGTGCTAAGTCTATACAGTGTGACCTTTATCGATGTATGTGTCGCGCAACATGTTTTTTTATGGGGCGTGTTGACACCTCGCAAATGTTACCCGTGGGAATCGAGGTAATGTGAGGTCAAACGAGTTTAGCGTTTCACCCAAAATGACATTTAAAACAAATGAATACCCTTTCATTAAAAGGTCATTATTTGCATGATGCCTTCACGAGAGTTCCTTCAAGCGAAAGTTTCAGTTTGACAGGATCTGACATTTCAGAAAGAATTGTGAATGCGCTCTAACATTCTCATACAACACTTTGAGCCTTTTTGGAAATACTGTTTTGGTATAGACAGAAATAAGTTATATATTAAAAACGACGCGGCCATCTTTTGTAGTGTTGTGCATCCACGGGTAATTTTGAAACCGGGTACCCGGACGCCGTAATGGTACGGTTCCCTTAAACAAATCGGAGTAAAACGGATTTTTGACAATTCCCACGGGATACATAGCCCTTACGCAGCACACAATGGCATTCGGTTTCCATTTGTTTATTGCCATTACGTTCACAGAAAAAAATGTATAATTTATTACTGTTATGAATTTTATGAAATAAAACAAAGCACCTGGAACCTTATTATAAACATGGAAGATCGATAAGTGTGCATCAAAGACTGGCATTCGGTTTCTGAAATGTTACATCAGGTTTTTGAAAGTGGGATTTGAGTAGAAAGGAACCAGGTATTGAACTCAACGGTCGGGTACCCGCCGCGAACCCGGGTACCCACGAACCTGGGTACCCGCGAACCTGGGTACCCTGCACAGGCCTAGTCTTTTGTGATTAAGGCGAGGCTGATGTCCAATAAAGACGGGTGCTTTTAGAACAGTACCTGGTAAATTCTGATTGCTCGCCAGGAAACAAGACAGAAACATGGATGCAGTGCTAGTGTTAGTTGGATCTTGGTAAATTTTCAAAGAATTGTCTTTTAAAAGAGAGTGTTCACCATTGGTAAAATGTATATAAACGGATCCAGGAACCAACCTGCGAAAGGCTAAGCTTATTTAATAGCGTGATTATGACGAGAAAATAGTCTCCAATGACCAAGTAGATTGTTGAACGTACAATATGCTCACAATACAACATAATCCTATTGATAAGTCCATACGTAATACGCGCGCGCAGTAGAACGCGCGTTGTTTTCGCTACTTCTGGTTCCAAAACTGGCATACCCTAGTGTGTAATTTAACCTAAATTCCTTGATTTTAACGTTCAAAAGCTATTCTTGAGGCAGACTTTGTTCATAAGATACTGAGTCTTTAAAACACATGCGTTAAAGGCATGTCCCGATCTTTCTAATTTCTTGCGTAAATCCTTAATGAAAAGGGTGGTCAATGCAATTCCAATGGGCTTCTGATGTGTTTTTGTGACACATGGTCTTAGTCACCTAGTTTTACGAGAGAACGGTGAATTTTGTTTTGGTGACATCCGGTGGTATATTTTGTCTTAGTGACATTCGGTGACTTCAGTACTTTTGTCTTAGTGACATTCTTCAATAAGTTTGTCTGTGTGATATAATTATGTCCATGTGACAAACTATATATGTGACCGGCTCCACAAAAATGGGTATTATGGGACAAAATTTAAAAATTGAGTTACATACATAGCTGAATTGGTTACATTATAAGCTTTAATTTGGTGTAGGTTTGAACCCTGTGGCATTTTGCATTCTGGAGATATACTGATTTTTGCATATTCATATTGTACAAATTAACGGAAGTGCCTTCAGAGATACAGCCCTTTAAACACAGCAAGTGGAAAAAGAAATGAGCTAAGAAGAAACTCTCTTGAATGCCCATAGCAACAGTTATGTTCCTTTTGAGCTCCTTTAGGAATGCTTGTGCAATATAAATTTGAATTATCAAGCATCTTGAAGTATTTTTTCAAATATTTTTGCTAATTTGCATAATGTGTAAAATTTAAACTGTTGTTTTTTCATCTTTACTCATCAATAATAATATTTCTGTAAATAAATTATGAAAGTATTGATATAATAGAAGCCAATAAACCAACAACAAAAAAATCACCTTGTGAATTTTTTTTTTCACCCTCTCCACATAGAACAGCCCTTTACGGGTAATAGCATAGCGTCCCTTAATACCCTTTTTCGCAGAGCGGGTCACATATATGTATTAAACTAAAGAAAGTGTACATTTTGTCTTTGCGACATACTAGTGCGGCGTTGTATAGGCCTAAGAGTGGATCCGATAATTTGGAATTTTCTGTGAACTTGTAAATATTAATTAGAACTGAACTGAGATGGAATTGGAAGGAGGATAATTATTTTTATGAATAATATAATTGGAAATTAAGAAGGTGAATGGTGCATTAATTATCGTGGTTTGAATACTTTCAGTAACCAGGTTGAATTAGTTCTGACAGTTGGAGCCACCACGAGGTTTATGTTGTATAACTCCAGCTCAACTTGTCCCTAGGGTCAACCTCGTTCTCACGACTAGACCCTGATTGGTTAATTAAAAAAGCCTACATGAATTGTTTTAACACATCACATGTTCGGATGATTGATTTTACCAAAAATAAATTGGATGATCTAGTCTCGGCCTCTCCACTGCAACACACGCTAATCTTAGTAATGGTATCGGACTATCACCTAATTTGCATATCCAAGATTTATGGAGGTTGAAAGTTTCCAGTTCCAGGGTTTGATGTACACGTTGTTTACATGTACATATAATGCATACGTTTGGGATTTTCGAGTGTTGCTTCGATAGGATAATTGTCGAATAAAATAGGCCTAATGGTGTTCATAACATTCCCGAAACATTTATGTAAAATAGTAATAAAATCTAGTGACGTTCCGGAATGAAGCTTTAATGCCAAATAATTCTGGTGTCGCTAAACCTCAGTACTTCAGCCTCAAAGCGCTGGGATGCAAAACTGTTTGAGGGTTATTAGAAACGTTATAACAGCAACTAATGGTGTAGATAACATTCTTGAAATAGTTGTCTTGTTTATGTAACTTTTAACATAAAGAGTGTCACGTGAATCTTCGGCATGAAGTTTTGATACTGAAAAGTCTACCGTCGATCTGACGCTCATCGAAAATGAATAAAGCATTATTTCATCACCTAGAAACAACACACTTTCAAAGGAATGTTAAAAGGTATGGTACCCGTCACTGCGAAATATAAGATGAAGTGAAAACATGACTCCCGCCTTGAGCACCATGCCGTAGCGCAAAACCAGTATCATCGTCACTGCTTAACGTGATATCACATACTTGAAAATGTATGGTATCCTTAGCTGATAAATGTAAACTGAAGTGAAAATCAGATAAACCTCTTGAGCACCACGCTGTATCACGACACCAGTACATGCATGGTTGTTTATCGTGTAGATGATATCAAATAACTCGAAAAGGTTTGGAACCCTTAAAGGTCAATATCGTCACGATCAGAGCAGACTTTCAACAGGGCATGGAATCGGTGTCCTAGTTTATTAAGATGAACACAGTGACTGAAAATTACTGGCTCATTTTATGCAGCAGCAACGGTTATGTGGGATATTATTTTCAGTCACAGTTAATCTAAAACTAGCAGTCCGATTCCCCGCCCTCTTGGTCGTGACGATATTGTGTCTTTAAAGGGAGTGTTATATTTGATAATAATCAGATTACATGATATAAACTGAATGATAATCTGCACATTTACATGCTGTCACTTTGGAGAAAAACTTTGAAATGTGTTACATATTTGTCTGTGATCCATATTCCACATTCCACATTAGACTGAATGCAAAACAACCTGAACGTATTTCCACTATTTTAATAATAATAATAATAATAATGAACATTTGTAATGCGCCGGTATCCGTCAAAAGAGACGCTCATGGCGCAGTGACACATCAGTGTAAACAATAAAACAAAATACATGGTAAGAACAATGCAATATAAAATTACAAGGAACAATGATTGTAAAAAGGCTGACTGGCCCTGGTCAGAATATGCTAGGCAAAGACGAAAAACCCTGCATACACAACCATGCAAACAAGGTTGATTTGCAAAAAAATGTAAACACCGAAGGGATGCTCTTCACATATTTTCTCGTTAATTGACACATTGAAACTTTCACAGGTTGGTTTCTGTATAGCCTTTTTATTCTTATATAGTAGCCCCTATATATGTATCTGTACGCTCATCCGCATCACTTGCACAATTCAAGAAATCCACCAAAACACATCTTTTTAACATTGTCCTTTAAATTCATTCACTGTTGTTGTGCTGTGCGCATTTATTAGCTGGTCCAGCCATTGTTTTTTCCATTATCGCCTTCTTTAGCTACCGGTATGTTATATACTTTTATATCAAATTTATCCTTTAGTCTTTGTTTAATGTATAAAATCCGTATAAAATCCGTATTTGTACTTTTATAATGTTCTTTTCATGTAGGTTTATGTTTTACCTTTGTAAAGCGCCTTGAGATCGTCTTTGATGTAAGGCGCTTTATAAGAATTTATTATTAATATTATTAATATTGTTTTACTGATTATTAAAATAGACAAAGGGAAAATACGATTTGAAATAAGATTTCCCCATTTGAACACTATGTCATATCACTGCACCGGTATAGTCATGATTGTTAAACGTATAGTTGATATTATATACTTATAATTAAGACCGATACCCAGTTATGTTGCGGTTTAACCTCAAGCAGCCACTAGGTGTTCTCTAATACTCGAGTAACCTTGGAAAGTGTTGCGCTGGATACGATATTCCGTGCCACCGTGGGTCGAATAAGTTGATCAAGAGTGTTAAAATCAACTTCAACCTACACGACAACTAGTGCATGGAATCATACCCGTTTCCGAGGCGTTAGGAAATATACGTATGCTATCTACTAGGGAAGACGAACGCAAAGATGACAACGTGTCGGCTACCCGTAATCATGTAGGCCTACGCTATTGAGCTTATTATGATGTTTTTACAGGTTTTTGCAGGAAATTAATTTTCAGAGCCTCGTTCCATCTGTGATCAGCGATTTTGTCGCCCGGTTTCACAGTGCCCGGTGTGGTGTACATAATCAGTTGCGACAAGATTGTTTCATTCCAACATTATGAAAAATTAATCAGTAATTATCTGCCTCTGATATTGTTTCACGTGCAACAAATCGTTAGTAGGTACATGTCTAAGAATTAGTTAATGGTGACACAATTGTCGGAATTAACCAGAAGATTAGTTAGTTAGAATGTTATGGATAAATAAAAGGAAACGTATATTCCCTGCAGGAAATCAATTAGACCTATGGGAATATATCGCATGTATCAAGGCGCTAATAAAATGTATTGTTGTAACTAACCAACTTCTTTATTAAATTTACCAAATGCATTTGGTTGGACACGTATCTATCCAAAATTTGTTGTTTTCAACAAATTTTATTTATTTATTTTTTAAATTTGTATTTATTTTTTAATGTGATTTAGGCCTAAGTGTATACAACAACAGTTCGGTTCGTGTGAAATACATCGGTACAGTTGGGATTCCTTGATGTAGACTGTTGGGATTACATTATGCGGCGTATTACAATCGCGTCAGATTACATCATGGTCATTTACAATCAATCTCTTATTCAATGAAACGCTAAAAGGGAAAGTACAACATTGTTTATTATTACCAGATTTTCAAATTAACGAAGTATTATCTAAAAGCTTAAAACTTGTTGGAAAACTGGAAAAGGTATCAATCACAACCATCCTGATATTTCTATATGACGAGCTTTTATCTTAATGAAAAAAATCAGAATAAGTACAAAATATTGCTGTCCAGCAAATTTTTATAAAACATAAAGAACATACAAAATATCATTCAGGAATTTATTCAAAAACGTAAACACCTTTAGTGATGAAACTTGCACAGGTAGTTAAATGAAATAGGCTATTTCTTGAAACTAGCTAAATGAAAGTTGTTGTCCTCTTTCGGCTGCTCCCTTTAGGGGTCGCCACAGCGGATCATGATCCGCATATTTGATTTGGCATAGGTTTTACGCCGGATGCCCTTCCTGACGCAACCCTCCCATTTATCCGGGCTTGGGACTGGCACTAAGCATGCACTGGCTTGTGCATTCCCAGTGGCTGGGTTCAATTCGGCCCTCGCAGCAATTATGGTAAAGTGTCTTGCTCAAGGACACAAGCACCATGGTCGCGGCAAGGCTTCGAACCCACACACTCTGGCGACTCAGCCATCAGAACACAAATCTGATGCACTAAACCGCTCGACCATGGCACCCCAAACTAGCTAAATGAAAATACATTACTAAATACCAATATTGTACCTTCTCTTTTTCAAATGTAGCTTCATCTTAAAACCAGGAATTGCTATGTTCAATTTTGTAAAACATAAAAGCATACCAAATCAGTTTTTCTTGCCATTTGATCAACCACGTGAGGAATGTTAAAAGGTATATATATATAAGATGAAGTATAAATATAAGATGAATATAATATAAGATGAATATAATATAAGACGAAATATAAGATGAAGTGAAAACATGACTCCAGCCTTGAGCACCACGCCGTAGCGCAAAACCAGTATCATCGTCACTGCTTAACGTGATATCACATACTTGAAAATGTAAAACCAGGAATTGCTATGTCCAATTTTGTAAAACATAAAAGCATACCAAATCAGTTTTTCTTGCCATTTGATCAACCACGTGAGCACCTAATGTTATGAAATTTGGAAAAATTAAAAAAATGTATGATAAAATATTCTTGAAACTGGCAAAATAGTGTCTGTATGTAAATTCACAAACTTGTTGGTATTCTGATTGACATAATTTGAAAGTTCATTTGAGTTTTGTGTCGGTAAATTTACCCCTAAAATATTTTTCCCCCACTCTGAAAATCCTGGCTACGCCCCTGAAATGTACGTTTTATGGAGTGCCATGGTCGAGCGGTTTAGTGCATCGGATTTGTGTTCTGATGGCTGAGTCGTCAGAATGTGGGTTCGAATCCCAACCGTGACCATGGTGCTTGTGTCCTTGAGCAAGACACTTTACCATAATTGCTTCTCTCCACCCAGGGGTAAATGGGTACCTGTGAGGGCAGAGTTGGTTGTTGTGTTTGATTAGCCCATATGCGTTGTAATGGCAGCAATTGAGCTGTATACTCCCCAGGGAGCTGAGATGGTTTCAGGAATGATTTATGAGCCTGATGAGCAGGGGTAATAATATAATGCGCCTTGAGCACCAGTTTAGTGGATACGTGCGCTATATAAGTCCACATTATTATTATTATTATTGCAACTCCTAAAAGATACATGGTGCTACCATAAGCTTTACTCCTACTGTACTTCCACCATGCAAAGCTTCTAATCCAACTTAATAAGTTGTGTTGAAATATCCTTTTATAGTTTTATAAAACTAATGCTGTACATAATTCTTATGTAAGTCTCACACTGACATTCTACCACTTAAAAGGAGTGTGCATCTTATAAGAATCAAGAGAGATTTACAAAATCCAATCTGTGAAAGTTTCAGCTCATTTCATGTTGTCATTATCTAGAAAATAGTGAAAATGCATTCAGATTGAATAAATTATCGTGAAATTTATTACCTACCTGTTAATATGTTGCCTTCAAATCAAGATTGCCATACGATAAGAGCTAATTAATTGTTATCATTGTTCCATGGTCATTTCAACAACAGCCTTTGACATAACAATGTTTAATCTTTGTTCTAGTTGTTTCCTGTGATGTTTTAAATACATGCATGAGATGAGAAAGCCATACACTCGCTGGTTGTAAGATTGGGTTTTAAACATCATCTCTCAACAACTCGCTCAATTGTAAATAATTCTTAAGACTTGTTTAGCACAAGTGGAACCCTTAACGTAACAATTTTGGGTTCCCATGTAATCCAATCTTAGCATTGTGTAATCTTCTTGTGAATCAGCGGTAAATTATCGATGTTTCGCGCACCACATGGATATGGTTTTTTTCTTTCGATTTCACCAAGACGTCAAGGTTTTTCGTAAATGGCGAGGGAGAGCATCATCCGAGTGCCCTTGAGAGAGTATCAACCTAAACACTGCTCGGAGGTTACGACTTCCACCTGGATTAAATCACTGATTCGCATAATTTCTCGGGAGATTTCACATCCAGAGACCGGATCCCTCGCAGCTGTCAGAAATGCCACAATCAAATAAGTTTTTCTCGATGTACACATTTTCCTTGCCCATGAGAATTGAGCTGTGACTTCATAAATACAACAACCGTGGATTTTATTTTATCTTCTTCTGAAAAACAACTCCCTTGATAACAGATCAAGTTCAATTGCCCGGTTGAGCGCTATCCAACAGGTAGTAACGGAAATACAGATGCCAGCGCTTTATTTAATCAGAAGTATATGTTCACGGGACAAAATCTGTATATGCATTTGCTCAAAAAATGAATACACGGCGGCAACCTATGCAATACAGTGCTTCAAGGCATATGCTTATATATATTTCACCGTTTGTGACATGTAAACGCATACTAAACAAATACGAAGATTAGGAAACGCTACATTTCAAAAAGATCTTGCGTTTTCATTTTAGTTATACAAATTCACTGAAGTGGTTTTAGTCTTAAACATGCCATAATTTTGTATGATTTACTTCGGCTATTGATCGAAAAGATTGAGACAGCCATCTGATTTTTTTTATATATATAAATGTCCTTTGATATCAAACGAACATTACATGCTGCCCTTATTTCTTTCGATCGGTATACTTCGTATTATGATAAACCCTTTACAAATACACATACCCAAACAGCCGCCGCACATTAGAAGAAATACACTGTCACATAATGCATTGTTCCACACCAGTAGATGTGGCCATTAGGCCTACAGATGGATTAATTGGTAAATACTTCCAATTCTCCACAATGCTTAAACCTTATACATTTTGTACCGTTCCTTTAGAATTACATTTGAAACATGTAAAATGTCTCAAGACCTTGACGACGCGACCTGCTTTCCTAATATTCTCCACCAATTCAAGCGAAATAAAAAGAATATTTCCGACATTTACAGAAAATCTTCAAACTGCACACATACAAAAGATTCTCCCGAAATGCTTATTATAAAGAATACGGCAGAATGCATTGTTAATATTTAACAAGACCTTTCCGTTACAGGTCCCTAAGGAAGGAGCGCCAGTTTTGCCAAAACGAAAACGAAAGAAAAAGGAAGACAAAATTGGATACAGAAGTCACGTGTCAAGGAAACCGGGAACGGGATTCATTTCTCGCGTGGGCGTGACGCTTACACAGCGCCCTATTATTTCATGTGCTTCATAGGGCAAGTTTTTAGAAATGACACGGAAGCTACATAATCAAAGAGCGATAAATGGCAGAGTGAAGAGAAAATAGAATCTGGCTTTGAATGCCTCGGGCGGTGTCAATTTAGTCAAATTACACGGTAACTGGATGGGCCTTTTCAATACCCCAATTCAATATACCGATTGAAAATGAATTAGTTATTGGAAACCGCCGCCCTATGAATCAGAACGGTCAAAGTATTTCCTGCAAATTTTTCTCTCAAAAGGAACTTTTAAAAAATGAAATGAATGGATTGATACTGACAATGTCGGGGAGCAATATATCGGACAGAAGTCATGGTAACCGGGTAGTGTTTAATACAATATATTAGTTTGCTTTAACATTCTCTTACCTGGATTAAATAGAATTCCGCAAACGATTTTCCAACGTATCTGAGCGAATCTCGCCTTATCGAGCTACGCCGTCCTGCGTCGTACATTTACCACTCACTTGTCCGCTTACACCAGGGGAAATATCCCAACTCGCACGTACGCACTACAGGGCCATAATCAGCAATCTCGTGGTGGCGAGCCGCACCGCACACACGCATCCGATATGAAGGTCTAGACATTAAACGGTCTTGCGCGACTCGCGGATATGATCTCCCATCTACACGACACTCACTCTTTCATAATACTGATGTTAAACCATAATAAGAGACTTGTAATAAAACATACATCAGGGGGAAAATCTGCCGAATGAACAACTCTAGCGCTTCCCTGAATATTAAAAAAAAGTCCCAGAGAGTTTATGATCAGTGCTTGGGGCGTGTGTCGGCACAAATCTCGGGAGCTCTCGCGCCACTGTCAAAAGTCGCCAGGTTGATGGAAAACCTTGAGTCACTAGCTAAGCTCAGACCAGATACGAGCTCTGTGTTTAAAAAAAATATTTTACGGCAATTGATAATATATATTTCCCGCCAGCTTAGCCAGTGCACCCCACTTTTTTTAATAGATTTGGACAAGCGCTGCGAGGGAAGCCGATTTTGTTAATCGATATCTGAACAGTTTGTTTTTAAGACGAAGCGAACAGCATCCGATGTAATGTCTTTAAAAGAGATGGCTTAGATAATAATATATAGAAATCGCTCTAAATAATTTCAGACGGGTTAAACATTTGGAATTTTCAAGTTCCATGTATTTTATATCAGTAGCAAGCAACATTCAATTTATGTCTTTGGAAAAAGGGCCTCAAATATTATGCAAAAACCGCTCTTAAAAAAATGGGTTAAAATCTTGAAATATTTAAGTATCCCATAATTGATTTTTTATTTACAATAATTAACACAATTTTTGTATTTGAAACATGCAGCATTCGATTTATGTCTTTCAAAAAGATGACCCCAAAAAGAGGTTTATCAAAAAATCTCTCTTAATAATTTCAGATGGGATAAAATTTTCACTATGATTATTGTTTTTTTATGAAAACCATTTTATTTCATTTTTAAGAAGTTTGTATGCAGCATCCGATTAATGTCTTTTAAATAGATGGCTCAAATAACATTCATTTACTGAAATCTTCTTTAGAAAAATTGAGTGTTGATTGAACTGCTATGTAAACTATGTTGAAAGTCAAAGTTTAAGACTGTGAACCCGGGATAATATACATTTCTCACATTAGGATAATCCTTAAAACTTACCATTTCTGGAATATTTCCGAAGATACACAATTTTGTGGCGTCCAACATCATTAATATGACTGGGTCTTGCAAAATCAGGCGCTTGGTGGCACCACGCAATAACAGAGCTGAAGGGGTCAACCAGGGTACTCCCAGTGATATACCCATAAGTAACGTACTAGGATTGAGATTGCATGGGCACCGTTGGGGAGTACCCTAGGTTACAACGACCCCTTCAGCCATAGCAGAATAGCTAGAGTAATTTCACACATCGCTTGTAACCTTGTTTAAAAAGCCAAGGTCATACAGAGAAAGGCTTAGTGTTTAATGTTATGTGGAAACTGGGTTTCTTTCTCTATGGGAGAACAAAGTATGTGAAACTGTACATATAAACATGCCCACTGATGTCTATCATAATATCACCCTGAATTTCTCAAAGACACTGACAGTGCAAAAATGTGACAATAGCGCTCTATGGTTATTGAATTAACCTTGCCATGCAATAGTCTTCTTTCAAATGATGTGGGTGTGTCCCTTGTGAATGATTGATAATGCAATATAAATGTGTCTGTTACAGTGCTATTCGAAGGCTGATATTTTGATTTGAGATTAATACAACAATGAATGTTTCCCATCCTTGAGCCAAATATCCTCTCAAGGTGATTACTACAAAGATTAAGTAAAGAGATACAAGTAGGAGCATGCAGGAAGGATGAAAGGAGTCAAAGAAAAGATATCTATTGATATTTTCTTTCAATTGAAAAAGATTATAGATGGTCGTGAAGGAGGACACATGTAAGGAATTCTAAAGTGATGTCTAGTGTTTGGGAAGAAACTGGAAGAGAACCTTACAGTATTAGTTTTAGGGACAGAAACAGTATAGGGATGTGAACGATGCACACATCTTCCAATAAACCAATACAGATTTGGCACTAGTCCCGCCCACACTTGATAGCAACTCGTAAAGACTGGGACATGTCTAGTCTTGCAAGAAGACATGATGCAAACACATACAGAAAACGTTTTGGCTCAAGACTCAACAGTAATAGCAGTCAAGTTCAACTTAATTTACAATACACCAATGCAGATTTGGCACTAGTCCCGCCCACACTTGATAGCAACTCTGAAAGACTGGGACATGTCTAGTCTTGCAAGAAGACATGATGCAAACACATACAGAAAACGTTTTGGCTCAAGACTCAACAGTAATAGCAGTCAAGTTCAACTTAATTTAAAACGTTACCAGACTGGCGATTAAGAAACAACATATAAATGACCTTCTCCAAACTCAATGGGGATACATTAGTGTCAGATTAACAAGCACTGCAAGAGCAGCATTTTAAACCTTACCTTTTTAAGCTTCACTTTGCTATTGGCCGAATGTATTCTTGCATTAAAACTATAAAAAGCTGACAAAATTCTTTTAAAAACTTAGCTGAATTGGTTCACATGTAGCAAATACACGAAGGACAGCAGTATTCTAAAACATTACAGTTTTATTTCTATGCAAGCTGTCTAAACATAAGTTGCAATTACTGCTTTTAACATGTTTACTATCAAGCATCCCCGATGACGCTTGGTCGGCTAAATCAGGTTAAAACACCCAATAGTTTCTTCTTTTCACCTACTCAAAAGTACCACATCAAAAACCAATAACAACTGTTTTGGATGCATTTACAGACATGTTACCAATGATGTGCAATCTTTTTAAAGTATAACATATGATATGAAACAAAATATGTTTCATAACATATCAAAATAAGTCCATCGCAGATATTTGAAAGTATATTCAAAAGACAAATGAAGTTTGGCCCGTATGCAGCTCTCGTTATTCTAGTAGGTAGTTGTATAAAAGATCAGTTTGGATGACTAAAAAGGTTCCACAATACCTGGCAACTGTTGCTATCCGCCATTTTGCCGGTCAAGCATTCCAGGGTTCTCCCCTCTTAATTAGTGTCCAATTTTGGGATGAGCAAAATCATACTTTGCCAGTTTATCGTGAAATACTTCGTCTATGGTAAAACTGTTGCATCAAACAATTCAAAATGGGCAAATTGTAAACGTGAAACTTACTTTAGTATAAAGCAGATGATTGTAACGAACTATCCTTTCAAATGTTGTGCCTGTGGTGCTGGAATAATGTCCAGTTCAAGTTTAGGGAAATAATTCCATGTTTATAGAATGAGCACGGAAAACAAACGTTAAAAAAAAACCTTTCCAATTTTTATCGGGGGGGGGGGGGGGTTCTTGATACATTTGTGACTATTAATTTTTTTGTATATGTTTTTTAATAATATATTTCTAGTTCAATATTCAGATGTTTTTTTAATACCTACTTTGCTTTGTATGTTTTGTTTTGTTTGTTGTTTACTTTTCATAATTTTACAAAATTGTATGCATTGTTTAATTCTCTTATTTTAAATCTTTTGATGTACTGTCACATGTAATTTGGCCCTTGGGCTACAAATTGTGATTTTAATAAATAAATAAAAAAAAAAAAAATTAAATGCATTTTTACTATTTTCCCGTTATCATTATATCAGGTGGGTTTTTTAATACCTGTATCTCGGGTAAAATATTGTTTTCTAAAACAGTTCATAGATGCCGTGTGATGAAATGGCTTCACCAGGCTTCGTCCTATCTACATTTATTCACTTAATTTGTCTTAAGCCATGCCCAGTCAATTATATAGTTGAATTGGCTAAAATGAAAGTAATTAGATTCCTTCTCTACTAGAAATTAAACCAAAACCGACGGGAAAATGGACTCACACAAGGTATTATACATGCATAAAACATTATGTTTTGATCTTTAAGTATTTTCTTTAAATACTGTCAGGAACACAATTCGACACGCACGTTTAGTGACAGTCCTTAATTTCATTTTTGGTTTTCTTTCTGCTAAAATTGAATGTTGCAGTCCCTGTACTACGGTGATTAGAGTTAAAGCAATTATTGTTTCTAGCCGTGGGGGGCTCGTTGCCAATACAAAACAATCTGATATCAATGGGTTATAATCTGACTGCACCAGCCGCAACTCTTCAGCCCAGGGAAACGGCAAACCACTCTTTTTCTCAATCATTTTCAAATTTCTTCAATTACTGAACGCGCTGTAGCTTCAAGCTATATAACAACCGCTTGGTGAAAACCAAGATTAAAGGATGATCTAACAACGTGTATTCAAACTAAAGTAATAGCTGTACTTCATTTTTTCCTGAAGGTTTATGTGAATAATGTAAGAATATTTTTTAACTAGCCCCTGTTATCAGAACAAACAATAATTCGACATGCTGCATGGGCGCCAACAAACAGTACATTTTGTGTTTTAATCATTATTGAAATGTTCTCAAGTTACAACATACGCTGCAGATTCCAGCACTTGCTCAAACGGCAGAAAATTAAAGCACGGACATGCAGAGTAAAATGTCCGTGTTTAAAGATAATCTTAGATAATCAGACGAGAATGTGTAAAGCTAAACATTTCAGAAGTGTCGTATTCTTTGCATGTTATTTAATTTATTGGTTATTTAAATTATTGGTTGAGCGCGGCTTCTCGAACCGTCAGCAAACAATGAAAGGCACGTAGCATGCAAACGTGTATTTATTTCCTAGAACGAACAAGGGTTACTTTGATGAAATAGCTATTTCTAAAAATAAATTCACTGTTTGTTAAAAGAACAGTTTAGAAATGGCAATTTTATTGAAATTGCCCTCGTTCATCATAGGAAAAACATTACGCATACCACATAATTATTAATTCTTAAATCAGCACTAAACAATTATTGTTATGAATTTTTGATAATGATATGGTAATGACCCGGTGAATAAGCGCCACGGGTGTGATTTGACAAAAGTAACCAAAAAAACCTGAAAAATGGGTAGCAAGCCTGGGTCTCCCTTTGGTCTAGAGGACAAAGCCCCCCTGAACCTCCTGGATGTTTAATTTTGGTGGATTTACAGACTCTCCACATCCCTACAAACAAGAAACTAAAGGTTTGGACACAATACAGGCTACTTCTTTCTTTCCTTGGTAGCTACTTCTCTTCCTTCAAGAAAATGGGTAGCAAGCCTGGACTCTCCCTTTGGTCTAGAGGACAAAGCTCCTGAACCTCCTGGATGTTTAATTTTGGGGGATTTACAGACTCTCCACATCCCCACAAACAAGAAACTAAAGGTTTGGACACAATACAGGCTACTTCTTTCTTTCCTTGGTAGCTACTTCTCTTCCTTCAAGAAAATGGGTAGTGGGTCTGGGTCTCCCTTTGGTCTAGAGGACAAAGCCCCCCTGAACCTCCTGGATGTTTAATTTTGGAGGATTTACAGACTCTCCACATCCCCACAAACAAGAAACTAGAGGTTTGGACACAATACAGGCTACTTCTTTCTTTCCTTGGTAGCTACTTCTCTTCCTTCAAGAAAATGGGTAGTGGCTCTGGGTCTCCCTTTGGTCTAGAAGACAAAGCCCCCCTGAACCTCCTGGATCTTTAATTTTGGAGGATTTACAGACTCTCCACATCCCCACAAACAAGAAACTAGAGGTTTGGACACAATACAGGCTACTTCTTTCTTTCCTTGGTAGCTACTTCTCTTCCTTCAAGAAAATGGGTAGTGGGTCTGGGTCTCTCTTTGGTCTAGAGGACAAAGCCCCCTGAACCTCCTGGATGTTTAATTTTGGGGGATTTACAGACTCTCCACATCCCCACAAACAAGAAACTAAAGGTTTGGACACAATACAGGCTACTTCTTTCTTTCCTTGGTAGCTACTTCTCTTCCTTCAAGAAAATGGGTAGTGGGTCTGGGTCTCCCTTTGGTCTAGAGGACAAAGCCCCCCTGAACCTCCTGGATGTTTAATTTTGGAGGATTTACAGACTCTCCACATCCCCACAAACAAGAAACTAGAGGTTTGGACACAATACAGGCTACTTCTTTCTTTCCTTGGTAGCTACTTCTCTTCCTTCAAGAAAATGGGTAGTGGGTGTGGGTCTCCCTTTGGTCTAGAGGACAAAGCCCCCCTGAACCTCCTGGATGTTTAATTTTAATAATAATAATAATAATGTGTGGATTTATATAGCGCACGTATCCATCAACTAAGTGGTGCTCAAGGCGCATTATATTATTATCCCTGCTCATAAGGCTCATAAGGCTCATAAATCATTCCTGAAACCATCTCAGCTCCCTGGGGAGTATACAGCTCAATTGCTGCCATTTCTAGCGCATATAGAGCAAACCAACTCTGCCTTCACAGGTACCCATTTAACCCCTGGGTGGAGAGAAGCAATTATGATTAAGTGTCTTGCTCAAGGACACAAGTGTCACGGCCGTGATTCGAACCCACATTATGTTGCTAACACCAGAACTTGAATCCGGTAAGCTAGACCGCTCGGCCACAACACCCCATATTTTGGAGGATTTACAGACTCTCCACATCCCCACAAACAAGAAACTAGAGGTTTGGACACAATACAAGCTACTTCTTTCTTTCCTTGGTAGCTACTTCTCTTCCTTCAAGAAAATGGGTAGTGGGTCTGGGTCTCCCTTTGGTCTAGAGGACAAAGCCCCCCTGAACCTCCTGGATGTTTAATTTTGGGGGATTTACAGACTCTCCACATCCCCACAAACAAGAAACTAAAGGTTTGGACACAATACAGGCTACTTCTTTCTTTCCTTGGTAGCTACTTCTCTTCCTTCAAGAAAATGGGTAGTGGGTCTGGGTCTCTCTTTGGTCTAGAGGACAAAGCCCCCCTGAACCTCCTGGATGTTTAATTTTGGGGGATTTACAGACTCTCCACATCCCCACAAACAAGAAACTAGAGGTTTGGACACAATACAGGCTACTTCTTTCTTTCCTTGGTAGCTACTTCTCTTCCTTCAAGAAAATGGGTAGTGGCTCTGGGTCTCCCTTTGGTCTAGAGGACAAAGCCCCCCTGAACCTCCTGGATGTTTAATTTTGGGGGATTTACAGACTCTCCACATCCCCACAAACAAGAAACTAAAGGTTTGGACACAATACAGGCTACTTCTTTCTTTCCTTGGTAGCTACTTCTCTTAAAAAAAACCTTGAAATCATGAAAATCCTGAGAAATCACAGGCCTGAGTGTAATAAAAAACATTCACAAAAGATTAAAATACACACAATCAATACCCTAAGAGCTTCTGCATATAAGGGCATGTACAAATTAAAGGGGCAATGTCGTCACGATCAACAGGGCATGGAATCGGAGTGCTTGTTTTAGATTAATTCAGTGACTGAAAATAATACCCACATAATAATAATAATAATGTGTGGACTTATATAGCGCACGTATCCACCAACTGAGTGGTGCTCAAGGCGCATTATATTATTACCCCTGCTCATAAGGCTCATAAATCATTCTTGAAACCATCTCAGCTCCCTGGGGAGTATACAGCTCAATTGCTGCCATTACAGCGCATATAGGGCTAATCAACCAACTCTGCCCTCACAGGTACCCATTTAACCCCTGGGTGGAGAGAAGCAATTATGGTTAAGTGTCTTGCTCAAGGACACAAGTGTCACGGCCGGGATTCGAACCCACATTCTGCTGCTAACACCAGAACTTGAGTCCGGTAAGCTAGACCGCTCGGCTATGGAATCGGAGTGCTTGTTTTAGATTAACTCAGTGACTGAAAATAATACCCACATGATAAGGTCATACTACCGTTGTTGCTACATAAACGAGCCAGTACTTTTCACGTCACTCTGTTCGTCTTAATCTAGGACACAGATTCCATGCCCTGTTGAAAAACTGATATGATCGTGACGATGTTGTTCCTTAAAATATGATTTGAAGGTTATGGAAATATTGTTTGTTAGGGGTCTCACATCACAACCCTTGCTGAGTCGATCTCAAAGATTCTGCTATAAGTGTCGAAAAGTAAGGCCACTGAATACTATTTTTATATTTTGTCCTATTGATTGGTAAGCAAATGATTATCCTTAATATAGAGTTGGTACCTGCTATGCACAAAAAAAAACTTTGGAGGTAATATATCCTACATACACAAATCATATTTTATTATTAAATTAAAGAATATTTATTTTGGTTACAAAAAAACCACGTAGATCACTTCCAAGAAATTGTTTAAATTCATATTATTTTGTATATTGGCTGTATTGTAAATGCAACATCAAACAGTCGTCGTGCGGTTCACTCGACCTTAAGGTCTGGACCACTCGTGAACAATTTATCTTAGCAACTCGCGCGTGAAAATACATCACAGTAATTGAATGAACCTCCGTAGTACTAATGATTTTAATTATATTAGGTGATTATAACCTTTATAGTTATTAAATACACATTTCATTTTCAAGGGGAGATTAAATTGCACTTTATATCATAAGAGAATATTTGAGTGGCGGAGGTGCTTCATAATTATAAATTTGCTGCTATCCAAAAGTAAAATCCACTGAAAAATGGATTGACTACTAATGTCGGTGTACAATGTGCATGTCTTGTTAATATTATTGTGCAATCCTTATTATCATTTATTATAATTCAAATATGTTTAAATGTGAAGTCATATCTACTCCAGTACAAGTTGTACATTCCATACACATTTTTACTTCAAATATTTAGTTTTCAGACTGGGCTTCCTAGCAAATCTTAATATGCTGAAATTAAAGTAAGCATTACAATATACAACATATATTGCAAATCATTGATTGAATTAAAATTCAAAACATTTACCTTGAAATCAATCGATTGTACATATTAATATAGTGTTTAAGACAGAACATAGGGTTCGTGGCAAGACTACAGTTAGTGTTTGGTATCCAGGCTATCGCAAGAAGGCTAACGTGAAGTCGCGAGACATGCACAAAGACTCGCGAGAACACTATGGCGAGGGTGGTGGAACATCAAAATACATTGACGTCACGTTAATAAAATCACTTAACCATGTTGTGTGTGTTGCAACACACAGCAATAAGGACAGCTGAGATTGTTTAGAAACAGCCCCCATTGTGCCATGGGAACTTTACGTCACACTCTGGAGCTCAATTACTGCGGGCTGCGCTGACGGGCGAAATCCAGTACAAGTACAACAACACTATAAGCGAAATACAGTACAGTACAACGACGCTATAGGCAAAATACAATACAGTTCAACGACGCTATAAAGAACACAACAATCAAACAAACATTCAGCTATCCCGAAAACGTTATCCCGAACATAATTATTGTTTCCATTTCTTGCGCAGCATTGCAGCCATGCATTAATCACTACGATGAACGACCGCTATATAGTGAACATTTTGTTTGGACTCTAGCATGATGCTCGTTATAGTGGCGTTACACTGTACACGTGAATGTGTAAAAAAAAGAGGTTTTAGCCTTATTGAGAGATGGCCCCCCTTGGAATTTTTGGATACAGCCTCACTTATAGGATTCTGTTATAATAAAATGAGAGCCCTAGGACACAATATTCATTATTGGATAGTGTGTCATCATCACCTACATGTATCAACAACCTTTCATGTAGTTTTGAAATCAGTAAATATTGGGGAATCACCAAAGTACAATGGCAAATGAATAACATCTGATCGTATACACAGTTTCTCGCTGAAAAAGTGAGAAAATATACAGGATAGATTTACAGGATAATGCATCATGCAGTTTGGACATAATATATTTGAAATATATAATGAAATCAATATACGTGAGATCAGAATATTCACAATAAACTTGAATTCACCACTAACGTCATACATCTCAAATATTGTTTAGAAAACACCCGTAGGCTAATTTAAAAATAACTTAAATGGTCGAATTGTTTTGTGAAATTTACTTTGTGTGAAGAGGACGATGGTATTAATATTCCATAGAAATAGTTTTATCTTACTGTTTAAATTTGTTTGAATAATTCAATCGTTTAGGCCTACTTTTATCAGTTATTTCATAAACTCCTCAAAAAAAGTTCGGAAACTCAAGTTTGACTGACGATTTCTCTCTTGTTACCAACTCATTTTCCTTGCATTTGGTATCATTGGAAAGACCTGTTATTCCTCTTTACAATGATGTGCCATTTGTTATGATTACGCAATTGGGGGATGTGCAGCACAGCTGAATATGGGGGTTTAGATTGGTATAACTTGTATTATATTTTTTGTGTATTTTATATTCTTAGAGGTGTTATATTTCTGTGTAGCGCTTTGAGTGTCATATTATGTTGACAGTTTGTCTTGTATTATTAGCACGTATACCATTTAAGTGGATTTTTTAACAATAGATTTTGCTTATACTTTTATGATATATATTTTGTTTAAATTTTCAATTGTTTACTTTTATCAATTCTTTTGTAGATTTATTTAACTTAAATATATTTGGTGTATTTTATATTCTTAGAGGTTTTATATTTCTGTGAAGCTGCCCGAGGGTAAATTTTTGATGGATTTTGGCGCTACTTTGTTATTATTAAATTGTACTACTCAAAACAATTTAGGGAACACCGGATTTTTAACATCAAAAATAGGTTTGAAATGTTCCATGAACCGGGATTTTCATTTGCAACCCCCTCTCTCTTTCAGTAGTCATGTCATGAAATGTGTAATCACTACATGCATCCTTTATCATCTGTTTCATTGTGCAGTTGTTTCTCATCAATTCTGTGAAACATTGTGTTTATCTGAAATAAATGATCTTGCTTTAACAGAGATTATCCCGGTGTTCCCTAAATTGTTTTGAGTAGTATATGTTCAAAAGCCAAGGCTTGTACAGAAATGCTTATGTGGACAATACAAGGACAAACAAAGGAGTGGACAAAACAGACAAAGAAAATCAACAGGACAGACAAACATGTCAAGTTTAATGAATTACCGGGCATTTCTCTGAACGTTTTGTGTTTTTGCTTTAACTGAGATTATTCCGGTGTTCCCTAAATTGTTTTGAATAGTATATTATCCGATGTGCTGTCTCTTTTAGGAAAAGTGAAATCATTTCCAGATCGAATTTCGAAAAGAGTACTCTTTCTTAAATAAGCATTGTGCGTGTAAACTTTGATATACGTCTGGTGCACAGACTTCACACATTGTGGCTATATCATGTGGTTTGGGAGCAAGCTTTCACATAGTAACCTCCAGCTCTGAAGGGTCTGGTGACTTATGCCATACAAAATACATTAAAACAGAGTATAGGTATTGGACTTCTCTACGGGTACCAGTGCTATGCGAAAGCTTGCCCCGAACGACGTAGTATAGTAACAGTGTGTCAAGTCTGCGATATTCAAATTTAGTCACTGACTTGAGTCAGTGTACCAGACTGTCAAAGGTTACACGCATAAGCCTTATTACACGAATGCATTTTCACTATTTGCTATTAACATCACAGCATATTTAATTATGTCAGTTGATTAATGTATATCTTGATTAACAGAGAGTAAGCATACTCATAGAAGTAGTTTTGCCAACATTACCAATGTTGTACCTTCCCTTCAATGTATATCTTGATTCAAAGAGAGTAAGCATACTCATAGAAGCAGTTTTGTCAACATTACCAATGTTGTACCTTCGCTTTAATGTATATCTTGATTCAAAGAGAGTAAGCATACTCATAGAAGCAGTTTGGTCAACATTACCAATGTTGTACCTTCCCTTCAATGTATATCTTGATTCAAAGAGAGTAAGCATACTCATAGAAGCAGTTTTGTCAACATTACCAATGTTGTACCTTCCCTTCAATGTATATCTTGATTCAAAGAGAGTAAGCATACTCATAGAAGCAGTTTTGCCAACATTACCAATGTTGTTCGTTCCCTTTAATGTATATATTGATTCAAAGAGAGTAAACATACTCATAGAAGCAGTTTGGCCAACATTTCCAATGTTGTTCTTTCCCTTTAATGTATATCTTGATTCAAAGAGAGTAAGCATACTCAAAGAAGCAGTTTTGCCGACATTACCAATGTTGTACCTTCCCTTTAATGTATATCTTGATTCACAGTGAGTAAGCATACTCATAGAAGAAGTTTTGCCAACATTACCAATGTTGTTCCTTCCCTTTAATGTATATCTTGATTCACAGTGAGTAAGCATACTTGTAAGAGCAGTTTTTACAACAAAACTATTCCCTTTAATCCGAAGATTTGTTATTTAAATGAATTCATGTTAACAGCGAATAACGTTACAAGCAGAACACTTGCAAGAGTCCACAATAGGCCATCTAGTACAAAGAATCGTCACAAACGAGCAGCTATGACGCAATCGCTATGATGGATACAATATTATTGTCATGTGATACGGGACTCTCTCTCTAAGGTAATCTGTTGACAGCGTTATAAGTAAAACACTATAACGTCTTCCCACGCAAAACAAGATGTAATGACTGTACCCAAATGAACTTAAAATTCCCATGGCTGACCTTTAATGTATAATAGGTAACGTAGTTCATGACATATGTGGCAAAAAGTTACATATTGTGATTAAAACAAAGTATCAGAT
The DNA here is from genome assembly GCA_029582265.1 of Zoroaster sp. YZ-2022. NCBI lineage: Eukaryota > Metazoa > Echinodermata > Asteroidea > Forcipulatida > Zoroasteridae > Zoroaster > Zoroaster sp. YZ-2022. The sequence goes on from CM055818.1 coordinate 8,930,750, forward strand.
TATCGGTGTTTAATCTTTTTCGTGAACATTTTCTGTTGACATCATGCGCAGCAATAAGCCTTATCGGAATCGCCGCGAGCATGCGCATTGACTTGAAAAAAAACCCCTCGCACCTAGAAAAAAAAGAGTACCCTTGCGTACGAGGATGTGTAAAAATCCAATGGGAGCATTTTTTGGTGATAAGTTGTTTTTTACGTATTATGACAACATTACGGAGAATTTTTCTTTGAAATTGGTTAGATATAATAATTTAAATATTCTCTTTATGATCTTATCAATTTTGAGGAAAAATTATCTGTAATGTTGTCATAATACGTAAAAACTTCCAATATATCACCCAAAAAATCACCCCTTATTTGAATGTTTACATATCCTCGTACGCAACGGTACTCATTTTTTCCAAGAATCTATTATAGAATCTTTGAAGCATAATAATGTTATGGTTCATCGCTTTCTGATTCTTTAACGCTATTTTGTTTTACATAACCTTGATGGATTGCTCAATAATACGGTATAGGGTTGGAAATTCGATTCTAATCAAATGGTAGAATTTTATTGTGAAACTTACTTAGTATAAGTATCAACCCTAACCCCCTAGGCATCTTGGCTAGAAACCATCACAAATCCTCAAAAATCCATCAACATGCAGTAAAAGGGTACCCCAATTGATGGACTTTGATGGAATTGGTACAGTGGCAAATGCAAAGCATCCATTGCTTGGCTATAGTCCAGAATCCAACAAAAGCATCCGGTGTGATAGACTTTTGCCTGATCCAGCAAAATCAGGCAAAACCAGGAGAAGGATTTTGGAGGATTTTTTTTTTTTTGGGGGGGGGAGGTAATTAGGGTTAATCCTCACTTATAAAATAATTTTGTCTGAGATGTTGTCACAACATAAAAGTGAAATAATTTCCAGTTCGAATTGAGACAAAAGTTTGCATATTAGAATGGATACAAAAAAGGGAACAGTACATTTTCACTAATTTCTCGTGAATAACAAAACGTTATAAGCTGACACTTTCACAGTTTGGTTATGAATAATCTCGAGAAAAGAAATTAATGAAATAAATTCCAAAATAAGTTTCTGTCGTTCGAAGACAGAAATTCCACAGTACGAACAATCAAAATAAATACTTACAATCTCAATGTATTTTCACTTTTTAACATTAACGACAAATTAAGTTGAAACTTTCACTTGTTTTATACATATCTCTTGATTCTTATGCATTCATTTACAGACATGTTACCAACCGTGCATACTTTCTTGTAAGGCACCTTCTCAAAACTTTCCCCGCAGTTGATTGTTCAACCCGCAAAGTATCCCCAAGCAGTCCAGATATATTGCGGATAAGTTATAAACATATTGCAGGTAAATGTGTGCTTTGTATCATGGAAAAATCTATCTAGGAAAAGAATCTACCCGCAACGTTTCTGCAATGATATACCCTTTGTGGAAAAACATTCCCCCAACTTATCCCGAAATACTTTTGAGAAGGTGCCTAATCTAGTGGGGTGCCATGGCCGAGCGGTTGAGTGCACTGGATCAGAATGTGGGTTCGAATCCTGGCCGCGACATTGGTGCCCGTGTCCTTAAGCAAGACACTTTACTGTAACTGATGCCCTACATGTGAGGGTAGAGATGGTTAATGTGCTTGATTAGCCCAACAAAGTTGCACACAGTGGGCTGTATACTCCCCAGGGCGCGAGACTGTGATTGCATACTTTGGAAAGAATGTAGAATATATCCAATTATGAGAAATATCACAGATCATCCTTTAAAGGATGATAGAAGACACACTTAAGGAGAGGAATGTGTTGTCAAGTGATGATTCGAAACGAGATTCTGAGCAATGAATGTATCCAGTGAGATGTTAGCAATTTTGTCGTCTGCTAAAAACACATGCTGGGACCTTGGGTTGGCGTTTGGGTTCGACATTCTTTCCCGTACTTTTTTCTCGAAGCATGTAGTTTTTCCAATATTATATTGTCTATACCTTTCTGAGAAGAAACCACCTTTGATTAATATAATTCACACACGTTTGCGGCAACGTGTCTGTTTTTGCACTATAGCTGTCTAATGAATTGTACACGTAACAGTACAATTCTAAACAACAGAAGTACATGCTGACGAATGGACCGATGGCGTTTATAGAGCTGCAAAAAAAGACTACTGTTTGGACAAACATTCACAGAAATCTTTCCTTGATTACTGGAAACCCCTTTATAATCTAGGTCATTCTTTGTGCATTGAACTTTGATTTAAATTGTTTTCATCACATTTGGGTCAACTATTAATAAAGTGCTTCGTGACGGCGCTTCCAGCTAGTTTGATAATGAAGAAATTGTACCCTTTTGTTAGCAGTGAGTTGGTATGCTAGATTGACCTTTGAGATAAACGTAAGTTGGCAGGTTTTTCCAAAGAGACAATTTTAAGCCAAAGACAAAAAAGGTCAAAAAATTGTATATACCATTGTTGCCTTGTTTATACACAAATCTTTGTGACTCATAACTGAGATTTGTTTTCGATATATCACATTTTCAAAAATATAAATTTAACCTTTCAGCTTAACCCTAAAACATTTCCAGCGGAACTTAGGAACCCATATACCTATTAAACCTCCACCCATTTCACAAAACATTTTTTAAATATCAGTAATATATTTAAGGGTGTCAAAACCTTTCGACATAATGGAAAAGACCAATATTATATAAACTCATTTGCTATATTGACCTATGGCACGAAGGTATCTTTTTGTTGTTTGATCTTTAGAATCCATGGCAACGCGTGGCAAATACAGATAAGATAACCCCACCTATTGTCCACCCGCCATTTTCCTCTTCGAATCGCTCCCTCGTGTTGCTATGGCTACGCGCATGACCGGAATAAAAGGTCACACATTATTCTCTATTCTAGTAACGCATCAAAAGCGGCAGCAATTTGCCATTATGAGTTGCATTCTGCGCTGAAATTACAATTGTCTGCGCGAAAAAAAGAGTGTGCATTTACCGACTATTTTTAGAAATGTATTCATACATCTGTTCTAAAAGCTTATATATAGAGGATTTATAATGGTTAACGACGCAGGATCACTTTACAAAGATTTTGTCAGCCCGATAACAGTCTCAGCTCGAGCCGACCTTTTTATGCGCTCCAAATGCTTCATTATCGCTGATAATGATTTTTTTTGCGGGAGCTCATTTTTAACCTTCGACAAATCTTACAGATCCACCAGAGTTAAGATTAGGTGGAACATGATGCCAAAAAGCAGAAGCACTGATCCCTAACATGAAATCTCTAACATGAAATAGTAAAATACGAAAATTGCAAAAAGACATAAATCCTATCAAGAATTACAGCTTTAAAAATTAAATCTTTCCTTTGAGTCTTTCTCATACAAAATGCATTACATCATTTTAATAAGCTCCTTCAGTTTCCGTCTTAATTCACCCACTGATATTTTCTTTTTCATCAGAACACGAAATAATAATAATAATACTAATGTGTGGATTTACATAGCGCACGTATCCACCAACTAAGTGGTGCTCAAGGCGCATTATATTATTATCCCTGCTCATAAGGCTCATAAGGCTCATAAATCATTCCTGAAACCATCTCATCATTATGTCAAGTGACCTGTACCAACTAGCTGTTATGCAAAATAAATAATAATGATTTTTAATTTTTAATTTTTTGAATTAACCAATACTGTACAATTGCTTTTAACAAAACCACACAAAAACAAACAAATAGATAATTAGCTGTTGCAAACTGCTTACCAACCTAAAGGACCTGTAGTATAAATGCAAAATAATGGTTATTGGTTCTTCTCAAAGGCAAACTGAGACAGAATACAGACTACATCAGCATAAAAGTAACCTGCTAGGTTCGAAACGTAAGGCCAATAACCATTAATTTGCACGAAAACAAACAGAACAAAAACAAGATCAACAACCTAGAATTTTAATCGTAATAAAATGTACTTAAAGGAGGCCATTGACTAAAACACGCAGTTCTTACGAAAGTTGACATGTGATACTGTGCAACTACGCTGCAAAAATGTGGCTGTTTAAACATTCTGTATCCGAAATTATTTATCCATATTTAGAGAAGGCATCTTGTTAATTCATCGTGAAAAATAAAGTTGAACTTGTCTGCACGTACGACTTAGTCTTACGCCCAGAAGTTTTGTAAATGTGTTCACGCTGTACCCGCACACAGTGCTAAAATATTTATCATTAATGCATTGGTGAGAGACTAGGCTATAACAGCCAAATTTAGATTGATGCATTAGCCAAGCCACACCATCTACTGGAGGAAATGTCATTATGTTGTAGCTTCGCATAAGACGAGGTGTAGAATAGCGTTTGATGATCAGTAAGTGATACTTTTGGCGACCAAGTATCCAAGCTATTCCAGACCATAGGTGGGAAATGTCATTAGGCATATGTGTTAGCCTTCGTTTCGATGTAGGGAAATGCAAATAACTGGTAAGTAACACTCTGCACCAAATGAGCCATTTCACACCATAGAATAAATGATTACATTTACCAGTTCCATATTAATCATTATAGAGTATAGACCATTTCCAGAAATACAGCACATTTTGTAACGAACAGTTCATGTCAATGATAATGCAATGTTAAGCCAATGTCCATAGTACGTCAAACTTAACTCACAGAAACACGAACATACAGTCACATTTTTAGGATGTAAAAGCCACAAAATCTGCGAATGTGACCTCACAAATGTTTGATTGCAATGGAAACCTCCACTTTGATAGCTATAGTACACATACAGATTGGAAGCAGTCAAATTAGCTTACGATCTGGAAGTTACCATGTTGAAAACAGCCGTGGAAGCGCGAACACCATGTTCCCGCCATTTTGTTTAACTGTCAGCAAACTGACCAAGTGATCAATATGCTAATTAGGCTTACCAAGGTTACCGACAACTGTGTGAAATGGTCTATACAGCAGCTTCAGTCTTCGCTGGGAACTACTGAAATGTCTTTAATAATCAGTAATCCACACTGGTAATAAACCAAGCCATTTTACACCGTAATCCGTAGGCACAAAAATTCATTATTTGGAGGTCACGTGATGGCCCTGTCACACTGTTGCGTATGAGAGAAACGTAAGAGTTGCGTATGAAAATTCATAATATAATTTTCATACGCACAAAAAGCCCTTGAAAATACAGAATTGTGCGTATACTTACCGTATTGAACCTATGAGTAGCGTATGAGTAGCGTATGAGTAGCGTATGGCAAGCGTATTGACAGCGTATGGACAGCGAATGTCAGCAAATGTCAGCGTATGACCAGCGTATGTCAGCGTGTGAACAGCGTATGACCAGCTTATGGCCAGCGTTCTCTGCGTATGGCTAGCGTATGAGTAGCGTATGAACTGCGCATGCCCAGCGTACCGCCTATCCGCCTATCACGTGACAAAGTGCCTATATAATCGGCGGCCTGTAATAATAGTAATAATAGTAATAATAGTAATAATAGTAATAATAGTAATAATAGTAATAATAGTAATAATAGTAATAATAGTAATAATAGTAATAGTAATAGTAATAGTAATAGTAATAGTAATAGTAATAGTAATAGTAATAGTAATAGTAATAGTAATAGTAATAGTAATAGTAATAGTAATAGTAATAGTAATAGTAATGTGTGGACTTATATAGCGCACGTATCCACCAACTAAGTGGTGCTCAAGGCGCATTATATTATTACCCCTACTCATAAGGCTCATAAATCATTCCTGAAACCATCTCAGCTCCCTGTGGAGTATACAGCTCAATTGCTGCCATTACAGCGCACATAGTTCTGCTAACACCAGAACTTGAGTCCGGTAAGCTAGACCGCTCGGCCACGACATTGGAATCAGCCCAGCAGGGGTAGATTCTTTACAATGAGGTGAAGGGTCAAAATCATTATCATTGTGTATGCTTTTTGAAATGTAATGTGTAGGATTGGTAACAAAAAAAGTAATAATAAAATGGACACATTTTACCAATGATGTACCTTTCCTTTAACAGACAATATCAACATGATCACCAGGGCATGGAATCGGAGTGTTTAGTTTCAGTTAAAGTCAGTGACTGAAAATAATATCCCACGTGATAAGGTCATGTTACCGTTGCTGCTGCATGAATGAGCCAGTAATTTGCAGTCATGGTGTTCATCTTAAACTAGGACACCGATTCCATGCCCTGTTGGAAGTCTGCTCTGATATTGACAGCATTGTCCCTTCAAGGGCAGTTTTTGGCAAGCCATTTATGTTTGCTTTTGTAAAAATACTTAAATGTGTATTGTTCAAAGATATATATATAAAATAAATAAACTGACCGATACTAATACATATTTTTGTAACTCATTGTGGAAACGAGGCTACGGGAATAATTTGCATTCCTGCATTATTGCACTAACGATTTAAATAAAACAGAAAAGCTTGGTGTTACAATGCACGAGGGTGAACGACTGTCTTGGATAGGATTACGTGACTGTCCAGATTAAAATGATTCAAGTGAAAAATTAAATCTTGCATCTTTATTTAGTTAAGTAAGACTAATTGCGGTGACACCATGTGGAATCTCAATTGAGTAGTAATTAGTTCTGAAAAGAACTGGGGGTACAACAGTAATTACTACTCAATTGAGATTCCACATGGTGTCACCGCAATTAGTCTTATTTATTTAGTTAATTCTTATTTATCCTCGGTAGACTGACCGGCAATTAATTTTGTTCTCCTTCAGGGAAAACGAAAAGATAGTTATTTAGGGGTATCCCACACAACAAGTATAAACTCATTTTTAGAAAAGTTGAGCTTTGAACCAAGCTTTAAACAACCAATCTATGGAAGTAAGTTTCAGCTCAAATGGTAAATTACTCTCTTAAATATTTAGATTGAAAACCAGATTAATCAATTGAATATCATGACAGGTCTTTCAAAATTTGTCCCTGGTTTCAATCGGTTGGAGTGATTTTCAATCTGAAACTTTTAGAGAGTACTTTTTTTGGTTTTCAAGAGAGAGCACTACAGACTATTTTTGATAAAAGTGATTGGCACATTAACCAACTTCACATCAAGTTAGCTTTCAGATAATTATTTGATATTTTTTTTATATAAGGTTATTACCAATAGTGAGCCTTCCTTTATAATTCTACCCTACAATAGTATTTTAACTTATGTCAGATAAATATTAGGCATGGAATCATTTGAAGGCGATATTTGAATGGCTCGTTGCTATGGATGATTTTTTTTAGAGCACCCGAATACACAACCGCCTACGCAGAACTGTTTCCTAAGGTTACGCTAACCTTTCCGTACTCTGTAAAATAACTGGCTCCCAAGCGACCCCGAGTCGTCTAAACAGACCCTTGAATGACTAGGGTAATTTCATCCCGAAGGCCACCAGGTTGCAATATTAACCCGCGAAATGTCAACTTTTAAGGGGGCATTTAAAATAAACAGCGAACGCATGTTTACGAATGCTTGTTTTCAGTCGTCGGTTTTGCGTTGTGTTTGAAGATCCGTGATCCGCGGTTTTAATTCTACGGGCTTTTGGCCAGCGCACTTTAAGGACAGGTCGTCACCATTGTGGAATTTGTTTCGTATTGTAGGCAAAAGTATATTAAGAAGTCCGACCCGCTAAAATGTCACACTTTGGAGAAATGTTTGAGTATATCCATGAAATATCAACAAAATCAACATATCCAAGGTTTATATTACATTATTTTTTATCACTGCTTATTAAAGGGGAGGTGTGTCATTGGTAATGTTGGCTAAACTGCTTCGATAGGCCTATGTATATGCTTACTCTCTTTGAATCAGGATATACATTAAAGGGAAGGTACAGCATTGGTAATGTTGGCAAAACTGCTTCTATGAGTACGCTTACTCTCTTTGAATCAAGATATACATTGAAAGGAAGGTACAGCATTGGTAATGTTGGCTAAACTGCTTCGATGAGTATGCTTACTCTCTTTGAATCAAGATATACATTAAAGGGAAGGTACAACATTGGTAATGTTGGCCAAACTGCTTCTATGAGTATGCTTATACTCTCTTTGAATCAAGATATACATTAAAGGGAAGGACACAACATTGGTCATGTTGGCTAAACTGCTTCTATGGGTATGCTTACTCTCTTTGAATCAAGATATACATTAAAGGGAAGGTACAACATTGGTAATGTTGACAAAACTGCTTCTATGAGTATGCGTACTCTCTTGGAATCAAGATATACATTAAAGTGAAGGCACAGCATTGGTAATGTTGGCAAAACTGCTTCTATGAGCATGCTTACTCTCTTTGAATCAAAATATACATTGAAGGGAAGGTACAACATTGGTAATGTTGGCAAAACTGCTTCTATGAGTATGCTTACTCTCTTTGAATCAAGATATACATTAAAGGGAAGGTACAACATTGGTAATGTTGGCAAACTGCTTCTATGGGTATGCTTACTCTCTTTGAATCAAGATATACATTGAACGGAAGGTGCAACATTGGTAATGTTGGCCAAACTGCTTCTATGAGTATGCTTACTCTCTTTGAATCAAGATATACATTAAAGTGAAGGTACAACATTGGTAATGTTGGCCCAGCCGCGTCTACAAGTAGGCTTACTCTCTTTGAATCAGACATATATATTTCAAGGGTTGTATTCAATTTTAAAATTGTGATCAATTATGTTTTTTGAGATAATGTAATAATTATGTGGTTTTAACGTATGACTATAAAATAGCCTATATTATGTTATTTCTGAAACAAAAACGAACGGAGCCTAATAAATAAATAAATATAAATAAAAATAAAAAAATAAATGAAATAAAATATTAAATAATATAACCTACCGCACTGGCCTAGAATTATATAGTAGTACATTCTGTCACCATTTTCTCAAAAACGTTGAATTTTTAAAGAGAGTTGAGATGTAATACCGTACTGTACAATTACCCTACATAAACCAGGGTGTTAAAAAACGTTATTCTTCCGTGGTATCCAATTTGGCAACTGGCCTAATATGAGCACCATGGTGTATTTTTAACACTGTAACGTTTACAGTGTACCGATACTATTAATCTACATTCAAGACATATTACACGCATGTGTTTCACTATTTCACTGGAAATTTTGTTTTTAATCGGTCCATTTTTTTTCCTTGGGAAAGAGAACATTGGCGGATCCAGGGGGGGGGGCTAAGGGGGCTGTAGCCCCCCCCCTAAAATCGTTTAAAAAAATTTAAAAAATTAAAATAAAAATAAAAAAATAAAAAAGAGAGAGAGGGGGAGGGGAGGGGAGAACGCACGCACTCCCATTCCCACAGTGTGCTTTGTTTTTCTCTCCCTTTGATTATTTCATTGTAATTTTTGTAGTACTGAAAAATAATTGTTTTTGATTCTCAGCCCACCTAAAAATTGTTCTGGATCCGCCCATGGAGAAGTACCTCAGATGACTTCCAAATGACATATATCATAACATATTTGACCGAAGCATGTTTAACCTTCCAGTTATTTGACCAGTAATGACATTTTTAATGAAGCATCTTCCTTAATAGATTGAATTTAATTTTTATTTATTTGAAAGTTATTTATTTTCTTTCTATTAGGCCAAAAAAATCTCACGTTTCTGGTCATATGTCCGCTTCAAAATGGGTGCAGTGACGCACATTTTGTTTGGTATTCTTTTTTTGGCAACCAGTGAAATACACTGCAAAAATTGAGGTGTTAAAATAACACTAGTGGTGTCAACTTTATTCTTCCATGGTGTTTATATTGTGCGAGTTTCCTAATACAAACACCAATGGTGTAGTTTTTAACACTACAGTTTTTGCACATATATACACGGTTATTGGAACCAGCCCAAATTATTCATACACAAAGTATGGTGGCTAAGAGAGGCCTCACAAATCGGGCAAACGTTCATACCCCTATGTGAAAAAAAATGTTTAAAACACAGCATGGCAGAATTCCAATCGATCCAGCAATTTTGGTTGCAATTGGACATCGTTTTAATAGCAAAAAGGAAAAAAACGGATACTTTTTGTTGGCTTATATTAGACAGGATGATTGTACATAGCTTTAAAGCGCTTTATACTATTGTTAATCTCGAAAACATTACTGATCACAGTGTTACATAAAACTCATTTGGTGTAAAATTAATGATGCTATCAAGCATCTATTTATATATTTCTGCCTAGGATGCTAAAAATTTCAAAAAATAATTGTTTAGAAAATCCACACTGAAATGAATACTGAAATGTAATTCATGTATAGTAACCTGTTGAGATTTGTATAAATAAATTCATTTAAATATTGTTACGGTATATTATACAGAATGTCTCAACCGATGTCCTTTGTCATCAGTTGCTGGTTTTCCCTATTCATTTATCATTCTGGTTATTCCTTTGTTTATCGTCTGCCGTGCGCACCGGCATTGATGGCTATTCGCCGGATCAGTAGGTCGTACGTAACAAAATAGTCTGAAAGCATCTTTATTTATTTCTCGATATAATGAAATACTTTCACAGGTTGGTTTGTTTACATTATATCTTGATTCTTACTGAGTACGGAGGCACTTACAAGTGGATACTAGCTTTAAACATACAATTACGGCTGTAATTTAAGCTGAACATGTATCTTTAAATACTCCTAATAGCCTATATAGATCATGGAGACTCGGAGTTACTTAACGACTGCTCACATCCTCCAAATTTCCTCTTTCTTATTTTGTGCTTTTATTTTCCCGCCAATTTCGTGCAATAATTCACTTTTTTTTGTTCTTACTGCGAAGCAAAGAGCAACACACTCCATTCCCAACGGGACAGTTATAATAACAACAGCGATCATAATCCTGAGAATATTATAATAAAACAGATGACATATTTCCGTTTGAAAGATGAATCTCGGAGGCCGGGGATCGATTTTTAATAATCTGACGGCGGCCAATTTCGGTGGCATCGTTGCGGTTATGATCTCAATAAATGAGTGACACCCATTCGTCATGGCCGCAGACAAACCCCACGAACCACCTGTCAAGAAGATTATGACTACCCCAATCCAAATAACAGCGTCCGGTTACCAGTTATTCACAGCTTCACATCTGCCGAACTCGTATAGTATTTTCACAACTACGACATCAAAAGCGTTTACAATCACGTAGGCCCGTGTTCCTTAACTGCCGCGAGAACTTGTTTGCAAAAAAATAGAGTTTTTTGTTTACACTTGCAACAATGGAACTATTAGAACGCGTTCTTACCCCCGGTACATACATATATCTTGTTTTCACGAGAGGACAGAACCGTTTATATTTTTATTTAATTTAATTGCGTCGTTGGAAATCTCAGAAAAGCGCCCGAAGCTCACTATGCAAGCGTGTGAAACCTTAAAGATAATGTATAACATCAGAAATAATAAATTCAGAAATAATAAAATGACTGTATTTATTGTAAAAAAAATTGGTGTGAAGCTGATGATGGTATCAATCTTTTACAGAAATATTATTTTCTGTTTGTTTATCGGAAAGAGTACTCTTAGAATGAATATGGATTTTCACTATTTTTCTTGTTTATACAACATTAAAGCTGAAACTTCCACACAATTGTTTTTAAGAATGTTTTTAATGTTGTACCTTCCCTTCAATGTATATCTTGATTCAAAGAGAGTAAGCATACTAATAGAAGCAGTTTTGCCAACATTACCAATGCTGTACCTTCCCTTCAATGTTTATCTTGATTCAAAGAGAGTAAGCATACTCACAGAAGCAGTTTTGCCAACATTACCAATGTTGTACCTTCCCTTCAATGTATATCTTAATTCAAAGAGTCAGCATACTCACAGAAGCAGTTTTGCCAACATTACCAATGTTGTACCTTCCCTTTAATATATATCTTGATTCCAAGAAAGTAAGCATACTCAAGCAGTTTGGCCAACATTACCAATGTTGTACCTTCCCTTCAATGTATATCTTGATTCAAAGAGAGTAAGCATACTCACAGAAGCAGTTTGGCCAACATTACCAATGTTGTACCTTCCCTTCAATGTATATCTTGATTCAAAGAGAGTAAGCATACTATAGAAGCAGTTTGGCCAACATTGCCAATGTTGTACCTTCACTTTAATGTATATCTTGAATCCAAGAGAGTAAGCATACTCACAGAAGCAGTTTTGCCAACATTACCAATGTTGTACCTTCACTATATCTTGAATCCAAGAGAGTAAGCGTACTCATAGAAGCAGTTTTGCCAACATTACCAATGTTGTACCTTCTCTTTAATGTATATCTTGATTCAAAGAGAGTAAGCATACTCATAGAAGCAGTTTAGCCAACATTACCAATGCTGTACCTTCCCTTTAATGTATATCTTGATTCAAAGAGAGTAAGCATACTCACAGAAGCAGTTTTGCCAACATTACCAATGTTGTACCTTCCCTTCAATGTATATCTTAATTCAAAGAGAGTCAGCATACTCACAGAAGCAGTTTTGCCAACATTACCAATGTTGTACCTTCCCTTTAATATATATCTTGATTCCAAGAAAGTAAGCATACTCAAGCAGTTTGGCCAACATTATCAATGTTGTACCTTCCCTTTAATGTATATCTTGATTCAAAGAAAGTAAGCATACTCATAGACGCAGTTTTGCCAACATTACCAATGTTGTACCTTCCCTTCAATGTATATCTTGATTCAAAGAGAGTCAGCATACTCACAGAAGCAGTTTGGCCAACATTACCAATGTTGTACCTTCCCTTTAATGTATATCTTGATTCAAAGAGAGCAAGCATATACTCATAGACGCAGTTTTGTCAACATTACCAACGTTGTACCTTCCCTTTAATGTGTATCTTGATTCAAAGAGAGTAAGCATACTCATAGAAGCAGTTTTGCCATCATTACCAATGCTGTGCCTTCCCTTTAATGTATGTCTTGATTCAAAGAGAGTAAGCATACTCATAGAAGCAGTTTAGCCAATATTACCATTGTTGTACCTTCCCTTTAATGTATATCTTGATTCAAAGAGAGTAAGCATACTCATAGAAGCAGTTTTGCCAACATTACCAATGTTGTACCTTCCCTTATGTATATCTTGATTCAAAGAGAGTAAGCATACTCGTAGAAGCAGTTTAGCCAACATGACCAATGTTGTACCTTCCCTTCAATGTATATCTTGATTCAAAGAGAGTAATCATACTCATAGAAGCAGTTTTGCCAACATTACCAATGCTGTACCTTCCCTTCAATGTATATCTTGATTCAAAGAGAGTAAGCATACTCATAGAAGCAGTTTTGCCAACATTACCAATGCTGTACCTTCCCTTCAATGTATATCTTCATTCAAAGAGAGTAATCATACTCATAGAAGCAGTTTTGCCAACATTACCAATGATGTATGTTCCAATTAACGGGAATGTATAACATTGTTTTTTGGTAAAATACGTTCATTTCAATCCCCTAGTTATCATGAAATACATCATAAAACTAACATGAACATTTCATCACAATTGGTGTTCATGTTCTTAAGAAAACAACGAAAAACTGTCACATGTTTTTTGTTTTTATGTTTTACGTTATCTTTCGTAAATTCAACATAAATATTTTCTCAAGAGAATTAATACGTGTATCAACTTATTTAAAACTTATTTATCAACAGATGAGGCTCAGCCCACGTGCTATCTTTATCAGTCATTATGTGTCACATTCCCTGTATACACAAATACCATTACAGTGCTGTTTCTCAAAACATAAAATGGACCAGTCTATTTTCCGTCCAGCCTCTCTTTGGTCACGTGCTTAAATTCTATAACAACCTCGTTCCCAGGGGCTCTCGAGCAGTATGGGGATCTCTCGATCCTATGCACTGCTCAATAAGCCTTTGGAACTGAATGAATACAACGTCCAACAATCTTGGCTAGGTGCACTGTAGGTGATGTGTTTTGTGTTATAGTCTGAGGCAGTTTCTAAGAATAACGTGTGCTATAGTGGGTGGAGTCTAGAGGCCGGGACTAGGCCATCCAAATATCACATCCCATGTATTGCAGGTTGAGGTTTATTTCGTCATAATTCGACGAGTTCTGTATGATATATTTTAAAGTAAAATCCTTCATCCAAACAATGATACAGTATGGGGAAGAAGTTGTTTTTTAAGTTCAAAAACCTTTATTATTATGCAATTACAGGATTACAACATTTCCTTGGGTCATGCTTTTAAAAGCTGACACTTGCTGTACTCTAGCACCGATCCTTTGTTAGTTATTTGATAAGTTTCCATTAATTTTGATGAAAAGGTTCTCAATTTAAATAGCGGGTGCATGCAACATTGGTCATTACCAGATTACATTGGTCATTACCAGATTACATTGGTCATTACCAGATGACATTGGTCATTACCAGATGACACTGGTCATTACCAGATTACACTGGTCATTACCAGATTACACTGGTCATTACCAGATTACATTGGTCATTACCAGATGACATTGGTCGTTACCAGATGACATTGGTCGTTACCAGATTACATTGGTCGTTACCAGATGACATTGGTCGTTACCAGATGACATTGGTCTTTACCAGATGACATTGGTCATTACCAGATGACATTGGTCATTATCAGATTACATTGGTCGTTACCAGATGACATTGGTCGTTACCAGATTACATTGGTCGTTACCAGATTACATTGGTCGTTACCAGATGACATTGGTCGTTATCAGATGACATTGGTCATTATCAGATTACATTGGTCATTACCAGATGACATTGGTCATTACCAGATGACATTGGTCATTACCAGATGACATTGGTCATTACCAGATGACATTGGTCATTACCAGATGACATTGGTCATTACCAGATGACATTGGTCATTATCAGATTACATTGGTCATTACCAGATGACGTTGGTCATTACCAGATGACGTTGGTCATTACCAGATGACATTGGTCATTACCAGATGACATTGGTCATTACCAGATGACATTGGTCATTACCAGATGACATTGGTCATTACCAGATGACATTGGTCATTATCAGATGACATTGGTCATTATCAGATGACATTGGTCATTATCAGATGACATTGGTCATTATCAGATGACATTGGTCATTACCAGATTATCAAATTAACGAATTATTGTATTATTTCGCCTGAAGTGGTTTCACCTTAAAGAAAACGGGAATTGTAATGTCGCAACCCTCTTGTTTACAAGAAATATACCGGTATCATAAAATTAATCTGTGAAAGTTTGATCCAAGATGATCACGTTTTTGAGAAAACAACGAAAAACTGATGTATAATTTTAATGTTTTTCAACAAAAAAAACAAAAGAAAAAAAACAAAAAACGACCAGCAACTTTGTGTAAATTCTATTTAACAACTCCGTTTTTCCTCTAATATGAAAGCATTTCAGCGGCGTAGCCACGGGGGGGCCTGGGGGGCACGTGCCCCCCACAAATTTCCAGTGCCCCCCCACGGTGCCCCCCCACGAAAAATCCTCATAGTGCCCCAAAAAACAGAAAAGATAAAGAAAAGGGAAAAAACCCATACCCCCTAGGCCCCCCCCACTGAAAAGCAATGCCCCCCTGTGCCCCCCCCCCCCCCACTGAAAAAGTCCTGGCTACGCCGCTGAAGCATTTCAATTGATTTACTTTGTCCCAAACCAAAGTGTGTATAGTGCTGCATACTCAGTGCTTTTCGACTCCAGAGGGATTCGAACCCACGCTGGTTGGAATCGTATATAGCAGCGGGTTCCGCAATATGTATAGGTTGATGAAAGTCTTGCGTCGGGTGATAAACAATTGATTGCACTTCAGACAAAATAATTTCTCATTATGAATTCTACGTGCAGCAACTTTACAGCAAATAAGTCTTGAGTTAACATTTTGTTAATTTGATAATCCGGTAATTACGTGTGAGATTAATGGGACAAAAAGGCAGTGAACAGTTGACGACAATATCAAATACTTTGATTTTTTAAATTAATTAATTTTTATTTTTATGCAAGTTCGCCCCAAACAAGGCTAAAAGCCACTCAGGGGCTACAAGAAGAAAACATAAAAGATGAAAATAACTCAGGGGGACTGAAGGTAGGAATTGATATTCCTCTTAAAACTGTCTAGATTGTAGGATGAAGGGAAACATGCACCAGGAAAGGAGTTCCAAAGAGATGCAGTACGTGGAAAAAAGCTGTTGGAATAGCTGTTGGAATAGCTGTTGGAATAGCTGTTGGAATCTCTTTGGAACTCCTTGCCTGGTGCATGTTTCCCTTCATCCTACAATTTCGGCAAAACTATGGGTGTATGGGTGAGAACAAGCAGAAAGCCTGGTCTCACGCTTGAACACCCTGATAGGAGGAACCAGATCAGACACACTGGTGGCACATTTGCCATGAAAATATCTGTAGAAAAGACAGAGGCTGGCTACAAACCTACGGTGAGAAAGAGGTTGTAACGATGATCCCAACTCTTCACCAACAAGATTAACAATGTACTATGTACTATCGTTTTGAAGAAACGGTCAATGTTATTCCCCTAGATTTGGGATGACGAATTACTGTAATAAAATTCCACGTTATAATAAATTCGAAGCTCGTGTTCGCCGATAGATGTTTCCGAATGCATTATCAATATTTTCACGAATTGAGCTGAATATTTCACAGGTTAGTTGTTTTATATTTACATATAATTATCATTATTCACTTGAATTGAAACAGCAGACTATAAGTTCATGAATTGTATATATTCTGTAGGCCTATTCTTCAGCCGATTTTCATGAAACTTTGTAGGTATGTTAAGTTTGACACGATCTATCAAAAATAGTATTTTCCCCATACTTTCCTCACATTTCATCCGTTGGCTATGACATTTGACACAGATGTTGTCTTCAGTATAAGCAGCACTGTGAAATCACTTAGATCACCGCTTGAGGGTGCTATAAACAACATTTTGGGTACTTTATTCCCCCAAAACATGATTTTTGAAGATTTGGACCACAATTTAGATTTTCTTTTTACCTAAAGTACACTTTTTACCTAAAGTACATCTAACGCAGGTGTAATCACATCCATGATACTATATTCCTGATAGGGTTTTAAAAAATAAGTATAAACTAATTTAGACGGTGATAAAATGTGGCCTTTAGTGAGTAATGACCATATTATTTTTCAAAATGTGGTCGTCCTATTGCAATTCTGTTGAATGAAAGTCTGTCACCGTATATATGCGACAAAATACTGGTTCAAATTGGTCGGTGTTGTCCTGTTGACGAATAAGCGAAAGTGTATAAAGATGTAATTAAAACGGACTTCTTCGAAATTTGCACGATTCATGAGATCACGGTTGTGTCTAGCCCCTAACTACTTTTTCATCTCTTTCCCCTTTTGAGCAGTCATTACTATCGCTAAAGAGAAATGTCTTTATTCCACGAGAGTCGATTGTTCCTAACCTGAACTCGCTGGGAATCGATTACACGAGCTCTTTTTGCTGACATTATACTTTGGCCCAGTAATTGTTACTATATGGGGTCTTTAGTATCCATTGCTTAGCGTGCCCCTATTGAGGCGTCGTAAAATGATCCTCTGCCGAGACTATATTCCCTTGTACGCGGCAACAAAGCGCTCTTAAGACGCTGCATGGGGACTTTCAACAACACGGAACCAGGCCAGTTCCGGTGATGCGGGATAAAGTTTCGAAGTAAAGAGATTGTTTCTTCAGCGTCTCAACAGGCCCCACACAAGTTAATAACGAGAGATATTTGCTATGTACTCGTCATTATTTTTGTCCCTCAAAAGAGTATTTTCTCGGCAGATATCTCTGTTGGTATTACAAAAAAGTCTGCAATCTGCAGTTGAGGTCTCTTTTTATGTTTGAGGTGACATTATAGCATTGTACTCATTCAGCGACAATGGCGTTTCAATGCTCATTTGATGGGGAATGTAATTGGGTAAACCTAGATTCCCGCATAGATCGAGTTTCAAAAGAGTTCTCCAAGTAAATAATATCACTATCAAACCATTTCAAGCACATTGCGGTTACGGGGGAAAAAAGCGAAAGTATCAAATATCGGCAACATTATTCCAGTTTAACAGAGTAATTTTTCTGACTAATTGTACAATGCAATGCCCATAGGGGGCGCTTGTTTAAATCGCAGTGGATCGCTTCTTTGTCATGTACCACGAATTCAAACGGTATTCAAACTATACAAGGTTGCCATCTAATCTGCAATGGTGTATACATTCGCCGAAATGTCAAAAATGTGACCCGCTCTGGCAAAACCCAAAACTTCTCGGCATTTACCATAATGCTTAACAGCCAATGAAAATGTCAAAAACTGACCCTAGGGACCATGTACCAGTTTGAGATTTTCATGTCAACGTATACAGCATTTTCTCTAGATTTTGCTGGAAAAAAAAACTTGAAACGTTGTTGGGAACATTGTTAATTTTCACGATAAATTTGGGAGGTCACTCCAAAAAGTTGGGTCCAAATTTAGGGTTTTGCCAGAGCCAGTCACAAATAAAAGGGAAGGTCTAGCAATGGAACTTAAACCAGTTTTACCCCCACCTTAATTGGCATAAATTAAATTTACAATGGTATTAAACGTCCTTGAACTATTTTTGTCTGAGGTCATTTTTGTTTTTACGAATAGTAAAAATATTATTCCCAATCTGAATTTGTATTCATAAATTAGTTACGGAAGAATGAATATGGAGTTCATCTGCGATCAAAAACATTGTTACTATCAGTTCCCGTTTACAACATAATATTGTTAATATCACTATAATGATATATTTCTGGTAATGAAACAAATGATTCCTCTGAGAAGCGCATAGATCACTGTAGCTCGTAAACCTGGCAAAACCTGTATATCTTCGTGTGCCTGGATGAAGCTCGTAAGGCTCTACGACCTTCTTCCGGGCACACTAAGTACAACTTTTTGTCCCAGCAGAAGGTCGTAAGCAATAAAATAGCTCATTTGAAAAAAATAGGGCACAACCGTTATATATTTGTTGCTAGAATTACTCCCAAGACATGTTTTTCCATTCCCATGTGGAATTTAACTTTCCTGCAATGACTTATAAATGGCAGAAAAATGACCAAACTTTCACACTCAGGTTTTTTGAAACACAATTTTGCACATTAATTGCTTATGACATTTTGCCGGTCACACTTTCGTGACGTCCTTCCTCCGGGCACACGACGATATGTAGCCAACGTCTTAATTCAAAGACGGTAAGCAGTTTTGCCACCATTGCCAATGTTTATTTTCCCTTTAAGAATAACCACGGTAGGTTTGCTTGAATCCTCGATTCCTATTGGTCGACAGCCGTTGGAAATAAATTCCGTAGCACACTCCGCGTATGGAGAAGAAAATAACGCGCGTGTTTCTGGAACATTTTAAGTAAAATGTGAGGTTCAAAAGCACGTAGCTCTTTAAACTTAATCGCGATTCGACACACTAAACTGGGTTGCGTAAAACAAAACGGCGAGCAACTTTTGTCTTAGCCTGAAGATCTGACGTCACGCTTTGAGCTAGAGGCGCGTGAATGGGCGCCGGGCCCTCCCATGAAATATGCTAATTACATTCACGCATGCGCTCAAGCACCACTGGTTGGCAAACTCAAAAGCGGGATCGTCACGCAACGCCTATCCTAGCGCGCGTTATAGCTTGCACTTAGCCGTTGGTCTTAATTATATTGACTGAATTTAGCGTGCGCTAGGCGCTATAGCGCGCGCATGGCGTTGTGTGACGATCCCGCATTTGAGTTTGCCAACCAGTGGTGTTACTGCATATTTCATGGTAAGGGTCTATTACGCCAGATGCTGGCCGTGCAGCCGCCATATTTTCCCCGATGCTGAACTTTGACCGTGGTTGGTAGTTAGCTCGCGAGCCTCGAAGCGTGACGGCATATTATCAGCACAATGTCTCCAATGAAACCCCTTGAATGGTACTCCTGGAGCCTGTCCATATAATTGATATAGGATAAACACAGGGGACCAGTCCACCTTTGTCTCAACAAAATGGCATACTAAAGCATGAGAAAAAACTGCCATATCTGTTACCGGCAAACGTTTTGCGAGTCATCCATTCCATCAGATTTTGAACATTTTCAAAATGTATCTATAAAGCCAAACAAATCTCCGGTTTCTGTCTCCGCGCACATCGGCATTTTTAATTTTCTTTTTCTTTTTTTTCTTCTATGAAACGATGTCCAATTGCAGCCAAAATTGCTGGATCGACTGCCCTGATTTATTTTAAACTACTTGTTTACATAGGGGTATGAACGTTTGCCTGATTTGTGAGGCCTCTCTTAGCCACCATACTTTGTGTATGAAAAATTTCGGCTGCTCCCACAAACGCAGATGGGAAATATGGTCCCCGCGTATACATGTATCACGTATTTCCATGTTGGAAGAAAAAAAAGAAAAAAAGAAAAATATTACTAAAGAAGATCACCGCACCGATTTTGAATCCGACCAATGACCAGAAAGCGGAGACCTTTAAAAAAATTTTTTTTTTTAATGTTTGGCATGGCCTAAGTGCCGATTGCTGAATTTTTGCCTGGAAGATGTAGGCTATGAGATGTGATATAAACAGGAATAAAACATTCGAAAGAAAAAACGAAATAAAAAGCGTATCGAACTTGTGTTCTGATGGCTGAGTGGCCAGAGTGTGGCTTCGAATCCTCACTGCGACCATGGTGCTTGTGTCCTTGAGCAAGACACTTTACCGTAATTGCTTCTCTTCACTCCTAAAGTAACCAACTTCAAAAAGGGAATCTTGTCATAGTATAACTAAATTTAAGTCGCTGCTTAAAACTCTTCAAAGATGATATATATTTGTAATTTGTAGGTACATGTACCTGCGCCCAGCAGGGTGGATATGTGCGCGCTACAAATCATTATTATTATCCAAGGGGAACAGTTGTTTCATGCCAGCGAAACTGGAGATAAACACCGGCCTGGTGAGCCAATGTGGCTCGTGATAGACTTTACTTTTTTATCATTATGCTGGAGAATAAATTCGTCATCTCGCGCTCACTCGTGAAACACGGAAAAATATAGCGCGTCTACGCCCCATATGTTACTCGGCCTTCGGCCTAGTGGCATATGGATCACAGAAGCGCTGTGTTTTTCCGTGTTCCACTTACGGGTTAACTTAAGTGCATGTTTTCAATTAAATCAAATCCTATAAATGATATTACTCTGCAGTCAACTGAAGAACTGACTTGATCTTGCTCTACACAATGACACAAAAAATATAAAAAAAGGAAAATAACATGACTATAACTGACCTCTGTTTTGACTGGTTTTGTTGCGGTTAACCACAAATTACTTTTTGTGACCAAACATATTGCGACACTTAATTAAAACGAACCATTGACTTCGATCACGCGTGTTTCGCTTGGCATTGGATCAACTATCAAAATCGTTTAAAGAAAGAAAAAACCAAATGGAATCCAAATGATCAGCTTTAAACATTTTAAACAAAGATCCATATCTAGAGTTTACCGCTTAAGCATCAAAACCGCAGCCATTTAGATGCAGTCATGCGTACGATGATTTATACAGAATGAAGTCCAGATTTCACGGTCTTTCTCATTTCTGAGGACTGTGCTTAAGATTTCCAGGGAGATCGGCGCTGTTATTGTTCCGTCACCCACAGGCAAAACTATTTCCTTATTTCGACTTCGATCGGTGGAAATTAAAGCTGTTTGGCCACAAGTAGTCTTTTTTATGAAGATTTTCTTGCCTCAGAAACATTAAAAACGTTGGCCGTGGTAGTAATAATAGAAACTGGTCTCAAACATGATGATTAATTATGTTTTCATTTAATAAAAAATTCAGCTATTTCGCCTGGAAGCGCTCTCACAAAAGACTGATTTAGCATGTGGAGTAATCTGTTATTACCGCAATGAAACAATGTCGACAGCAACTGAACTGGAATTGCTGAAAAAGATTATATTTTAACTTGAATGGCTTTACTTTGTTTATGCCGATTGCTTTTTAATGCACCCCGGCATGACATGCAGTAACAGTCGAGAGGTTAATAAGAGCTCAAAATGTCTGTAAATGCAACCAAGTACATGCATCAACCTTTTGAGCGTTGCAGCTCAATCGGTTCCCATAGCTTCCGAGTAAATTGCTAAAATTTATCAGAGTTTTCGATTGGCAAACACGAACTTAATATTCACTCTAACGTGGAATTTTGATTCTACTAAGACATATACAGTTGGGAAAACAACAATATTTTACCTCGTAGCAGCATAAGCTGAAAATACCACCAACCTGAGGCTACTGTGGATTTAAAAAAAAAACCTACATCTTCTAGGTTTGTTAGTCTGGGGCTCTTTAGAATGTGCTTACCATTTTAAAAGCACTATTTTGAGACATTAAACTACACATGTAGTCCAGGAGCACGGACCTGGCATAAATGTGGTCATTCAACACCCACTACATCTAAGGTTTGACTACACGGGGTGGTAGAATAGACCCTCCAGGTAGTATGTGGTGTCAAATTGTGGTATAAGTTTTGCATTAAAGTGCAAAACGTAATGTTATATTTTAAAGGTCTAAAAATCAATAAAATCTTCAACTTTGGCAACTACAGTATGCAGTCGATTAATAAATTTACATTCTATTTTCATAAATGATGGATTTTCTCACAAGAGATAATCTTTCAATTTGCCAAAGTTTTTTTTAAGTACATGGGCGGATGTAGGAGGGGTAAAAAAGGGGCGTAGCTACCCCCTTTTTCATCATTGGCAACATGCTCCCACACTTAGCAAAATGAATGGACCGATTTCAGTTCATATGATGCACCGAAATTTCAGAAAGCTCTTAAGGGGCGTGTCCTCTCCTCTGATGAATTGCAATGTATTCTTAATTATTGGAAGTGACAAGGCAAACATGTCATGCATTGTCTTCAAACAGTTAAGGATTGGAGCTTCACTCTACAGTGGGCATTAACTTTATCTGCTGGAAGCCTGATAAAAGTGTGAACTTTCCATTAAAAGAAGCACTTTAAAGTCTTTAAACTTAAAAAAATAAAATAAAATAAAATAAATCAATCAAATGGTCCAGTTTTGAAGCTCGGTACAGATGTTTAACTCTGTCATCACTCTGTAATTTTTGACTTATAAAAATGGCATTTTTTTCGAAACTGATACCACAATTTGATACCACATACTACCTAGCGGTGTTCCATTAGGTATGTTCTACCATCCTGTGTGGTCAAACCTTAGATGTAGTAGGTGTTGAACCAACTCCTAAACTAGAGGGCTTTTCAGACTTTGCTCCTGGACTAATGAACTTAAAACAACAATTTGATTTATTCATTCAAACTCTTTGCATTGTTGTTGAATTACTTTTCAAAAGGCTATTAAAATCTAAGCAGGACTGGTACAATGCAGTTGCTACTCTTCCTGTTGTCTACTATAAAATTCAAGTTAATTTCTACCCCACAGCACTTCAGACAGAATATTTGTAAAGTGCTGTTTAATTACATCGTTAACTTTACTTCAGGACCCATTACCTAGATTAATCGAGTCTAATTTGATGATTCTAATCTTCGAGAGGTGTGACATTTACAAATATACACTTCTGTTGTGAAGGCAAGGCGTTTATTCACAACGGCAGCTTTGATGGCGGTTTACGTTACGGTAAATAGACATAATCGTGCATTTGCTGATTAAGAAATTTCATTGTCAAGTTGAAATCAACTGAATCTGACAATGCAATTAAATTTTAATTGTCTGTGTACACAGCCGAAACTATCATTATTTTAAAGGAGGTTTACACTTCTGATAATTATCCAAAAACGTTGCCATATTTTATGTATAATTACAATAATAATAATCTCCCAGCCTTTTTCAATAACTTCTTTACGACTTACCACAGATATAATACTCGTTGCACAAATAAATACTCCCAAATTAAATGTAAAACTACTACTCTTCAGCATACTCTCCGCTACAAATGTTGCAAATTTAGAATGGGCTGCCACATTACAGGCCTATTTCTGAAGCTAAGTCACTGGCCACCTTCAAGTCACTTTACAAATGTTATCTGTTAGAAAATT
Organism: Zoroaster sp. YZ-2022; assembly: GCA_029582265.1. NCBI lineage: Eukaryota > Metazoa > Echinodermata > Asteroidea > Forcipulatida > Zoroasteridae > Zoroaster > Zoroaster sp. YZ-2022. Next base: position 8,954,842 of record CM055818.1, read on the forward strand.
GATTTGTCTTTCCCCTCAGTAGCCTTTACACGTCTTTATCTTTCTGTTTTGTTTTTAACGTTTAACTTGCATTTTGGAACATCTTGGGGGGGGGGGGAGATAATCAAAGGGAGTTTTCTATAAGTCCCTTGACTTCTATATCTTCCTCATTACTTCCATGGTTCAGTGTTTAATCTTATGTTGTGTTTATATTATATTACTTTGTTACCTACATAGATTTTATTCAATTTATTGTTTTACTAAGGAAGTTATGGAAATAACATTTAAATTGAATTGAATTAAATTACCCAAAAAGAAACGGAGAAGAATTACTATCTAAAAACTTACTTGGTTTCAAAATGGAAATCTCCAGTTCCAAACATCCTGAAAAGTTAATATTTCTGACCTGTGGAGAAGAAAACCATGCATTTTGACTAGAAACCATCCCAAACGCACCACAATAACGACAACGACAACGACAACGACAACGACAACGGCAACGGCAACGACAACGACGACAACGACAACGACGACAACGACAACGACGACAACGACAACAACGACAACAACGACAACGACAACAATAACAATAACGAATTTATATAGCGCCTTATGCATGAGCCTTAAAGCGCTTTACAATTAGAAACAATAAAAACGTTACAATTCCAACAATGTACAAAGAGTCCATAAGATAATAAAATACATAAGAACAATAGAAGAAAAAGATGAGATGAAAAAGGTTATTAACACATACACCCTCAGCCAAGATCCTCGGCATCTATTACAGAATAAAAAGATAAAACGCGATCGGAAACATTTTGTCCTTATTGGAAATTGCATTTTTCAAGTACCCATTATATACCTCCTTCATAACAGAACAGAGTGAAATACATAATAAATACTATATTTATGAAAGCAGTCTTTAAAGGGCCAATATCGTCACGATCAACAGGACATGGAATCGGAGTGTTAGATAAATAAAAGTGACTGAAACTAGTATCCCACATGATAAGGTCACACTACCGTTGCTGCTGTACAAATGAACCAGTAATTTTCAGTCACAGTGTTCATCTAAAACTAGGACACCGATTCCATGCCCTGTTGAAAGTCTGCTCGGATCGTGACGATATTGCCCCTTTAATGATCATGCATGGGGTGGCAATTTGCACCCCTTATAAACCTCCTTCAGAACAGAACAGAACAGAGTTAAATTTGGTTGCTCCACAAATAAAACATTGGTTTTTCAATATTAAAATGAATGTTTGTTGGCAGGAGTCTTGTGGAATCTTTGAGAACCGTTACTTCCAATAAGAACAATATGTTTCCATTTGCGTTCAACGTATAAAGCGTCCAAAAACAAATAATAAAATAGACCTACACTGTACACTCTTAAAACTAAAGTGTTCAACATTTTAAAACGTTCGGTCAGTTACATATCTTTATAAAGTTGGATTTAACTTTCAAAAGTGTTGAATTAACATTGATGAGGTTAGACTTAACTTGCCTCTGTGCTAATTCAACACTTTCTTTGAGTTGAATTTTACTTTATAAAGTGTTGTCACTCACCAAACTCTTCAGAGGTTGATTCAACACTTTAGTATTAAGAGCGTACATACTCTCTCAATGAAAAGAGTGAAAACCACTCTTTTAAAGAGCTATATGGCGGACAAGTCTTTTTTTGGAGTGAAGCTCATTCTGATTCGATTGAAAAATACTGTAAAAGACTACAATTCACTCTTTATACACTACTAATTTTACTCTTTATCCACTCCAAAAAGACCTGTCCGCCATATAGCTCTTTGAAAGAGTGGTTTTCACTTTTTTTACATTAAGAGATCAAGAACAACAACAGAGAAATGAAAGAGGGAAGAGGTAGCCAGCACATACATCCTTAGCCAAGATCTTCAGCATCCAGCTTTACAGCAGAAACAAGAGAGTTTTTAAAAGACGTTTGAATAACGGTACCCCAATTGATGGAATTGGTACAGTGGCAAATGCAAAGCATTCATGGCTTGGCTATACACAGTCATGAATCCAACAAAAGCAGCCGGTGGAGTTTGATGGATTTGGTACACATGGCTGGGCTGTACTGTGGAGTACTGGATCCATCAACATCAGTCAAACCCAGGAGAAGCATTTTTGGAGGATTTGGGGGTAAGTCAGGGTTTTAATGAAAATGGATCACCGTCTGGGAATGCATATCCACATTATAATGCATACAACTTTGAATGTAAATGTCAACTATTTTCTCGTTTCAACAAAACAAACTTCAACGGGTCGGTTTTTTATCTCTTGGTTCTTATCAAGGGTTTGATTTGACAAAAGTAAAATTCTTAAAAATGGGTAGTGGGCCTGAGTCTCCCTTTGGTCTAGAGGACAAAGCCCCCCTGAACCTCCTGGATGTTTACTTTTGGAGGATTTACAGACTCTCCACATCCCCACAAACAAGAAACTAGAGGTTTGAACACAATATACATGGCTACTTCTTTCTTTCCTTGGTGGCTACTTCTCTTCTTTCAAGGAAAGTTTGAGGCAAAGGGAAATTTGTAAAAAAATCCTGAAATCGGGAAAATTCCTGAGAAATCCCAGGCCTGACTGTGGATGCATTTACATACATCTTCCCAAAAGTGTACACTGCCATTCACTTCTACATTAAAAGCAGCGATATTTACACTGGAGTGATTTGAGGTCCATAAAACCTGGGAAGCATATCAATAACGTTCGGTTGCGAACATGATATATACAGTACTGCATTGATACCAATTAAAAATGACATCATGACGGATCTGGTAGCCGTATTTATGCCGTTTTAGGAATTCTTAAAAATACATTGCCAGCAATGCTGGGGGTGACATCTATTTCTTCCCCGCTCGAAGAATGTTCTAGTTTTTTTTATGTGTCAAGCCTCAGTCATTTAAAAAGAAACAAGCTCTTAACATTGGCTTGTGTTTCACACCGCTCATAAAAATGCCAAGGAGAGCTTTACTGTGGCAAATGTTTCCCCCCTTTCCTTCGGAATTATGGTTTCTTGATATTAAAAGCCCTTTCTAGTTTGGGTGATTTGTCTTGTTGTGCATGATTCATTGGAAGTAGTTTCAGATATCAATTTGTGGAGCATCTTTCATCGGGGATTCATCATCAAAGATTTCCACCAATTAGAAAGGTTACCAATGCAAAGGCCAATTGGAAGAGTGCGGCTATAAATCGCGAAATGGATAAGACAACGGTAATTAGTGGTAGAGAGACAAGCTGGGGGGGGGGGAGTGTGGGTGAACTCGAAAAAAAATATCCTGAACAAAATTTGTTGGAGAATTGGACTACCCTCCGCTTTCCCCATACCATGTTTTTTTTTTCTATCGCAGCTCCGAGATTCTGGAATCATCTTCCAACTAAACTCAAATCTTGTCATAGTATAACCAGATTTAAGTCGATGCTTAAAACTCATCTTATGTCACAACTCTTCAAAGATGGTGTATATTTGTAATTGCATTGTTGGTACATGTATCTCGGTACATAATTTTATGTTGTTGTTGTTTTGTTTGTTTTTGTTTTGTTTTCCCCCTTTTTTCCCCCTTATGCTATCATTGTATATTGTTTGTATTCATGCTTTTTCTTTGTTTCCGCGCCTTGAGCGCCCAGCAGGGTGGATATGTGCGCGCTAAAAATCTGTATTATTATTATTATTATGTTGTTCTGGGATCGTTTTGTGCACACATTTTCTCCCCACATAATGTTGTTCAACAGAACTGTATCTTCAGAATGAGGGATACATTCTGGTTGTATTTGACACTGTTAACCTCTTAATAATAATAGCTTCCTTCACTGTGTGTACAAATGAATAGTAATTAACGCATTTAATCCAAACACTGCTTTTTTTTACAAACTTACAAAATAACAAACTTCTTTGGGAGACGTTTAAAAGTGAAATCGAATTCACGAACTGTATTATTTTGTATGATCGTGTTTTGTGATCTGTTGTTGTATTGATGGATAAACAATAAAACGCCTGTGAAAGGTCAAGGAGAAGAAAAAAACGTTCTGGTTGCGTTATGTGAACACATTCCTCCCCTATGTAATGTTGTTCAACTAATTTTTTTCAATTATTATTATTATTTTTTTTTTACTGTAATTTTATTTTTTAAATAATATTTTAGTATCACACTGGGCTGAGCTGGAAATCCTCGTTAAACTGGGTAAGTGAAATTACAATTATCACATTTTGAAGATACTGTAAAAATTTATCTTAAAATTAGAATTGAAAATAAATAAAACAGAAGTTCAGATTAATCAATTTTACATATTACTATATAGTCCGTAGCTAGACTAGTCTGTGCTTTGTATCCATAGGTTTGTACCAAAATTGAACGTGAACTTACGAGCCTCGCACGTGTTACAGACAATTTCACATAAGTATATCTCCCTATAATCTCATAAAATGTATTAATTGACGCAGTGACATTTAGCCAATAGTGTGTCACAACCATTAATATAATTACCCATTGAGTTTCAACCCAAATGCTGTACTACTCAATCTGTACCAGCGAGATTCGTGTTTTGAAATGTTTATTTTGCCGGCTTGACTTTCAGATGAACCGCCGGGATCATAAACTGGTTTGATGATTTAACGACTTGACAAAATAAACGGATGAAGGGCACATGGTATTTAGATATTTCAAATACCAATATAGGGACACAGTCAACGATCAACATATAGGGCATGATCAACAGGGCATGGAATCGGAGTGCTAGTTTTAACTCAGTGACTGAAATTGATACCCCACGTGATGAAGTCATATTATCGTTGCTGTAGCGTAAATGAGCCAGTAATTTTCAGTCACTGTGTTCACCTTAAACTAGGACACTGATTCCATGCCCTGTTGAAAGTCTGCTCTGATCGTGACGATATTGTCCCTTTAAACATTTTATATGGCACGTAATTGCCAAATTGCGACAATATCATTTAGGTTTTCCCATTGGCGATTGTTCCCTACCATTTCCTTACAGACAGAATGTACTTTTGGTATAAAATGTCTGTAAATTCTGCTGTTAACTTTCATTGGTGTTTGAGATAATACAATTTATCTGATCTCATCGAATACTAAAATTGGGGAATATCTCGTATATTTGTAATTTGGACAGAGACATCGGCTGAATTGAAAGCTGGTGCCACAGCCTTTAGCCTGGTGATGTTTCAAATCAACGGAGGTTTAACGGGCTCAGACAACGGACTCCAGAGGCTGATCGCTATTTGATAACCAAAACAAACAGTCTTCTTGTCTCCGTGTCTACTAGTAGGCCTACTAGTGTCTCTCAATGACCCGAGACTGGAATTGGAAACATGTTTTTGGAATTTTATAAAAAGAACCGGCTGCACAAAGCTTCGGATATAATAATACATAACTGTATAGTTTATACTTTTTGGGCAAATACTTTTTGGGCAAATCCCAGAGAGTCTCAGTGGCATAATTGCCCCGTTTACAGCGGGTGCTGGGGGACGTGCCCACCCCACAAATTTCCAGTGCCCCCAGGTGCCCCCCACGAAAATCCTCATAGTGTCCCCCAAAAAAAGAAAAGAAAAAAGAAAAGGGAAAAACCCATACCCCTGGGCCCCCTCACTGAAAAGCAATTCCCCCTGTCCCCCCCCCCCACTGAAAAAGTCCTGGCTACGCCGCTGGGTGAGTACTTGGATGGGAGACCATTCAATGAATTGTTGTGTGGTTGCGTGGCTAGTCTAGGGGCTTGGTATAGCCATATAATATCATCGGGGTCCGTTTCCTTTGGATGGGACATAAAGCTGGAGGTCGCATGTAATGAGGAATGCACGTAAAATAACCCAGGACACTTATCATGGAAGATAATTTGAAACAGACAACCAGCCAAGGTCTGTACATATTGTGTACAACAAATGTTGGTATCCATCTACAGGTGCTGAGCAAATGTTCTAGCAGCTATATATACATAACAGCAAAAGAAACGTCACCCCTAAAAATATTTATTATTTTCATTTTATAATTAATATAATTTGTTTAATGAAGAATATTATGAGTATGGAGTGTAACACGAACACAATGTTGCAAATTTGGTTGACCTCAAAATTCGTCATGCATGACGTCTGAGGACACATAAGCTAAACATGTTCTCATACTTATCAAAATTTAGGGGGTGACGTTTCTTTTGCTGTTCTGTATATATAGCAGCTATATGAATTTGCACCCAGGGGCTTAGCAGATAAATTTGCTTACCAGAAAAATTGACATAGCGGGTTCCTTTGGTTACCACTACTTGTATACAAAACTTATGCATTTTGGCTGGTAGCCTGTTTTATATTGCTTTTAGCAAACATGTTTGCTTTGCAAAATTCTCTGCTTCACATTTCTATGACATTGGCCCCAGTCCGCTACGATCTGTAGAGATGCGTGGAGTACCAACCATTAATTTGACCAATCATTGATCAGAAAATAAGCGCAAAAAACAGGCGTCCATCACGAGCATCGCTGTGTGACGTCATGTGTTCCCGCTACAGATGAAACCTCATCACATCACGGCCTCTCTTACGAAGGTCTGTGATCTAATCACTTATAGTTGATACGAGATGAGATCGTCTCCATGAACCTTGTCTAACAAGGAGGGAGAGTGGGTGATTATTCGGTCATGGGGGACGGGTAGTACGGGTTAGCCATATTACTCTTTGGTGACCTGGGTGTGTTGACAAGCTGCATCAGATTGAATTCCTAACAAATACAAATAGTTCCCAAGTAAGGCTGTGTGTTTTCGGTTATATCGGGAACCGGATACCCGAAACTGGAAATCTTCGGATACCCGGGAACCCGTAAACAATTTTGTAAAAAAAAAAAAATACTCCCAAATGTATAAAATAACCAATAAGAACACACGATTCTCTTGTTTTATTAGAGTCATAATAAATGTGGACTTACTGTAATAATTTCCCGCCTCTATATTAAAAATGACTTGTGGCATCCCCATTCCCCACACATGTTGTTACAAAAAATCGGAGACTTTCATTTGTGTGGCTTAAATGCTCAGTCAAAATTTTCAAAAGTCATTTACGGGAGTGTCGTGGCCGAGCGGTCTAGCTTACCGGACTCAAGTTCTGGTGTTAGCAGCAGATTGTGGGTTCGAATCCCGGCCGTGACACTTGTGTCCTTGAGCAAGACACTTAACCATAATTGCTTCTTTCCACCCAGGGGTTAAATGGGTACCTGTGAGGGCAGAGTTGGTTGATTAGCCCTATATGCGCTGTAATGGCAGCAACTGAGCTGTACTCCCCAGGGAGCTGAGATGGTTTCAGGAATGATTTATGAGCCTTATAAGAAGCGGTAATAATATAATGCGCCTTGAGCACCACTCGGTTGGTGGATACGTGCGCTATATAAGTCCACACATTAACTGGAACCGAAACAATGGAACTGGGTAATGACAGCACTTGGCACAGCCTTATACCCAAGTGTCAAAAAATGTTCGTGTCATCTACATAAAGATTTCTTTATAATGCAAGCACAACTGCAGATTGAGAGTCATCTTGAAGGTAACATTTAAAATTTGTAATTGCATAATAACCAAATAGAACATTTATAACTTACTTAGTATAAATCTGATGACGGCATCAATCTTCTCTAGAAAGTGTTTCCGTATTTCTAGGTGCTGTCATTTTAAAGAAAATTCATAAGTGCCCAAGACAGTTTAGACAATCTGATTGGACGAAACGTATTCACATGGGGTGTATTAACGGATGGTATAGACTGGCTTATCAAAATAAGAACAGCGCGTATGTGCCGGCTGTTCACCAGCTGTTTTGTGCGACGCGCGACGCGGATTTCAACCAATCAGAGTGACGAAGATTGGCATCACGCGTCTGACTCATGTACTTTGGAAGTGTTTCGTGTGTCCCTAAAACGGGAATTTGCCCATTTCTATGTGACCACGCTAAACATATTCTCATAGCTAAACAAATAACGCCAAACTTTAATTGGAAAGAAATTTCCAAATTAGAATTAAAAATAATTACAAATTTACATAAAACTTACTTGGTGTAAAGCTGAACTTACTTGGTCTAAAGTTGGTACAAGAATCAATCATCCTGACAAATTATTGCGAAAAAAGGAAGTCGTTATGCTGTCGTTAAAAGAAATTGCCTTTAAAACATCAAAATATGAATGAACTGGCAACTGTTGTTGTTCTCAAAAAATGTTAGAAACGTTTGTGATGAAATGTTCACATGTTAGTTTTATAATATTGTTCTTGAAATACCAATGTTGTACCTTCCCTTTAAACTTTCGCAAATTAGTTTTTATACAAATCCTTTGATTCTTATGAGGTATCATGGATGCATATTTAGACATCTTAACCACAGTGAACAATGGCTCTAAACACGCAACGCATCTAGCGGTAGTACTTTAATTTAAACATTTCAATCAACTAGAGACATTCCTCAATACAAATTTATACCCTGGACATTTTGTTGTCGTCTGATTTAAAACCAAGTAGCCTAATTACACGGTATCAGACCAGGGTCTTATTTCTTAGTGCTGCTTACCGGTAATGTTTCTGCTAAATACAGTAAACCGTAAGAGAATATGGGTCCTTCAGGGATGATGGATCCGTTAGTTAGTTTAGCCGAATTGACGAAGTTAACCCTCCTACTATAGCTGCATTTTGTGGCAAGTAGCTATAGTGGTCAAAACCAGTCTACTGCCTGTTTTGACTGTTGACCCAAATGTGCACACAGGGGCATTTTGAACTGGGTTTTTACTGTCATTTTGACCACCCTCAACAATACAAGACAATGCTTTTACCAGTCAAAAACGGTCGACTTACTTTGACTTATGTACTTACTATACACGTAAGGTTTGACAAGTGTTTGACTTTTAAGTGCACTATATATAGATATAGCTTGGCAAGTGTATCAACAATTTCACTGATTTTGACCCTTGCAGTCACAGAAGGGTTAATATGTAAATATAAAAGACGCGCCAGGTCTATTTCAATATTAAAACAAAGAGTATAATTTGACTTTCAAACAATGTAACTATTGTGTGGAGAATTCTATGAGAGGTCTGGATTGCTTAATTCTTCCATCTTCCCTCAGCTTATCGATCATATAACAGAAACAAATATGCAAGATGTATACAGCGTTTATTTGCCAGCTAGCAAGAAAATGGCGCGGCAATTGCTCACCATTAGTTTCATTTTTGTGTCAATCGGCTGTGAAGTAGCAGCATTTTTGTTATGAAAAACGAACAGTACGTTAATTTCAACCCTCCAGTTTTCAAGAAATATATCATATAACTAACCAGTGAAAGGTGCTCACGTTTTTGAGAAAATAAAGAAAAACTGTTACATGTTTTTGCGTTCTACACAAGTTTTTTCTAAAACAAAATCGCTTCAAACCTAATAATTTCTCAGGATGATTGATACTTGTACAAACTTAACACCAAGTAAGGTTTTAGTCAATACTTCGTTAATTTAATAATCCCTTTAAATAATAACTGGATGTATAGGGCCGTATACACCCCAGGGAGCTGAGAAAGTTTAAGGATTGATATTGGCTCAATGGCCAGGGATAATAATGTCAAAAGCACCCTGTATCCTTTGGCAATTTGGCTCTCTATAAATCCAGTTATTGTTGTCATGAAGTGGATTGTGAACACTATTGGTAAAAAGGTCTGTAAATGCATCCATACTTTATAAGAATCATGAGAAATGTACACAAAACCAACGAGTCAAATTTTGAGCTCATTTCACTGTGTCACTGTCAAACTGGAAATGCGTTCAGATTTGTCTGTGTGCATTCCAATGAAGAAAATAGATCACGGCCGTGACCCATTTAAAACGTGTAATACATTTCGCGTGTTCTCAGAAATGACACCCTGTCAGGCGGAATAATTTGTCAGGGTGTATGGAACCATAACCAAATTTACATCCAATGTTTAGATCTTGCATTATAATATACTTTGTAAATAGGTAATTACCGAAGCTATACACTCCCTTTAAAACAGCTGTATTGGTCCCTGGTAATGGACCCACATAAACTATTAAACATTATGATAATTTGAAAATTTTAAAGGTTATATACATTCGTTACAGCACTGTGTTGATGTTAAAGTGCCAGTATATATATATAATAACTCATTTATATTAGACACTGTTATGATCAAGCATCGTAAAAAATCGCGTTCCATCCCTGCGAAGAACAGTTTATAACTTCTGCTGATGAGAGATTGTCACCGGAGGAAGGCAGTTCAATCCATCTTTTGAAGAGGCAGGTACTCACCAATCACAATTTAAAAAGAAATGATGGAAGGCTTGTAAGTAAAAGCTTACTTCATGGGTAGTTGGTGAAAACACCAAATATCCGGATTTTTTGGTCAAAATTGCTCTCATTTTAAAGGGACAGTATCGTCACGAACAACAGGGCATGGAAATCGGAGTGCTAGTTTTAGATTAGCTCAGTGATTGAAAAAATACCCCACTTGATAAAGGCACCGTTCACTCTCGACATGTTTTATTTGTACGCTTATAATGTACCGTACACCATAGTGCATTTTTGTCGATATGTGACCTTGATGTCAATTATCCTGTTGGTAAGCGTGACGTCATTCCAACATAAACCACGCCCACTTTACACGTGCTGGCTCTAACGATCACCAGAAGCCCACTGGAAAAGCATTGACCACCCTTTTCTTAAAGGATTTACGCAATAAATTAGAAAGCTCGGGACTTTCCCGCAAAGTCTGTGTTGTAAAGACTCAAAATCTTAACAAGGTTTCTGCCTCAAGAATCGCTCTTGAAAGTTAAAAATCAATGAGTTCAGGTTAAATTACACAACGGTATTGGAACCAGAAGTAGCGAAAAGAATGTGAAGAGCATACTGGTAGGCGCGTGCGCAATAATAATAATAATAATAATAAATAATGTGGACTTATATAGCGCACGTATCCACCAAACTGGTGCTCAAGGCGCATTATATTATTACCCCCTGCTCATCAGGCTCATAAATCATTCCTGAAAGCATCTCAGCTCCCTGGGGAGTATACAGCTCAATTGCTGCCATTACAGCGCATATAGGGCTAATCAAACACAACAACCAACTCTGCCCTCACAGGTACCCATTTACCCCTGGGCAGTGGCGTAGCTAGCGGGGGAGGGGGGGGGGGAGGGGGGGCGGCCACCCCCCCTGGCTCCAGTTCCAGAATAAGTGGGCCCCCCCTAACACATGCGAATTTTGTTCACATGCTTATGGGACTGACTGACGGGCCCACCAGCAGGCAGGACTATACAGGCAGGGCCGGATTTAGACCTTGAGGGGCCCGGGGCACTTCAGGTTCGGGGGCCCCTCGACATAGAAATTAAATTACATGACAAATAAAAAATGAACTAAAATGAATGATAAACCGCATTTCTTCGAAAAAAATATAAAACTAATTTTATAATTATTACATTTTTTTTTTATAAAGGAAGTCCTTAGTCTGGGGCCCTCTGGCAGGGGGGCCCGGGGCAATTGCCCCCTTATAAATCCGGCCCTGTATACAGGGCCGCTTTTACATAAGGGCAAAAGGGTAGTTGCCCACGGCCCCAGGTAAAGAGGGGGCCCTAAAAATCTGTACAGTCATTTTTTTATAACCCGCGATTAATCAAAATCCAATGGCTTAATATGCATGTAGAAGGTATATAGCAGCACTAACACTTTTTCCGGATAACAATTAAGAAAATGGCTTTTCCGAATGTATGTACTCTTTACAGACTATTCGTGACCATACCAGTAAGCTCTGCGCAAGCAGAACGCACATTCAGTCGATTAAAGCTCATCAAAAATTATCTCAGGAGCACCATGTCTGAGGAGCGGTTGAATTGTTTGGCTATGATGTGTATAGAACGAGAAATAGCAGAAAACGTAGACTTTGGCATAGTGATTGATAAGTTTTCCAAAATTAAAAAGCGCAGAATGGAACTCGATTGATCATATCATTGACATTTATGTTGATACTTTGAAGAATATGATATGCTTCGATATTACCTAAAGTCGGTGTCATTGATTGGTGGGCCCCCTGGGATCCGATTCGCCCCCCTGGCGAACATAGCCAGCTACGCCACTGCCCCTGGGTGGAGAGAAGCAATTATGGTAAAGTGTCTTGCTCAAGGACACAAGCACCATGGTCGCGGTTGGGATTCGAACCCACATTCTGACGACTCAGCCATCAGAATACAAATCCGATGCACTAAACCGCTCGACCATGGCACTCCACTCCATGGCAATCATCACTGGCGCGCCCGACCTGGGGTGCAGAAAAAATTTGCTTACCAGAAATATTTGCTTAGCAGATTTTCTTGGTTACCAGCCAAACTTGCACATAAAATGAGTGTACTTTGGCTGGTAGTCTGTTTTGTAATGCTTAGCAAAAATATTTATTTATAATTATATAAGCAGCTTTATGAAATTAGACCCTGGGCCCAATTACATACAACCAATCAGCAGCCAATTTCATAGCGCTACTTGCATAGAAAAGCACACGCTAACTTGCCAGCTGTTGTGTTATTGCTAACAAATCAGTGACGTAACAATACAAATCCATGGTCAACTCTCACGCTACCCACTGCTAACCTGTGGAATATGCTTACGTCTAGCAGATATCTCCTGCTACAGTTAGCAGAAAAATTGCCTACCGGTAAGCAGCGATTGGCTCCCAAACGCAAGATTCTCTAACCGTCAGGTAAATGACCTATTGGCCTTTGCGACTCAGCCACGCCCCTAATACAACCCATATGGTAGGCCTATGGCAGTTTATGCAATAGTTCATGTCTTAGTTGTTAAGTAAAGACTGTTTGCGGTGAAACCATGTAAAGTTCTCAAATTGAGTAGTAATAAGTTCTGAAAAGAACTGGAGGTTACAACTCGACGTTTCGATCAGTATGCTCTGATCATCTTCAGGAGATTGTCTTCAGTATGTTCTGATCGTCTTCTCCTGAAGACGATCAGAGCATACTAATTGAAACGTCGAGTTGTAACCTCCAGTTCTTTTCAGAACTTATTACTACTCAATTTGAGAATTTCACATGGTGTCACCGCAAACAGTCTTTACTTATCCTTTTCACCATGCAAAGCTACAAACATTAGGGCCTACTTGTCTTAGTTGTTGGCGTTTACACGATTCAGACGCAAAGTCAATTTAACGTATGACTAAACACAGCCACACCAGTAGTTTTCTAGCATGGGTTAAAATATACCACGTACATGTACATTATAAGCTTACGAGAAGCACGGCAAGAGTGCATTTCTGAGTCGACCCAATTATGGAAATAATACTGCCCTCTATTGATCAGTTCGATAAATTAAAAACCCATTTATCCCACTCTTCTCAGACGTTATGGACCAATTTAAGAAACAGATATATATATACACGCCCCAGGCAGTGGAGGAAGTTTGCAGCAATAACATTGGCTCAATATAACCAGGGGGTAAAAAAACATATATAAAGTGCATTGGGATATTAAAGATATATCGCTCGTGTTTGGGCCGATTTGACGGTAAAAATAGATTTAAATGTTGAATTGCTATTTTTCTGGGGTAAACTGAGGAAGCTTTCATTTGAGACACTGAACGAAAAAAATCCGTCAATTTAATAAAATGATGGGTCATCGTTTAATGATCCTCAGCTTGTACAAGGGCGTGTGCAGTTTGGCCAGCTTGGCTGTCAATCAGAATGAAGTGCGTTTTAAATATCACTTTTATACAGTTTCCGCGCCAACATCCGAATTCTTTTGGGTTCGTTTAATAACCATTATTATCTTTCAAAATTCGTTCGTTTTTAAATTCGACATTTTGGGGTCTATTGAGCCCTCCTACTATAGGTGAACTTTAGTGGCAAGTAGCTATAGCAGTCAAAATCACATGGTGTCACCGCAATTACTCTTACTTATCCTCCTCACCATGCAAAGCTACAAGTTCTACCTAGTCAAAATCAGTCAACTGACTGTTTTGACTGTTGACCCAAATGTGCACACAGGGGCATTTTTGACTGGTTTTGACTGTCATTTTGACCACCCTGAACAATACCTGACAATGCTTTTACCAGTCAAAACAGTCGACTCACTTTGACCTGTAAATGTACTTCTAAGGTTTGACAGTGTTTGACTTTTAAGTGCACTAGATATACCTTGGCAAGCATATCAACATTTTGACTGATTTTGACCCTTACAGTCATAGGAGGGTTAATATTATCAATTCAGCTGAAACTCTCACCGACTTAGTTGGATACATTGGTTCCCTGTAAAATTTGAAAGCATAATAAATATATATATATTTTAGAATCGCTTATATGAAGCATGGACTTTTGATAAATATACTACTCAAAACAATTTAGGGAACACCGCATTTTTAACATCAAATAGGTTTGAAATGTTCCATGAACCGGGATTTTCATTTGCAACCCCCTCTCTCTTTCAGTAGTCATGTCATGAAATGTGTAATCACTACATGCATCCTTTATCATCTGTTTCATTGTGCAGTTGTTTCTCATCAATTCTGTGAAACATTGTGTTTATCTGCAATAAATGATCTTGCTTTAACTGAGATTATTCCGGTGTTCCCTAAATTGTTTTGAGTAGTACATATGTAAATTCAATTCAATTCAATGATGGTTTATTAAAAAATATTTACAAATCGCGGCATCTGCCGAATTACAGGTAAATTTACAAATCAAATGTTTAAGAAAGTACCGTTATAAAAACAAAAAAGGAAAAGAACAAAAAATACAGACAGAACAACTCAAATTGCACATGGAAATTAAAAAACAGACAACCAGAAAAATAGTTTTTGGAGAATTTAAATGTATATATATATATATAGTTAAAAATGGAGGGTATTATCAGTTATCAGTAAAAAAAAAAAACAGACAAAGGTACTGTACAATTATACAAATTAGTTAAAGATTATAAAGGAGGGTCTATTCAACTAATATTGAAATTACGAACAAGGTATGGCAATGCACTGTTTCTCATTCTATCAGTTTTACAAAGAAACTCAGGAATTTTGACTGTCCGCCTTAGAGTTCTTGTGTTTTGGGGTGCTGGCAAGTACTGCCGAAATTGAGTTGTTTTATTTAAAGTAGTTTCCATGAACGAACTACAAAGTAATTGTCTACGATCTTCTAAGGATTGAAGCGTGCAGTGAGACAGTACCAAGAGATATGTACAGAAACTAACCTATAAAACGTTCAGCTTATTTCATTGTGTCGTTAACGAGACAATTTTGATGGAAATACGATTATTATTAAATTGTTTTGAGTAGTACATATGTAAATGCATCCGTACCAAGAGATATGTACAGAAACCAACCTATGAAACTTTCAGCTTATTTCATTGTGTCGTTAACGAGACAATTTTGATGGAAATACGATTATTATTAAATTGTTTTGAGTAGTATATATGTAAATGCATCCGTACCAAGAGATATGTACAGAAACCAACCTATGAAACTTTCAGCTTATTTCATTTGTCGTTAAAGAGACAATTTTGATGGAAATACGATTATTATTAAATTGTTTTGAGTAGTATATATGTAAATGCATCCGTACCAAGAGATATGTACAGAAACCAACCTATGAAACTTTCAGCTTATTTCATTTGTCGTTAAAGAGACAATTTTGATGGAAATACGATTATTATTAAATTGTTTTGAGTAGTACATATGTAATGGATCCGTACCAAGAGATATGTACAGAAACCAACCTATAAAACTTTCACCTTATTTCATTTGTCGTTAAAGAGACAATTTTGTAAATGCAATTAGATTGTTTGTATTCATTCTAATTTAGAAATTGATAATCAGCTGATAATCTATTTCAGATTATTAGATTTTTTTTGGGGGAAAATGGCGATAAATTCAAATGGAATAACTTCTCAGAATGTTTGCCATCATTAATAATAATAATAATAATAATAATGTGTGGATTTATATAGCGCACGTATCCACCAACTAAGTGGTGCTCAAGGCGCATTATATTATTATCCCTGCTCATAAGGCTCATAAATCATTCCTGAAACCATCTCAGCTCCCTGGGGAGTATACAGCTCAATTGCTGCCATTTCTAGCGCATATAGAGCAAACCAACTCTGCCTTCACAGGTACCCATTTACCCCCTGGGTGGAGAGAAGCAATTATGATTAAGTGTCTTGCTCAAGGACACAAGTGTCACGGCCGTGATTCGAACCCACATTCTGTTGCTAATACCAGACTTGAATCCGGTAAGCTAGACCGCTCGGCCACGACACCCCATTACCATGTTACAACCGAGTAAGCCTTGAGATAATTGTTTCGGGTGATATAGACCATGTGACGTGTTTACACTTTGCGTGACCTTTAGAGTACCAGGGTGATTTTCCGCCGGGCAAAAGTGTGTGTATTTGTATGCAGAGTTTGTACATTTTGTACTTCTCCACATAACATCAATTTAAAAAAAAAAATTTCAGATGAATAAGATTTGAGATGTAATGATATTACCTTATTAAAAAATAAAATCTCAGAATATCAGATTATATGGTTTCTTGTCATAGACCGGCGCAGTTTGACCTTTGGGGCTCTTTTGTCAACTTGTGATGTCATAGATCACATGGTCTATACCAAGAATAAACATTCTCTGACAGGAGCCAACGTCATATAGAGCTACTAATTTTGTTAAGCTGCAGGGAATTTTGCTAAGCAAATACTTTTGCTAAGCATTATAAAACAGACTACCAGCCAAATGACACTAATTTGATGTACAATTTTAGCTGGTAACCAAGAAGATCTGCTAAACAAATATTGATGGTAAGCAATTTGTATTCTCTGATAGGGAATCAGGGACCATAATTTCTTTAAGCAAATATATTTGCTAAGCATTATTAAAACAGACTACCAGCCAAAGTACACTAACTTTATGTACAATTTTAGCTGGTAACCAATAAAATATGCTAAGCAAATATTAACCCTAACGCCCTAGGTATTCTGGCTAGCAACCTTCCTGAATCCTCCAAAATCCATCAGAGCACTTTTGGAAACATGCCCTTATCTT
Organism: Zoroaster sp. YZ-2022; assembly: GCA_029582265.1. Lineage (NCBI taxonomy): Eukaryota > Metazoa > Echinodermata > Asteroidea > Forcipulatida > Zoroasteridae > Zoroaster > Zoroaster sp. YZ-2022. The sequence continues at coordinate 8,971,887 of CM055818.1, forward strand.
CAAAATGCACCATGCATTTATGTTGATCTTTCATATTCAGCATTTATGGCCTGTGTTTCTTACCAGGTAGTAATTTTGTCCCATTTGAAGAGGTGAAAGTACCAGTTTCCAACAGTGCTGAATTTTTCCCAAAAAGTGTCCCTTGGAGAATTGTTCAGGATTTGGGGTGGTTAGGGTTAACGATAAGCAATTTGTTCTTCCCGCGCAAGCATTATTTCGCATCGGGTCAAAATATATGTTGAAATCTTTATAGCTTGCGAAAAGCACGGCTATAGAGTATGTCTTGAAAGAACATGTTACAGACGTGGATTGAATTTTTACATGAATGAGTGATTTGTGGGGAAAGAAAGTAATTAAGTCATTGTGGCAATTAAACTAAATCTTCACACTGATGATGGGAATACGATTATTATTAAGTTGAAGAGGATAATGTTACACTAGCAATTTATACTCCATCAAATGCATACTTTGTTAACAATTTCCAAATGTTTAACAAATTAGTTCAGATATTTCTGAGATTAGAATAACACTGCGTTTACAATTTCAGAAGAGGGCAGCATCTTTTCCATAATCGGGTATAATTTTCCTGCAGTAACGAATTGCCATTATCTTATAAATATAATTTTAAAAAGATTCTATAATTAATCCATCAATAATTCTAGTGGCATGGTACGTAGTCTAGTGGTTACAACGCTCGACTGGTGGTACGTGGATCGCGACTAGGTTTTGTCAAGATAAATTTAATAAATGTTTGTATTAATTTTTATATTAGTTTTTTTTAACACTACAATATTAATTCAGAAGAAAAGCCTTTCTGTATATTATAATAGTATACAAAAAGGGACCAAGCGGTCTCGTGCATCAGACTCCATCCTGGTGCCAGTGTCAGAATGTGGGTTCGAATCCCGGCATGGTCGGTCGCAGCGCTTGTGTCCTTGAGCAAGACACTTAACCATAATTATCCCGTGCACTAGATTATTAAGGCAATGCACGTAAAAGAACCCAGAACACTTATCGTGGAAGAGTAGGGGGTTTACCTCGGTGTTTCTGGTTCACATTGTAAACGCCCTTGTTTATAGACTTCTGAGCTGCAGTGCTTAAGTGTGCTTCTGAGGCATCCTTGGTTTCATGACCAGAAATGTATAATAATGATAGTAATGTCTAGCTGTGGAGGATTTTTTTAAAGGAATTTAAAAATGAAGTCAAAAATACATGTTTAGAATACACATGCATATTGGTGATTGCACAGTGCCTATTCTTTACTGCAATTGGGTAATACTGACAAAAATTAATTTATAGGTTGGTGAAATTAATTAATTTACTTTTCTATTTTTTAAATTAAAAAAAAATTATTTTGGTCTTTATTTCTCCTTTATAGCCACCAATGTTTATCCTTTCGACAGGTGACCTACATTGACAAAAATATTGGCTTCGGGGAAAATCGCAAAGACATTTCTATGATTGAAGTTATTACAGAGTTAAATTTGTAATCATACAGTCAAGGCCTGTTGGTTCTCAATAGAAACAGGATCGATTTCAGAACATTTAACAAGTTAGTCCATCCCTTCCGGATTCTGTTTTATCTAAACCACTCTTGGGAATCGGGGAAAGGTGAAACAAACTAAATCCAAGCATTTGTCAACTTCTGATTTTCCTTCACTTCAGAGATTTTGTTCGTTATATTATGATGTTTCTTGGAAAAAACTGACTCAATATCTTTAACCAAAATCAACTATTTAATGCTCAGACAAATGGCTCAATATCTGAAATATAGTTCCGTTTCCTTTTCCCTAACCATGACTGACAATGAAGTCCTCCGTTCAACATCTTGGGGGGTACTCGCTTTTCAATTCCCCCTTTCCGATCGCCATATAATGCTGGAAAAGTAGACTATGAACTGCCCACAGAATGGTACTCTTCAGAGACTACGGACTAAACGGCGCCGGTGAGTAGTCGCTCCACTTCTGAATACATTGCGTAAAGTAATAGGGCACTGATGTTTATACACCATTCATACCGCGTTCACTATGACGAGTAGATTAAATTTCGCTGCATCCTTTGTCCACTTCCTAAGCCTTCGAAATTATAGCTTTGCACAAGAGCGTATTCGAAATGTCTCCTTTAATTTATGACACCATGGCATTGATTGATGAAGGCAGGACTGCGGTTGTTGATATTAAGATATTTTTATCTTTGCATTGGTGTGATAATTGCATGTGCCTCACTCAAACAGAACAAACAAAGCTCCATTTTAAAATTAATTTAAAACAAATAGACAACAAAACATCCAGAAACCATTTAGATATGGCTTAGCGAAGAGTACATAAGTAAGACTAATTGCGGTGACACCATGTGGAATCTCAATTGAGTAGTAATTAGTTCTGAAAAGAACTGGGGGTACATGATAATTATTTCATTAAAATGTCGTCATACAACGGCATTTCCTCAAGTAAATAGTTAATTAAAATAGTTCATTTACACTGTTTATTACCGCGACATTCAGAATTACAACGGTTACACCACATATTCGAGATGAACATTACATTTTTGCGCTGTTCCCTTTTCACACTTACTATAAGTAACTCGATTCTTTTAATGTAAGGTACAACATTGGTTAAAATCAGATTTGCAAAACCCTCCTACTGTAGCTGAACTTTTGTGGCAAGTAGCTATAGTAGTCAAATGACTGTTTTTGACTGTTGAACCAATTGTTCACACATGGACATGTTGACTGCTTTTGACTGTCATTTGGACCACCCTCAACATTACAAGATACTGTTTTTACGAGTCAAAAACGGTCAACTCATGTTGACCTCTAAATGCACTTACTTGTGTAAGTGCACTTACTGTTACGTTTGACAGTGTTCAACTTTTAAAGGGGCAGTATCGTCACAATCAACAGGACATTAACTCAGTGACTGAAAATAATTCCCACATGATAAGGTCATATTACCGTTGCAGCTGCATAAATGAGCCAGTAATTTTCAGTCACTGCGTTCATCTTAAACTAGGACACCGATTCCATGCCCTGTTGAAAGTTTCCTCTGATTGTGACGATACTGCCCCTTTAAGTGCACTAGATATACATTGGCATGTACATAGAAAATTTGACTGATTTTGACCCATGCAGTCATAGAAGGGTTCAAACCCTACTTGGTGTAAAGTTGGTAGACTTATCAGTGCTGAGAAAGTATTCTGTCTCAAGCGCGAATTATACAAAATATAGGCGCTGCCTTTACAAAAATATTTTGATTTGTTTTAATCGTTTTATCTAAAACCTGATCACCTATTGTGAGTTTTTGTAACAAATGATCAATACCAAATACTGATTTGATAGATTCCGTTTAAATACACGTACATTTGTGTATCAATTGATTCCATTTTGCCTTTAACACCGACGTAATGTATAAAACACTGCATACATTCCAAGTGTCTGTGACAAAAAACGCACATGCGACTCAGGCGGGATTCAAACACACGACCTTCTGCTTACTAGTGCAGACGTCTTAACCTCTCGACCACCGAGCTTGCTCGATGACGATTTGCCGGCTGGAATCCTATGTAGTAGCGGGTACCGCGTATATATGTATAGATTGAGGACGATTAGAGCATACTGATCGAAACGTCGAGTTGTGACCTCCAGTTCTTTTCAGAACTAATTACTACTCAAGAGAGAAGTTGTTGCGTCGGGTGATAAACAATTGATCTGACTTTTCCCTTACACCGACGTAATGTATTTGCAATTAGTTACATAAACAGACCAGTATTGATTTTAAAATAATAACTCTGACATTACTGATATTATTAAGTGTACTTGTTCTCTCCCGACGACGACACACAGAGTAGGATAGTTGAAACGTAGAAAAGACTAACACGGTTCTTATTAGAACCGCAATCTCACTTGGCGATAGTTGAGATACAAACTCATAACCGTAAACCGATGCAGTTGAAACGTACAGAATACCACTATATCATGGTTCTTATCATCAGAACCACAATCTCACCTAGCAAACCGAACTGAACCGATACCTATTTTGTACGTACATTTTGAAACAAGAACATTAATTACAAACTCGTTATTCTTTAGTTGAAATGATATCGAAGAACAATGCAGATACATACATATGGGTTAGCGAGAGTTGACATTACGTCAAAATACTTTCTAGGTTGACTTATAATAGCGATATGTTCCCGATGACTTCCAAAGCGTTAATCATTAACTGTTTAGGAGGTAAGACCCAGACAAATTGGCATAAAAGCGAACCTCTATACTGAACTTTACTCACTGCATGCATACACGTATGCTCGTAAGCATCATTATTCGGTATTATATTTCACATTGTTGCTTTACATTACAAAGAAACGATACAAAAACGTGAACTTACCTGAACTGAACTCCATCCGTGGTCTCTTGTTGTCTTTCTAAGAAAGTAGCGTGGAGCACCAGCGCTGATACGCACTGTGATGACCGTTATGAATTGATGACCAAACACATCAACTGATCTCACCAAATGATCACCGACTTCATCAATTATTCGATTTGTTGACAGAGAATCTGAAGAGACAAACATAACAGTTTGAACCTGTTACACACGAAGTTAAGCTGCGAACATGAAACGAACGTTTGTATCAGTCGAATATTAATCATACGACAGGTACGCCACAAGGCAACTGCATCAAACCAAATCACTCGTGCTCAGCGAAGCCGCAGATTGCTTAACTTTTTGTGCACACCGTACAAAGCCATGAGGGCGCTTTTCCGTAGATGCTGCCGCGATCAATGCCGACTGAAGTGACGTTACGGAGTCAAACATCACGTGGCTGTGGCGTTTGTTTGGCTCTTGGAAAATGACACTTGATTCACACGAGAATAAATCGGTTCATATTTCAAGAATTATATGAAAATGAAATTCAAAAGTAGACCTTTATGCAAGTTGATATAGTGGCTATACTTAGACTGCTCGCTAAATATTGATTTAAAAATAATATGACTTGAAGAGTGATTCTGAGGCGTGAACTGAAAAGGAGATAAATAATACAAATGGTGTTTCAAAATGGGAGTTGTGATGTCGAAGGCTCTCTTGACAAGTAATTATTTATTTATTTAAAGTGTAAAATGTTAAATTATGCTTTCAAAAATAATCTAATGTATTGCTTAAAGATAGATTGCCTGTGATTTGTCATTATTTTAAGGACAATTTTCCAAACATTTTAGGTTTTGTTGAAACATTGATCCCATCCTTTTTAGAAAGGAAAAAAAAAACTTTATAATGACATATTTCACAAAATAATTATTGTCTGAAGCTCGGCTTAACCGTACTTATATTAATTTTGGGATATTTTTTACTGTAAAACCATGGTTCTCATGATTATTTTGAGAAATGTTTTCCTTTCTTCAATTAAAAAAATACATTGATCCGATAATAAAAATCACAAATTGCCGTTAAAAAAGCGATACCACGGGCGATATATCTTAAATAATCTAGCAAAATGATATAATTATAGGTTGGTGAAATTCTTGCGTCGGGAGATAAACAATTGATTTAATTTTGCCCTACACCGACGTGTGTATAAGCACTGTATACTCAGTGCTTTCCGAGTGTCTGTGAAAAAACTACACAGGCGACTCGGGCGGGATTCGAACCCACGACCTCCTGCTTACTAATGCAGACGTCTTAGCCTCTCGACCACCGAGCTTGCCCGAATCCCATATAGCAGCGGGTTCCGCGATATATATAGGTTGGTGAAATTCTGCACTAGTAAGCAGGAGGTCGTGGGTTCGAATCCCGCCCGAGTCGCCTGTGGAGTCTTTTCACAGACACTCGGAAAGCACTGAGTATACAGTGCTTATACACACGTCGGTGTAGGGCAAAATTAAATCAAAATGATATAATGTTATTTAGTTTATTTGCACTGTATATCATTGAAATCATGAGCATTGACTTGTACAAGTCCTCTGCTTTCTACTAGGCTCTTCCAAACATGGACGTCTTCGCAAATACCACAGTGTGCATACGCAAGCCGATTTGCGTAATCCATACTGGTCTAGCTATTAAACGACAAAATACTGCCGAGGGTCTCCCTTTGTTCCCCTCTTTTGATTACATCTTAACCAAACGTGGGCATACGTTCACACATACTTAGTTAAATAAAGGACATGAACCAGAATTAATTTAGATGTATTTGTGCGCACACTAATATAGATAAATAATTACGACATGTCAACAGCTAACCGAACCATTTTGTAAGTGTTGCATAGCAGAACAATAACGAAACAAAGATTTTAAGTGCCAAGCCGCCATGATGCAAATGAACGTGATGTCACACTTCGGTATACTCTATATATAGACATGAGCTAGTTGCAGCATTCGTTTAAATGCATCATATCCCCATGACCTACCGGTCTTCTTGCGGAGCGATATCCACCCTTTCCTCCTCAAATTTTAATTTAAATTTTTGATGGATTTTTATATCGGGTGAAAATCCTGTCGCCCTTGGGATTACAGAGGGTAAAACACCAGCGCACAACACACGAAGAATGGGCGTTAAAATATTGACTACAAATATTCAACGTAGGAATGATGCTGATGAATGATTGCAAGATTAAATTTGACGTTTTCATCATGATGGGCTCAGCTGTTTAATGGGCCTTTGCAATGGAAATTATTTAATAGAAAACATTATGCACAACATAACTCTATATCCATGTAATTTCTTGACGGTGTTTTTATACTTTGACACTTTTTTGTTTATATGCTAATAGAAAATTTACATATTCATAAACCAAATCATTGATGTCCCACTGGGATCAGACGCAACATTACGGTTGATTTGTTCGTAACAGCTGAGTAAATTCCTTGTTTTATTCAAAATTCAGTTCTCTTAATGTTTTGTGTTGTCTTGTTAAATGAGTGTTTTGGTTACTAATCAGTCAACGTTTTGTTTTTTAGGGAACCACTGTTTTTCTTAGGCAAGGTTTGAGGGTTTGAGGGTTTGATTGTGTGCACTTTTCAGTGCTGCTGTGACACTGAGTTCCAGTTGTGGTCTCACAAAACAGCGCCCTCGTGTGTCAAGGATAAACATGACATGTTTTGCAAATTCAAATATTATACTTTACGTTGAAATAGATTAACCATTTTTGTTGTTGAATTATTTAAAGAGCACAGTTTGCTAAAATATTGAGCTACTTGCAATTGTATTTCATAGACACCTTTAAGATGGAATTCGGATGCTTTTCGTGAGCTAGTATAATGAAAAATTAACATGCACTCTAAAAGCTTCCGGGTCAGTTGACCTGGATAAGGGTTCCATTGGGCCAGACCCACTTCTGGGTCAGACTGTTCAGGAAGCCGGGTCAAACTGACCCGGATTCTGCGTCAAAATGTCTTTCTGTCCTGGATTCCGGGTCCGTCTGGCCATGTGTCTGGCCTCCGGCGCCCTTTCCGGGTCAGATATGACCCAGGAGATTTGAGAGTGTTGCACATAATTATTAGTCTTTGCTCAACCGCACATTGTTTTCTTGTAATCCATTTCTTAACGTTTATCTTTGTATTAAGCATTGATTTTCCAATGAAACCAATAAGCAATCTAGTTTCTATGCATGTTGCGTCCATAATGTGCGCTAGCGCGATGTACGAACATCAAGCGTGTATTTCAAGCTTGAAAAGCATTCACTTGTTTGCTTAATAGAAAACACACGGTCGGGGCAAATTGTGTAAAGAAGCATTTTTTTGTTCATGTTTTCTAAAATAAAAAAATGAGAGCACTTAAAGGGACAATATCGTGACGATCAGAGCAGACTTTCATCAGGGCATTGAATCGATGTCCGTAGTTTAAGATGAACACAGAGTGAAATTTACTGGCTCATTTATGCAGCAGCAACGGTAATATGACCTCATCATGTGGGGTATTATTGTCAGTCACTGAGTTAATCTAAAACTAGCACTCCGATTCCATGCCCTGATATTGACGATAGTGTCCCTTTAAAGGGACAATATCGTCACGATCAAAGGAGACTTTCAACAGCGCATGCATGTAATCGGTGTCCAATTTCAAGTTGAACAAATTGACTGAAAATCACTGGCCCTTTAAGACAAAACAATAAATCAATCAGTAAATTCATAATTAGGTCCCTAATATATATCGCCCGTGTTTGGGGTAAAAAATAGGTTTAAATGTTGATTTGCTATTTTTCTGGGGTTAAGGAAGTTATATTCCATTTGAGACACTGAATGAAAACATCCGTCATGGATTAGTACCAGTAAAATCAAACTCAAATTAATAAAATGCTGGCCCACTGTTTTAATCCACTGTTTTAATCCTCAGCTTACACAAGGGCGTGTGTAGTCTTTCGATTAGCCAGCGTGGCTGTCAATCAGAATCAAGCGCGTTTTACATGTCGCTTTTATACAGTTTCCGACATCCGAATTTCCTAATTTTTTTTGGGTTCATTTAATAACAATATTATTTTTAAAAATTCGTTCGCTTTTTAAATTCTATTTTATTATTATTTTTATTTTTAAAAATTAATTAATTAATTAATTTTATTAATTTTATTAATTCTATTAATTTTATAAATTTTATTAAATTTATTTAAAATTAATTTTTTTTTTTTAATTTTTTTTTTCGGGGGGGTCTCTTGAGCCAAACACATGCGATAGGTTTTTGTGTGTATTTCATATCCTGGACACATTATGGTAGTCACTATTTGTTACAAGCCCTTTGTGGTATTGCTGATTTTATTACCCTTTCAAAAACAACCACTGTGTTTATCACAAGGCGTGTTTTAAAACTGGGTTTAAAAGGTAGCCTTATCAGGTACTTTTTAAAATGTTTTTCATAACTGAATACCAGTCATCCTTTCGACTTATACCTATGCAAGTTTTGAATCAGTTGGCATTTGGGTGTGTTTACTCTGTGAATCCTGGGAGAAGTTTGGCGCAATGCTTATACTGGAATGGATATTTCAGAAGCTCAGTTACAAACTCAATACGACAGTGGGTCGTATTATACTATTCAAACCATTATAAAGAATTCAGGGATGCATTACCATTGATTAAACTGCTGTGTTGTAACAACTGATGACAGGTACAGGCGTTATGTTTGTTAGAAAATGTATATGTGTTGAAGATTTCCCGCCTATTATACGCATAACCTCTATCTGAGTGTTTGTTTTTACTCTTTCCGTTTGCAGGTTTTGTTTACTTCTGAACTAAACCAACGCAAATAATGACAAGACGAGAAAAAGCAACAGATTCTCTACACGGGGATCTGCCATGCTCGCTAACTTACCCTACACGTTGATAAATACAAAACAGGACGGGGAAATGACATATACAAAGTGCTTCAGATTATAATTTAGCAACGAGGGAAGATATAAACTGAAGGAATTGTACGCACAAGCCGGAACTAATGAACAAGTAATTATCCAAAAGCCCAGTTACATGGTTACGGCTGATAATGATATCGGATATCGCGAGAGATTATTCGGTCATTTTCAAGGAATTCTAAAAACACTTTCTATTTCAAGAAGTTGATGTGTGGTGCCTTGTTATCCGAGGCGCCAATTTCGATCAGCTAACACATTTATTACGATCTGCAATTGTGTTTACAGGCCTGTACAAAAATTATTACTTACATTATTGTTGGGAATGATATTTGACTAGGACTATTCTAAAAACCGATGCCACCGATGAGACAAATCAAGGGATGTTTGCTAACACTCATCAACTGTTTACACTAAGTACAGACGATGTGACCAATGACATCACATGTTTACAAAAGAGCCACAAATGTCAAACTGCGTCGGTCTATGACACTGGTCTATGACAAGAAACCATAAAATCTGATATTTTGTCAGGAGAACAATTCTATTTTTAACAAGGTACTTACATTACATCTCAAATATAATTTATCTGAAAATTAAAAAAAAAAATTAAAAAAATCATGTTATGTGCAGATTAATACCGGTTACTCTCTGAAAGTTTGCGATTGAAAATCACTCAAACCGATTGAAACTAGGGGCAAATATTTAACAGCTTATCACTAGTTTCAATCGTTTAGAGTGAATTTCAATCTAAAAATTTTAAGTAGTACAAAATATACAAACTTGTATTCATCTGAAAATTCAAAAAAAGTATTGATGTTATCATGATGTTATGTGGACAAGTACAAAATTTACAAACTCTCATGCAAATACACACACTTTTGCCCCGTGGAAAATCACCCTGGTACTCAAAAGGTCACGCAGAGTGTAAACAAGTCACACTGTGACATTGTGATTTATGCTTTTTGAGAATGCATACGCCACCTTAAAGGGACAATACCGTCACGAACAACAGGGCATGGAATCAGAGTTCTAGTTTTAGATTAACTCAGTGACTGAAAATAATATCCCACATGATAAGGTCATATTACCGTTGCTGTTGCATAAATGAGCCAGTAATTTTCAGTCACCGTGTTCATCTTAATCTAGAACACCGATTCAATGCCCTGTTGAAAGTCTGCTCTGATCGTGACGATAGTGTCCCTTTAAATAGAAAGTACATAATTGGTAATAACACGATTACAAAATAACTGAACTACTATCCGAAACTAATTTGACGTGGAGTTGGTAAAGGTACACCAGTTATCCTGAAAACAATTGTATGTTTGAAATGCTGTCATTTAATAGAAAAAACGAACAAAATATGTAAATTAAAAAATAAATAACTAAAAAAAAAGGGGATGCTTGTTCACACATGAATTTGACTCCAAACTGAGTTGAAACTTTCATTCATATGCATATCGTTTAATATGTATATCTTGATTCACATAAATTAAGCATACCCATAGAATTAGTTTTGCCAAAATTATCAATGTTGTACATTTAGTTCATTCCAACCAACTCCCTCTAGTGTTTCAGAATTATATAACACACTATAGCCTAACATTTGTAGCTTTGCATGGTGAGGAGGATAAGTAAGTCTAATTGCAGTGACACCATGTGAAATTCTCAATTGAGTAGTAATTAGTACCTCCAGTTCTTTTCAGAACTAATTACTACTCAATTGAGAATTTCACATGGTGTCACTGCAATTAGTCTTACTTACACTATAGCCTGTACGAACATAACAATAGGTGGTCACGTTTTTGATCAAGAAAAAAATACCGAAAAACGGTCACACGTCGTTTTTCTCTCATGTTTTTGAGAGAAAAAAAATCACCCAAAAAACTGTTTGTTTTCTGTAAGAAGAAATCACTTCAGACGAAATAGTTTATCAAGATGATTGATACGTGTACCAATTTTACAAGTCAATTTGTAGATAGCAATTCGTTATTTTTATAATCTGGTAATTACCCATTTTGTACCTTCCCCAATTAAATGATGAACACCTTGACTTAATCTATAAAATAGGCTTAGAGAGGACGTCTTTCCCCCATGCCGCAACTATGACCGCGTTTACACTAGATCCGGCAAGGGCGATCAACGGAGGATCAGATCCTGCAAGGGCGATCAAACTGATCGCGGACGCGTTCACACTTGAGTCTGATCGTGCATTGATCCCCCTAGCCCGACCGTCGGTTCAACGGAAGTTCCACACTGCTCGTGTGACAGGTCAACTGAGCAAGGTCATTGATTGTGCGCACACGCAGGCACACGCGTTGCCCGGGGTGATGCATGCCGCCATCTTAGCTTATGCTTCGTTCGCTAATTTTACAGACACAGTTCGACCGACTCACTTTCACCGTTTACGTTTGATTTTTTCCTCATTAAATTGCAGTTTTTTAACGGATGATCAGTTTCGTTTATTTGCGGTGTTGTTGCCATTAATTCTGGCACAATTTTACCGCCGACATCGTGGTAGAATGGTAGCAATGGTAGAAAAAAACATGCCAGCTCCCCCTCCGACCACATTCGACCCCGTACAACAGCAGCAGCTTCGGCCATGTCGTACAAGAAATAACGTAAACAACCACCAACAACACTAAACCTTAAGTGTACTATAATACTGCGACAAGAAAATACAAAATATGGATATACAAAATGATTTTCAAATACTAATGAAAACCGTGGTATTATGATAAAAAAACACGAAAGCCTGATGAGAAGGAAACTGGTCGATGCATAGAGGTAGAAATGGTCGAAGCATGTGGTTCGTCACGCACGGTTGTTGCATGCAGAACAGGGATGCAAATGCCAAGTACCATTCAAATCGTGTAATGTTCTTTTGTGCACAGAAATGCTGTGTTACGTGTTGGAACCAGTGTAATAAGGGACGCTCTCATTGCATAACCAACACTGGTTGTTTACAAGCTTTCGCGGTTTATTTTTTTCAACTCGCGCTCCAGTCTGTTTGATTAGACCGGAAGTCGGTGGGTCAAATTGCGGGGTCTGATCCTGCGTTGCGTTCACACTACGTTTTTGATCCACCTTGCAGGATCAGATCCTCCTTTGATCCCGCAATAAAGGGGGATCAAAAAGGAGGATCAGATCCTGATCGCTCTTGCGTTCACACTAGCTGTTGATCGCCCTTTGATCGCCCTTGCAGGATCTGATCCTCCTTTGATCGCCCTTGCCGGATCAAGTGTGAACGCGGGCTATCTCCAGCTTTTGGCCGTTTACGCCATAACCCACATGGGCCTGGTGGATACACAAAGAAACAGCAACTGACCTAATCCTATAATAGCTATCAGTGGACAGCAGGAATCTCGTGCCCGCTTATAATCACTTTTCGGTTATAAATCCTCTTGGGGGCCCAGACACGACCTCTTTACTCTATATTGACCCATATATTGACCTCTATATTGACCTCTATATTGAGATATTCATGAAGTCAGTATAGTCTATTAAAACTGTTCATAGAGTGAAAACATGGCAGTAACCGGACAAAAACAGGAGATATTTGGAGGTTGGGGAAAGATGGTCTCCCTTATGCATTTCAATTAGTTCCATAAGGCCCCAAAATGTATCTAGTTTCTGGTCATAGGTCGGCTTCAAAATCGGTCCGGTGACAGTTTTTTTTTTTTTTTTTTTTTGCCAACAGGGAAATACATGATAGGCCTACTTGTATACGCGGGGACCAAAATATATATGGTAACTAAGAGGGGCCTCACAAATCGGGCAAACGTTCATACCCCTAGGTGAAAAAGTGGTTTAAAACACAGCACGGCAGAATTCAAATCGAGTCGGCAATTTTGGATCCAAAAAATAAATAAAAAAAAGCTAAAAAATTGAAAAATTGAAAAATTAAAAATGCCGACGCGCGGGTCTGAAGCAACGCGCGCGGAGACCAGACACCGGAGACTTCTTTGGCCTAAGAATGATAAAATCCAAATTCGAGCACTGCGCATTCCCATTCATCGAGTCACCAAAATGTTCAAGGACCCCCCTAAATATAAAGTAAGCTGACAGATTGGCGATAAATCAATTCCTTTCCTTGCAAAACTCGTGCTGTATTACAAAGTAATTTCCTGGCGCGGCTTTTGTTGTTGTGTGGGTTTCAGAGTCGCATCCGATCTTATTTCCGAAGAAGATTTGTGTCTCAGCAAAAAAGGCGGAGTTTAGGTCACGTCATTCAGTGTATTATTATACGGAGTTCACAAGAAATGTGGCCATACAGGTATCTTTTAATGAAAGTGAAGGTTCAGCATCATGCTAACGATGGGAAAAAACTGATATACATTCAAGGGAAGGTACAACATTGGTAATGTTGGCCAAACTGCTTCTATGAGTACGCTTACTCTCTTTGAATCAAGATATACATTAAAGGGAAGGTACAACATTGGTAATGTTGCCCAAACTGCTTCTATGAGTACGCTTACTCTCTTTGAATCAAAATATACATTGAAGGGAAGATACAACATTGGTAATGTCGGCCAAACTGCTTCTATGAGTATGCTTACTCTCTTTGAATCAAGATATACATTGAAGGGAAGGTACAGCATTGGTAATGTTGGCCAAACTGCTTCTATGAGTATGCTTACTCTCTTTGAATCAAAATATACATTGAAGGGAAGATACAACATTGGTAACGTCGGCAAAACTGCTTCTATGAGTATGCTTACTCTCTTTGAATCAAGATATACATTGAAGGGAAGGTACAACATTGGTAATGTTGGCAAAACTGCTTCTATGAGTATGCTTACTCTCTTTGAATCAAGATATACATTGAAGGGAAGGTACAACATTGGTAATGTTGGCCAAACTGCTTCTATGAGTATGCTTACTCTCTTTGAATCAAGATATACATTGAAGGGAAGGTACAACATTGGTAATGTTGGCCAAACTGCTTCTATGAGTATGCTTACTATCTTTGAATCAAGATATACGTTATACATTAAAGGGAAAGTACAACATTGGTAATATTGGTAATGTTGGTAAAACTGCTTCTACGAGTACGCTTACTATCTTTGAATCAAGATATACATTAAAGGGAAGGTACAACATTGGTAATGTTGGCAAAACTGCTTCTATGAGTATGCTTACTCTCTTTGAATCAAGATATACATTGAAGGGATGGTACAACATTGGTAATGTCGGCCAAACTCCTTCTATGAGTATGCTTACTCTCTTTGAATCAAGATATACATTGAAGGGAAGGTACAACATTGGTAATGTTGGCAAAACTACTTATATGAGTATGTTTACTCTCTTTGAATCAAGCTATGCATTAAAGGGAAGGTACGACATTGGTAATGTTGGCAAAACTACTTATATGAGTATGTTTACTCTCTTTGAATCAAGCTATGCATTAAAGGGAAGGTACGACATTGGTAATGTTGGCAAAACTACTTATATGAGTATGCTTACTCTCTTTGAATCAAGATATACATTGAAGGGAAGGTACAACATTGGTAATGTTGGCAAAACTACTTATATGAGTATGCTTACTCTCTTTGAATCAAGATATACATTGAAGGGAAGGTACAACATTGGTAATGTTGGCAAAACTACTTATATGAGTATGTTTACTCTCTTTGAATCAAGATATACATTGAAGGGAAGGTACAACATTGGTAATGTTGGCCAAACTGCTTCTATGAGTATGCTTACTCTCTTTGAATCAAGATATACATTGAAGGGAAGGTACAACATTGGTAATGTTGGCAAAACTGCTTCTATGAGTATGCTTACTCTCTTTGAATCAAGATATACATTGAAGGGATGGTACAACATTGGTAATGTTGGCAAAACTGCTTCTATGAGTATGCTTACTCTCTTTGAATCAAGATATACATTGAAGGGAAGGTACAGCATTGGTAATATGGCAAAACTGCTTCTATGAGTATGCTTACTCTCTTTGAATCAAGATATACATTGAAGGGATGGTACAACATTGGTAATGTCGGCCAAACTCCTTCTATGAGTATGCTTACTCTCTTTGAATCAAGATATACATTGAAGGGAAGGTACAACATTGGTAATGTTGGCCAAACTGCTTCTATGAGTATGCTTACTCTCTTTGAATCAAGATATACATTGAAGGGAAAGTACAACATTGGTAATGTCGGCAAAACTGCTTCTATGAGTATGCTTACTCTCTTTGAATCAAGATATACATTGAAGGGATGGTACAACATTGGTAATGTCGGCCAAACTCCTTCTATGAGTTTGCTTACTCTCTTTGAATCAAGATATACATTGAAGGGAAGGTACAACATTGGTAATGTCGGCCAAACTGCTTCTATGAGTATGCTTACTCTTTGAATCAAGATATACATTGAAGGGAAGGTACAACATTGGTAATGTCGGCCAAACTGCTTCTATGAGTATGCTTACTCTCTTTGAATCAAGATATACATTGAAGGGAAGGTACAACATTGGTAATGTCGGCCAAACTGCTTCTATGAGTATGCTTACTCTCTTTGAATCAAGATATACATTGAAGGGAAGGTACAACATTGGTAATGTCGGCAAAACTGCTTCTATGAGTATGCTTACTCTCTTTGAATCAAGATATACATTGAAGGGAAGGTACAACATTGGTAATGTCGGCAAAACTGCTTCTATGAGTATGCTTACTCTCTTTGAATCAAGATATACATTGAAGGGAAGGTACAACATTGGTAATGTTGGCAAAACTGCTTCTATGAGTATGCTTACTCTCTTTGAATCAAGATATACATTGAAGGGAAGGTACAACATTGGTAATGTCGGCAAAACTGCTTCTATGAGTATGCTTACTCTCTTTGAATCAAGATATACATTGAAGGGAAGGTACAACATTGGTAATGTCGGCCAAACTGCTTCTATGAGTATGCTTACTATCTTTGAATCAAGATATACATTGAAGGGAAGGTACAACATTGGTAATGTCGGCCAAACTGCTTCTATGAGTATGCTTACTCTCTTTGAATCAAGATATACATTGAAGGGAAGGTACAACATTGGTAATGTCGGCCAAACTGCTTCTATGAGTATGCTTACTCTCTTTGAATCAAGATATACATTGAAGGAATGGTACAACATTGGTAATGTCGGCCAAACTGCTTCTATGAGTATGCTTACTCTCTTTGAATCAAGATATACATTGAAGGGAAGGTACAGCATTGGTAATGTTGGCCAAACTGCTTCTATGAGTATGCTTACTCTCTTTGAATCAAGATATACATTGAAGGGAAGGTACAGCATTGGTAATGTTGGCCAAACTGCTTCTATGAGTATGCTTACTCTCTTTGAATCAAGATATACATTGAAGGGAAGGTACAGCATTGGTAATGTTGGCCAAACTGCTTCTATGAGTATGCTTACTCTCTTTGAATCAAGATATACATTGAAGGGAAGGTACAGCATTGGTAATGTTGGCCAAACTGCTTCTATGAGTATGCTTACTCTCTTTGAATCAAGATATACATTGAAGGGAAGGTACAGCATTGGTAATGTTGGCCAAACTGCTTCTATGAGTATGCTTACTCTTTTTGAATCAAGATATACATTGAAGGGAAGGTACAGCATTGGTAATGTTGGCCAAACTGCTTCTATGAGTATGCTTACTCTCTTTGAATCAAGATATACATTGAAGGGAAGGTACAGCATTGGTAATGTTGGCCAAACTGCTTCTATGAGTATATGCTTACTCTCTTTGAATCAAGATATACATTGAAGGGAAGGTACAGCATTGGTAATGTTGGCCAAACTGCTTCTATGAGTATGCTTACTCTCTTTGAATCAAGATATACATTAAAGGGAATGTACAGCATTGGTAATGTTGGCCAAACTGCTTCTATGAGTATGCCGACTCTCTTTGAATCAAGATATACATTAAAGGGAAGGTACAACATTGGTAATGTTGGCCAAACTGCTTCTATGAGTATGCTTACTCTCTTTGAATCAAGATATACATTAAAGGGAAGGTACAGCATTCGTAATGTTGGCCAAACTGCTTCTATGAGTATGCTTACTCTCTTTGAATCAAGATATACATTGAATGGAAGGTACAACATTGGTAATGTTGGCAAAACTGCTTCTATGAGTATGCTTACTCTCTTTGAATCAAGATATACATTGAAGGGAAGGTACAACATTGGTAATGTTGGCCAAACTGCTTCTATGAGTATGCTTACTCTCTTTGAATCAAGATATACATTAAAGGGAAGGTACAGCATTGGTAATGTTGGCCAAACTGCTTCTATGAGTATGCTTACTCTCTTTGAATCAAGATATACATTGAATGGAAGGTACAACATTGGTAATGTTGGCCAAACTGCTTCTATGAGTATGCTTACTCTCTTTGAATCAAGATATACATTGAAGGGAAGGTACAACATTGGTAATGTTGGCCAAACTGCTTCTATGAGTATGCTTACTCTCTTTGAATCAAGATATACATTGAAGGGAAGGTACAACATTGGTAATGTTGGCCAAACTGCTTCTATGAGTATGCTTACTCTCTTTGAATCAAGATATACATTGAAGGGAAGGTACATCATTGGTAATGTTGGCCAAACTGCTTCTATGAGTATGCTTACTCTTTGAATCAAGATATACATTGAATGGAAGGTACAACATTGGTAATGTTGGCCAAACTGCTTCTATGAGTATGCTTACTCTCTTTGAATCAAGATATACATTGAAGGGAAGGTACAACATTGGTAATGTTGGCCAAACTGCTTCTATGAGTATGCTTACTCTCTTTGAATCAAGATATACATTGAAGGGAAGGTACAACATTGGTAATGTTGGCCAAACTGCTTCTATGAGTATGCTTACTCTCTTTGAATCAAGATATACATTGAAGGGAAGGTACAACATTGGTAATGTTGGCCAAACTGCTTCTATGAGTATGCTTACTCTCTTTGAATCAAGATATACATTGAAGGGAAGGTACAACATTGGTAATGTTGGCCAAACTGCTTCTATGAGTATGCTTACTCTCTTTGAATCAAGATATACATTGAAGGGAAGGTACAACATTGGTAATGTTGGCCAAACTGCTTCTATGAGTATGCTTACTCTCTTTGAATCAAGATATACATTGAAGGGAAGGTACAGCATTGGTAATGTTGGCCAAACTGCTTCTATGAGTATGCTTACTCTCTTTGAATCAAGATATACATTAAAGGAGAAAATCCTGAGAAATCACAGGTCTGATTCTTATGAAGAAATATATTTACGGCTGGTGAATATATCATATTCAAATAGTTATTCAATCCAATGTTTGTCGAAAATGACAACAAGTCAGACGGAATAACTTCTCAGGATGTTTCGTACCATTACCATCTTACAACCAAATAATCTTGTGTAGCGCAACGAGCTTAAACAAACACAATTACCATCTGTGCCCTCAAAGGTCCCCATTTATACTCCTGGGTGAAGAGATGCAATTATAGTTAAGTGTCTTGCTCAGGGACACAAGCATCATGGTCACGGTCAGAATTCGAACGCACATTCTGACGACTCGGCCATCAGAACACATGTCCGATGCACTAAACTGCTCGGCCATTGCACTCCATGAATTGAGATTAAATAATAATAATAATAATAATAATAATGTGTGGATTTATATAGCGCACGTATCCACCAACTAAGTGGTGCTCAAGGCGCATTATATTATTATCCCTGCTCATAAGGCTCATAAGGCTCATAAATCATTCCTGAAACCATCTCAGCTCCCTGGGGAGTATACAGCTCAATTGCTGCCATTTCTAGCGCATATAGAGCAAACCAACTCTGCCTTCACAGGTACCCATTTAACCCCTGGGTGGAGAGAAGCAATTATGATTAAGTGTCTTGCTCAAGGACACAAGTGTCACGGCCGTGATTCGAACCCACATTCTGTTGCTAACACCAGAACTTGAATCCGGTAAGCTAGACCGCTCGGCCACGACACCTCATGAGGGTATTCATTCGAAATGTAATGGCCGGTGATTCATTTCAGAATTGATTTGTTGTTCATATTTTCTCGAAAAGTACTGACGTGTCAGACGGAATCACATCTCCATCATGATGATTGGTACCATAAGTAATCACCACAGCTGCACAAAACAGAACAAGGAATAATTGTATAGGCCTTCGGTTGAGAAGGGATTATAATTATTGGAGTGAAAATGTGAAACGTCGAAGGAAGTCAAGCGCACTTTAGGCATACCAAAATCTATAAATCCAAAATAATGGTTATTGGACTTACGTTTCAAACCTGGCAGGTTCTGTCTCTCAAAGGCAAAATGGTCGATATACATAACAGCAAAAGAAACGTCACCCCTAAAAATATTTATTATTTTCATTTTATAATTAATATAATTTGTTTAATGAAGAATATTATGAGTATGGAGTGTAACACGAACACAATGTGGCAAATTTGGTTGACCTGGCAGCCAACCATCCCACAACATTGTATATTTATTATGTTTAATAATATAATTACTTAACAAAATTTAGGGGGTGACGTTTCTTTTGCTGTTATGTATACATACATACATGAACACAGGAGTGGGTTTATATGTATGTATGTAATTTTGTCCATTTTGACTTTGAGAAGGAACCTGCTAGGTTCGAAACGTAAGGCCAATAACCATTATTTTGTATTTATACTACAGGCCCTTTAGGTTGCTAAGCAGTTTGCAACAGTTAATTCTCTATTTAAATCTATAGATCCATAATCACAGTGTACAAAGACTTTATATGGAACCAAAATGAGTAAACATTCCAAACGGTACACTGATAATCTTGGATAAAATAAACGATCAAAGATTTAGATAAAACTGCTTGTTATAAATATGATGAATGTTAAAAGGGACACTATCGTCACGATCAGAGCAGACTTTCTGGGCATGGAATCGGCGTCCTTGTTTAAAAGATGAACACAGTGACTGAAAATTACTGGCTCATTTATGCAGTAGCAACGGTAATATAACCTTATCATGTGGGTACTGTTTTCAGTCACTGAGTTAATCTAAAACTAGCACTCCGATTCCATGCCCGGTTGGTCGTGACGATATTGTCCCTTTAAAAAACATACTGAAAATATTCCAAGATTATCATTTGAGAAATTTGTGAAATAAGAAAGACAGAAATTCCATGTGGTAATAAATTCAAGCAATCAGTATGCAAACTATTTTCTCACTGACGATACAATGAAATAAGCCAAAACTTTTAACAGATTATTGTGATTTTTATTAATATGGATGCATTTGTTTTTATCAAAAGTGTATACTGGCATTAACATAAGCCATAAACATTCTTAAAAAGAAGAATGAGAACATAATTATCACCAATGGTTCATCCACCCTATATTTGAAGTTGCGTCTCCCACTGGCCCGAATGTCTACGCTCCCCCGGGGGAAATATCCTTAGCTGTCTTGTGATCCCGTGCGCGCGCGCCATGTCGACATGATTTCTCGGCAGCGCACACTCGCGAACAATATCCGGTTCTTGCCAATTCAACCGGGGCGAGCGGAGGTTAGGTGCGAATTAAGCCCCCACTTCGACCAGCGCCCGGGGCGTCTATATTTCCTGCTCTTTGTGGATTTTTTGGTCTTGCTATCTCTGCCTCGTACACATTGCCGTTTCATAAGTCATCAGTTTCTGAAGTCGCACCGATGCCTGTTGTTTGCTCATCATTGATCCTTCAGTTTTGTTATTGCCTTCAAATCAAACAGCACAACTGTAACTACAACTTGCATATTTCGTAGAAGCTGGCATTTTAGACGAGTCATGTGTAGCGAAATCAAGATTATTATAATAAGTCCAATGTTTTATGGGGCATATTCGTCTGCTTCAGTCCTTCTACTATTGCGTTATGTGTTTCTTTTAAAGCAGTGGCGCACCCAAGGGGGGGGGCTTGGGGGCTTGAGCCCCCCCCCCCAAGGGCCCGCTGATGTTTTATTTATTTTTTTAAAGAAGGAGCCAGGAAAGAGAGCAAAATCTGAGCCCAAGTCTTGTCTACAGAGGAGTTCGGCAAGGAGTATAGGGCAGTGGTACAAGGGATGGGGACTCAGGAGACTCAAGCTCCCCTCCAAAAGTTTTCCATTTATTCCACTCACTATTATATTTTACGGCGTTGCGTATGCATGTGCATGTAAGCTTGAAGGGCCACCAGTATATATAACAAGCATATTTACACACCCCTGCCATGGTGCACCCTGATCAGGAGCAGCTTTACTTAATTTTATTTTCATTTTCTGTTGTCCGTTTCTCTTGTTGAGGTCGTTGACTGTCGTTGAGGTTACTCGTAAAATTTAAACACGCCCGCATTATAATCAACTCCTTTCCAGTTTGTACACAATGGCCCAGGATTGGGTTTTAATTTACAAAGATTATGTGACACTCTTTTAGCAAACACCGATTGGATAATATTGGGATTTGGTTTTGCCGCCAAATTCGTGTTTGAAAAAATTTAGCTCCGCCCGGAATGATCACAAACTTTACGTCCACGCAATGAAAGTATTTAACTATAGAAATCTTGCAGACGAAACAAGCTCAAGTTCTTTACATCAAGAGGAGGAAATTATATGGAAGGTAAAACCCTACGAGTCCGAATCATGCCATAATGTCTTCTTTTTATGACTAGAAACCACCAGGAAACATTTAACATGTGCTGTAGGTTCACTGACGAGCACGACTAGGGACATGGCTGCAGCCGCGCCAGCGGTTATGGTTTGGGTCAGCCATGTCTCTCCCCCATATTGGATTTCAAATAAAAATATTTTGAGCCCCCCCCCCCCAATCAAATCCTGGGTGCGCCACTGTTTTAAAGGGAAGGTACAACATTGGTAAATAGCAGTTTGTCAAATTGACTAGTTATTGTATTACTTTTTGTTTTACTTGGTGAAATGTTGGTACACGTATCAATGATCACGAGAAATTATTTAAACGTGGTTTCGTCTTCGAGGAAACAGAAATTGCAATGTCAAATTTACAAAAAAGCCTGCCGTCCAGGAATTGTTTGTTTAACATAAAAACATGGAACAGTCTCGACGTTTTCTCAGAAATGCGAACACCTGTTGTGGTGAAACTTTTACAGGTGAGTTTTATGAAATCTTTCTTGGAAATTAGTGGATTAAAATGAACGTATGTTACAAAAAAATGTTGTACCTTCCAAATTTAAAGGGAACGTACAGCAATGGTATATGGTAACATATGTATTTCACCCCTCTATTTTCGAGAAATATATAAAAAAACTAACCTGTGAAAATTTCATCACATTAGGTGATCACGTTTTTGTGAAAGCGACACAATACCCCGGTAACTGTTCTATGTTTTACACATATTTGCCGGCTTTTGAGGGCGCCGTTTAGTCAAAGCACCGCGTGTCGCCATGCGAGCATATCACTGGAACGAGCGTGCGCTATTGGTTTCATTATTAAGATTCAAGTGAACAGTTACCGGGAAACCTCTTTTTCAGGTAGAACACCTCCTCATTCTCATTGATAAGTCCAGCAAGATGTTCAAACGCAAAGGAAAATGTATGATAATTGGAAGGAAATGTGTGAGAGGAATGGTTGCAGCAGGAATCATTTTCAGTTTGTATATAGCGAAATGAATTTATTTGATCATTCAAACGTCATGAATTCCGTTCTTATTCACTGCATATAAAAAAAATGTGTGAGTTTATAGTACTTTTTCTGTTGAAAAGAATAAACAAATTTACAGCAGAAATTGCCGTTTTCAGATTTTTGGGTGAATAAACAAAAATGTGCCGTTTCTAAAGAGTTACGTTCCTATTCTCTGTAAAGTTACAGCAGGACCCAATTTCATGGCGCTGCTTACCACAGAATTCTGCGCTTACGGCGCCATAGAAAAGCGTGTGATTCTAATGCGCCGTAAGCGCAGAATTCCGCAGTATAAGCAGTGCCATGAAATTGGGTCCTGGTCTGCTGTTGATGCACAAGGGAAAATTCTGCTGTATAACAAAGAATTTACTTACTGTAAATCAACAACAATTATTTTAAAGTGTACGTTTGTATATATACAGACTATAAAATGGCGCCGCGAAATGCCCAAACTCTTAGCTTGTGTGTATCCTGAATCTCGAAAGAACAGGGAGGCATAAATGGGTAAAACAGTACGGCACATTGCTGAAATTGTGAAGGGGGGGGGGGAGGGTTACATAAAAATGTACTGTTAAAAATTGCTGTTCATTTACAGTAAGTTGTTTTATCAATTGGCATTACGGAGACTTCTTTATTAGACAGCAGATTCTTTGTTATACAGCAGAATTTTCCCTTGTGCATCAACAGCAGGCCTGCTGTAACTACAGCGAATAGGAACGTAACTTACGGCACATTTCTGTATATTCACAAGAAAATCTGAAAACAGCAATTTCTGCTGTAAATTTTTGATTCTTTTCAACAGAAAAACTACTGTGAACTCGCACAAACTTTTGTACAGTGTATGATTCCAATTTTATTTGTGCTTGGCGATACAAAGGGTTGGGTTCCTCACCCCCTCTCAATCCGCCAATAGTGGATTCTTTGAATATTTGTTTTCTCCATAAGGCTATGGTATGCACGAAGTGAGAAACACTGTATAGCTCATAAGCCTGACGAAACAGGTGAGGGGAAATATATCAAGAAATGATATAAGATTTGAGGCTTTGCATGGTGGAATATCGTTTCGGTTTGCGGTAACACCATGTGTTTATCTCAACTATCATTGGCGGATCAAGGGGGGGGGCTACGGGGGCTGTAGCCCCCCCTAAAATCTTTTTAAAAAATTAAAAAAGGGAGAGAAAAAGAGAGAGAGAGAGAGAGAGGGAGGGAGGGGAGGGGAGAACGCACTCCCATTCCCACAGTGTGCGGGATAAACATAAGGAGGTGACCTACTTAGTACTGTACTAACCGTTGCGCATAGGAAGTGGCGGCACCCTTTGTAGTACTGAAAAATAATTGTTTTTGATTGTCAGCCCCCCCTAAAAATGTTCTGGATCCGCCCATGACTATCGCGAAGCTGAGGTACAGATACTGAAAAGAACCTTATCGCACAACTCGTATCTCTACTGTGAGAATGGTTCAAGGGAGAACCAATGTCGGGCAACTTGCTTTCTCTACTGTCGCTAAGTGAGAAATATGGTTAAGTGAGAAATATGGTTCAGGGAGAACCATGGGGACTTCACTGGTTATTCTCTACGCTTCGATTAGCCTGCTCTAATCTGCGTCAGGAGATAAAGAAATGGTAAAGAGGTGGGAGGAAAAACCTAAACATGACTCATTTCTAAGCCCACTTAAGTGTTTTCACCAGCTCTCCGTGGACAGAAAGTACAGAGGCGAATCAAACAAGATTAGAACCCACGAACTTGTTCTCATAAGTGTAAGACCTTGTTCTCAAACGTTAACCTCTCGACCATCAATCTTGCCCGATAACGAACGAGCCAGTAAAGTACAAAAAAACTCAACTAAGATACATCGTCGGTCACTCATCCGGGTTACTGCACTGTAAGAATGGTGTTTAGAATTTTAAACACATGCCAAATGAACGCGTTTAGGAATGCGTTTCAATGCTAAACGGCCATAGTCTGTTCATGTCACAAAGCTAAACGTGCTTAGCTTTTTCACACCTGTTCATATGATATTTATAATTCAAACACACATCACAGAAAAGCACAATCTAAACATGTTTTAGGTTAAATATGTGAAAAAAGTGAGTACAAGGCAAGTGATTAGAAATGTGAAAAAAGTGAGTACAATCCAAGTGTTTAGAAATGTGTTTAAAGTCTAAACACCGTTTTTTACAGTGTGTTTTCATCACAATAATTCACTTATCAATTGTTAGGTGCATAATGTCATATCATGGGCAATGATAGTTAGTCTATTACACCTTTGGAAAGTACTCGAGGGGATAATTAGTATTTAAAAGATTAGGCCAAGTTGTTTTAAGATTTATTTATTTATTTAAACAAAAAACAATCCTCCAATTATTCAGTTATTTTGTTATATACATCCAATTATCTTGAGTCAAGATAATAGGAAAATTTTAAGAGGCATTGCCCGTTTTTCACCAGTGTGTTTTAAAAGGCAAATACAACATTGGTAATAAACTTGATTACAAAATTACAGAATTATTATCCGACAGCAAACTTGCTAAGTTGGAATGGGAACTAATAATTGTTATAGGGAATTCGAATATGACTTATATGTGAATAAACAATGTTTCGTGACGTCATCACAAATCAGAGCGCCCCCAGTGTTATAATAAACACTAGGTTTATTATAACAGACACTCAATTTCTACTTATGTCGGAAGTGCTCTCATTTCAGAGAAAACATAAAACCAGATGCACATTTACAACTTTTGGGTCCAAGTCTTTTTTGTGATATTTGTAAATGATTTTCCGCACTTTTCTCATGACTAAGACCTGCGTTAATATGGTTTTAAGACGGTAATGGTACCAAACAGAGTTTTTTCCGTCTGACATGTTGTCATTTTTGAGAAAACATGAAATGAATCACCGCCAGTAGAATGAAAACAAATATTTCCACTTTTTTCTTTTCCGTATTGACACAACAAAGTAAGCTGAAATGGTCACATATTGGTTTTTTTGTACATTAATTAGCCTATATTACGGTTCTTATAAAGTATGGATGCATTTACAGACATGTTATCAATGGTTTACACTCCCTTTAAAGGGACACTATCGTCACGAACAGAGCAGATTTTCTACAGGGCATGGAATTGGTGTCCTAGTTAAGATGAACACAGTGACTGAAAATTACTGGCTCATTTATGCAGCAGCAACGGTAATATGACCTGACTATTACGTGGGACATTATTTTCAGTCACTGACTTAATCTAAAACTAGCATTCTGATTCCATGCCATGTTGCTCGTGACTATATTGTCCCTTTAAAAATGGAAATATTTCACAATTTGTGAAATAAGAAAGACAGAAATTCCATGTGCACTGTAAAAACGTTGGGCAGCACGGGGTTGGGTAAGGTTATTTCTCCCAGAATTGGTCAGTATTTACCACAACTGTTCACATATTTTGGCAAAAAAATTATCAAACATTGGGCAATGGTAAACCAACTGTGTAACCTGTTGATATGTTGACCAGTGTTGGGCAACATATCAACCGTGTTTGCCTAATATTTCTTACAGTGTGGGAATAAATTCAAACAATAAGTATGCAAATTCACTATTTTCTCACTGACGATACAATGAAATAAGCCAAAACTATATTTTCAGTCACTGACTTAATCTAAAACTAACATTCTGATTCCATGCCCTGTTGCTCGTGACGATATTGTCCCTTCAAAAGGGGATGGTGCAACGGTGGTAATTTTGGCAAAACTGCTTCTAGGAGCGTGCCCTCTTTGAATCAAGATATCGTCAAACAAGTCAACTCAGAAAGTTTCAGCTTGTTACGTTGGGTGAAGAGAAAATAGTCAAATGCATTCAGCATTGTTTTACTCACCCTAACATTGAATTTAGGAAAAACAGAACTGAAAATCATGTCACTTTTTCTTTAAAATATCATGTTAAGAGCACCTCTGTTAAAATTATTTCTAGGGAAGATGCATATGACCCTCGCTGTTATGTTAAGTAAGTTTTGTAATGAAATTCTATGATTTTGTTGTTGTGTTACCCATGATAAAGCTTATCTTTAAAAGGAACATTTTGACCAAGGGAAGCATGCCAGTGAATGTGAATGATTTCTGTTTTGTCTGGCGGCATGTTTTATCTGTGGTGATCCACCACCGGCCAAACCCCGCTAAATGAAAATGGTTCGATGGCCAATCATGGGGTGTCTTCCGCTCGTATTTACAAGAAAAACAACAGGTGTTATGCTAGGACATATCTCGGTCCCCTCTCCGTGTATACGGGACCACGTAATTGGAAATATAGGGGGGAAAAATACCATGGAATAATCAATATTAGCCAGAGAGGGTAGATTTGTCGGTGGTTAATAGTGCTTGGAGCCATAATTTCGACTTAATGACACCGAGGAATGAGAGCTTACGGTCTCTTTCCAAGGAGGTAGCTTCGAAGATAAAGTTGGGTTTCTATTTTTGATTAGTCTGGGCCTGTGATTGATGGGGTGAGTGCGGAGAGCTGGACAGACGAGGAGACAGACATAGTCAGAGAGATGGGTGGGGAAGACAGACAACAGATATACAGATAAAGGGGGAAAGGGATGATTAGTTTCTTTTCATCGGGATAGCGCACCTTTAATGTGACTGGAGACGATTTGTCCTTAAGCGTTGTCTGATTTGGCAAATATCGCGGGAAAAAAAAAATCAGCGTGCCTTCGGCTGACATTTCGACTGCTTGAATCCGAGCCAGACAGGGCCACAAAACACCGCTGTTTCATCACATCTCGTAAATCGAAGGACTGGAACGAGAATTGCATATACAAACATCGAGTTTGCGATATTGGCATACGTCATAATAATACCAGCCGATGCATTTTGGGATGAGTGAACTGTGCACGGGATTGGTTCGTGGTAATTTCAGACGATGACGTATATTATGGGAGCAGTTAACATTAATTAATCGGCCAAATCGGAATTGCGCGCGCAAGGAATTGAATGCAAAATGTACTTGGATTCGTATAAAGACCATTTGCGGATCCGTGGGGGGGGGGGGAGGAGAATGGTACCCACAATCGCCGTGTACCCTTATCTTTGGCAGTGTGCCCCATATTTATCGTGTGCCTCCACATTTTCCACCTTTTATAAGGCCAAATGACTTACTAAACATCGAACATTATTGCGTACACCAAGGCTTATGCGGATTTATTACTCGAATTTCAATTTTGTTTTGCAATGCAGTTCTTCTTGTATTATTTGCTACTTACCAAATGAATAGGTTTTGTTACAATCTTCAAGGACGTTTCTTCTATGATATTAAAATAATTCTTTTAGTATCATTTTAGTAAATATGTATACGGCTATTCAATGCATGCCTTGCTGTTCGGACAGTAAAATAGACCAAATTGGAAAAGCGTGAAAAGACTTGAAGAAAAGATCATGTGGAATGGTCCGTTTTAGATGTGGGAGGGAAAACCCCAGTCATATTTCGTAAAGAGAAAAACCCATGTAATCAGGTAGGGACTGAAAACCAAATCCACGTGTCGGCTCGGGTCCGGGTGGGATTCGAACCCTGGTCCACAGAGGTGAAAGGCAAGGCTAGTAACACTATCTAATTCGCTATGACTACGGTACTCCACAAACCCTTTTAAAACCGTTTAAACGAAAAATCTATACTAAAGGCTTGGTGGATATCATTAAATGCAGTACATGTGAAAACAATTTTCTTTTTAAGGCGGGAATCATATGGAGGTGTTAAAAAAGGTAAATAATTTGCATAATGCCGAGTGCACTTCTAGACGAACTGCTTTAATTAAGTTCAGGAATCTGGACCGGATGAAAACGTCCAAACCTCCAAAGCGGTAGAAGCTTTTTTAATCAGCAGGATTTTACAAGGCAATATTGAAGAGCTTTCGATCAATTTGAAGGTGTTGCGCACAGAAGGGCAAGACCTCAATAAATATACCTACTCTACATCAGCCAAAACCATGTGAATTGAAGAAAATCTACCCAAGCTTCCGTCCGTTTTTGCTATTCTCAATCACTCGAGAATCAGTTATGGGGCTCTAAGCGTCGGGCTACAGGCAAAGTCTGAAACGGTTCTATCAAAACTTCTTTTGTAGTGACGACGACGATTAATATACTGTTAGCCCGGATGATGGAGTGTACTCACAGACTTAGAACAAAAATTGTTTTTTTTCCCGCGAGGCAGCTGAATTCTGAAAAAGACGGATGATTATTTAAAGTGGACCTTATCTTACAGGAATATTTTAAGTACTTATAAAGTAAACGCTTACACAAGACGAATTGTTGAAAAGGCTAGATATATTATTCGTTTGTGAAATAAGCGATTTTCACATTTCTGTACACTCAGCCAGGCGGGCTATCATTGTCCATGAGGATTAATTGGATTTCCTGTTCAGTATAGGCCCTTATGGTTATCCAAGTTGGATAACCTACATCAAAACAACATTTATCATTACATGCAACTCAGACAAAATTATTTCTAGGGAAGATTGATACCATCATCAGCGTTGCACCAAGTATTGAAACAGTTACAGTTTCTTTCAAGTTGTTAAAGTCACACTAGTTGTGGCCTAGTAGTGACTACAAATTACAATTATAACAATAGGTAAAACTTGTAGCTTTGCATGGTGAGGATGATAAGTAAGACTAATTGCGGTGACACCATGTGGAATCTCAATTGAGTAGTAATTAGTTCTGAAAAGAACTGGGGGTACAACTCGACGTTTCGATCAGTATGCTCTGATCGTCCTCAGGAGAATGCCGGACTCTGGAAAATGCTGCTGCTTAAGTAGGCTGCTGGAGGATCATCCCATGAATGGATGCTGGAGGATTAGTTCGTTGAGGCGCGCGCATACTGATCGAAACGTCGAGTTGTACCCCCAGCTCTTTTCAGAACTAATTACTACTCAATTGAGATTCCACATGGTGTCACCGCAATTAGTCTTACTTAATTATAACAATGTTACATAAAATTATAACAATGTTACATGTAAAAAATCCTATATGCATAAAATGTTGCCTTATATATGGTTATTTTGGATAACTTATCTTAAAGTTCACACAGTTGCAATGTTTTCTTCATTTGTCCTTTGCTAAGGGACTCCAGGCCCGCAGGCCCATATTTGCATGCGTTCAAACTAAACGTCATTGAATCAAAATATTAAACGTTTCCAGATTATAGCTGTCACAGTAGGAACTTCTAGGTACTATGATAGGTGCATATAAGGTATAATCTGCAGATTAAATGTGGCTTTTGAAAAACTCAAACTAACAGGACAGGCATACAGAAGGTATAATCTGATTTCGGAGTAACTGAAGGATGCTACAGATTTTAATAATTCATGGAGAAATGAAGCACAAAGAAACGATACACAATATGGTCTCTGAGAAACAAACACAAATGAGGTACTTAGGCATACATAAGGTATAATCTGATTTCGGAGGAACTGAAGAATACTACAGATTTAATGATTCCTGGAGAACTGAAGCATAAAGAAATGATATATGTGGTTTCTGAAAACCCGAAACAAACATGAGGTACTAAGGCATAATGTACATTCGTAGCAACTGAAGGATGCTATAGATTAAATGATTCCTGGCGAACTGAGGCATAACATAACATAACGGTATTATAATGTGGTTGATGATAAACTGAAACATACAACAGTTATGTTTCAAATGAGGCTCTTAGCAAACGAATGGTGCCATTTAAAAGGATGCCCTCAGTGGACAGCAACACTTTTCAGAATTTCCAGTGATATAAAAGCTATGTATACCTTTAAACAGAACATGACATAATTCCTTTTATTGAAATTCACCTCATTCCTGTGGAGTACACTGTGGAGTACACTTTTGCACTGGTACCCTTTCAAGAATATGCAGTATTAGGGTCAAAGAGTGCAGTGGCGCACCCAGGATTTGATTGGGGGGGGGGGGGGCTCAAAATATTTTTTATTTGAAATCCAATATGGGGGAGAGACATAATAATAATAATAATAATAATGTGTAGATTTATATAGCGCACGTATCCACCAACTAAGTGGTGCTCAAGGCGCATTATATTATTATCCCTGCTCATAAGGCTCATAAATCATTCCTGAAACCATCTCAGCTCCCTGGGGAGTATACAGCTCAATTGCTGCCATTTCTAGCGCATATAGAGCAAACCAACTCTGCCTTCACAGGTACCCATTTAACACCTGGGTGGAGAGAAGCAATCATGATTAAGTGTCTTGCTCAAGGACACAAGTGTCACGGCCGTGATTCGAACCCACATTATGTTGCTAACACCAGAACTTGAATCCGGTAAGCTAGACCGCTCGGCCACGACACCCCAAACCATAACCGCTGGCGCGGCTGCAGCCACGTCCCTAGTCGTGCTCGTCAGTGAACCTACGGCACATGTTAAATGTTTCCTGGTGGTTTCTCGTCATAAAAAGAAGACATTATGGCATGATTCGGACTCGTAGGGTTTTACCTTCCATATAATTTCCTCCTCTTGATGTAAAGAACTTGAGCTTGTTTCGTCTGCAAGATTTCTATAGTTAAATACTTTCATTGCGTGGACGTAAAGTTTGTGATCATTCCGGGCGGAGCTAAATTTTTTCAAACACGAATTTGGCGGCAAAACCAAATCCCAATATTATCCAATCGGTGTTTGCTAAAAGAGTGTCACATAATCTTTGTAAATTAAAACCCAATCCTGGGCCATTGTGTACAAACTGGAAAGGAGTTGATTATAATGCGGGCGTGTTTAAATTTTACGAGTAACCTCAACGACAGTCAACGACCTCAACAAGAGAAACGGACAACAGAAAATGAAAATAAAATTAAGTAAAGCTGCTCCCTGATCAGGGTGCACCATGGCAGGGGGGGGGGGGAGAATGTGTAAAAATGCTTGTTATATATACTGGTGGCCCTTGAAGCTTACATGCACATGCATACGCAACGCCGTAAAATATAATAGTGAGTGGAATAAATGGAAAACTTTTGGAGGGGAGCTTGAGTCTCCTGAGTCCCCATCCCTTGTACCACTGCCCTATACTCCTTGCCGAACTCCTCTGTAGACAAGACTTGGGCTCAGATTTTGCTCTCTTTCCTGGCTCCTTCTTTAAAAAACAAAACAAACATCAGCGGGCCCTGGGGGGGGGGGGGCTCGAGCCCCCCATGCCCCCCCCCTTGGGTGTGCCACTGAAAGAGTGATGTACTGACAGTGCAGTGAACAGAGAGGGACTAACCTCAGTGAAAATACAATCATGCAATTTTCACTCACTAAGGTCACATTATTAGAAAAATAACGTAAAGGAAATCCTTAATGCATAACCTTTTGAGGGCGCGCTTCATTTAATTAGTCCGGTATATCACTGTCTATAGAAACTGCATAATTGTCTGGGTTGGCCCAGTGAAAGCCAGAACCGATTCGCCTAAATGAAAAACTTGCGGTCAAGCAGGGGTCATAACTAAGGACTGCGCTCAACCAAACATCAATTCGACCTCACGTAGAAGGTCACAAGCATACTTCCGGTCTGTCATTAATCAATCAGCACAAGATAACAAGCTCCAGGCGATCGGCAGAAGATATGACCCGTCTAAAGCAATATTAATTTATTTGTTTTTTCCCCAAGACGTCACTTGTCCGTTGAGGATATAATGACTATGCCTGGAGGTGCACTTGTTATAATGATTGTTATTTTAGGAATGAATTCAAAGAGACATCATTATTATCGCCAAGAGAAAGCACTAAAGATTAGGTATAGAATAATTAAAACATAACCAAACATAACCTAAGTTGAATTTCCAGTTCAAATTTAAGAAAGAATACACTTTCCTACATTCCATTTTTGAATGAATACGACAAATCTGAAGGCATTTTCACTATTTGATATTGATTTTAAGGTAAACATATTCTCGTAACAGCACTTTTTTCTAATATTACTGATGTTATACCCTCCCTGTAAAATACGACAAGTTAGAAAAATAGGGTACAAATCACTTGCTGCTGTTTAAATTTGTAATATGGGAAAAAAACCTGTCCGCAATCATTCTTAAAGGTGCAGTTTCATATCGAGTGGTTGCTGATGTTTGTCATTTTTGTGTTTTAAAAGCTGTCATTGATTTAGACCATAACAGTCTAAGCCCCTTATGTATATGACGTCACAAACTGAAGAGCGCCCTCGTTCAAAGGCAAACGAAGGCCACTCATTGGTTTATGTATGCGCGCACGTTTGCCGCGCATTTGAGTGCTGTACGCGCATCGCGCATATACAAACCAATGAATGACTACACTGGTCCCGTCTTTATCCTATCAAGGATATAGACAGGCTCCAGGCGTACCATTTAAGAGATTTCATTGGATACGCTGTGCTGAAGATCTGACGTCACGATTCGAGGCTCGTGCGCTAGCTACCAACCAAGGTCAAAGTTGAATCTCGGGGAAAACATGGCGGCCGCGGCAAGTATCTGGCGTAATTTACGAGCCGCAAAGCATGCCGTCAGATCTTCAGGTTAGCCACTCATCGCTTTATTTATGCGCGCTGCGCATACGTTTGCCACGCATTTGAGTGCTGTACAATGAATGACCTTCTTTTGCCTCGGAACGAGGGCGCCCTTCTGTTTGTGACGTCATTGCATAAGGTCTATTATGAACTATTCGTTTCATTTCATCGCATAGGCCTACAGATTGTAGACTCGTTGATCAAAGTACACCCTGACAAAGTAACATCTAAATGAAAAGTCTCACCAAGAAAGTCATTCTCCCCTGTCCAGCGCGCCATGTAATGTTTTCAATAAAACTCTGGTGAATGTTTTGGGGGTACGGGGGTGTACCAACAGGTTTTGTACAATACTGCAGTGCCACTAATGAGCAACTCTGGCCTTACCACTGTTAGGTTTCAACCTCAATAGGAGCGAACTCAACCGAGGTAGCTCCACTCAATAAATCAACACTTGTGATGTTACCAACACTTAATTACCTTGATGCGCCGAGAGTACATGATAGATAGTTTCCACTGTGGAACGGAACAACAGAGTTACAACAAATTAAAAGGAACCATTACTCACAACAAGCGAAGCGGTACCTAATACCGTCAAACGAGGCCGGAACTCGACTGGAAAGTAGCGACTCTTATTGAATACTCATATAAAACGAGCAGAAATACCTTTCACAGGTGTTACAACTACTAATCCGTATTAATTAATCCAGTCCTGGAATGGTTTACGGTTTGAAAGGTAACTGCACTGCTATGATATTTAGCGGGAAAATCTTTACACGGTTAAAAGAAATGTATATATATAATATGAAAGCATGCAGAAAAGGAATACGAGATTTGTGGATATCTCTGAGTGCTATAAACCTAGAAACTAGGCTTTGAAACATTTCCACCGACAATTAATCCACTTAAATAACTATTTTATGGAATTTAACTTAAATAGTAAGACATAAAATGCAAAAGTATTAAATGCGTTCGTTTTGTTTTACAGCTAGCCCTTCGCGTAATGCCGAGAGTACATTATATGGGATTTATACAGCCGATATAGAGATTGTGTTCCGAGGCACAGAGGTACG